>CM050165.1:437385028-437412528 GCA_027410445.1 Discoglossus pictus | reverse complement strand
TACTTTACTGGCCTCGTGATGAGAGCCTTTGACGATCATCATGGGCCTCGCAATGAGTGTCTCCCCCCCTCCCTCCCTTTTCTCTCCCCCCGTGTCTCTCCCCCTTCCTGTCCCTCCCGTATCTCTCCGTCCATCCCGCTCTTACCCGCTCGCCTGCGCACAGCCGCTTGCGCACAATATCGCCCGCACGCCATCTTGCATCTGTATCACACCCCAAACATTACCATTTAGATTGTAAGCTCTTCAGAGCAGGCACCTCCCAACCGTCCCACGAGCTCTCTGCAGACCCATGTGTATCTGTATTTCTACTCTATTGTAATTTGCTAATTGTAACCACTGTAATTTATACGACTTTGTAACCAGCAGAAAACGTTGGTGCCTTATACATAAAGAGTAATAATAATAATAGTAATATTTTAGTTGCATTTACTACGACCACACAAATAGTATTAAAGAGGAAGCTGCTAAAGTGCAAGCGCTTAAAGGCTCTGCTTTACTGCCCATCAAACAAATAGTCCCTGTATGGGTTTGCCCACTGCAGCTCGTGAAGACACAGACTCTGCTGTACTGGCTGTGCTGGTATTATTGGTAAATAATAACTACACTAAAGTATCACGGATACGCCAAAGATGGATGGATAGATAGATAGATAGATAGATAGATAGATAGATAGAAAGATAGATAGATAGATAGATAGATAGATAGATAGATAGATAGATAGATAGATAGATAGATAGATAGATAGATATAAAGAGTCATGGCTGACACACTATGGGCTGTTCATTTTTAATATTTATTCTGGTAATTACTTAACAACTAACAAACGCACATTGGACACATGTTTATTTGATACATGTAAAAAGTAACATGTCCATTACCCATGTCCAGTGTGGGGGTGCAGGTGGACTTCATGCTTCTCTTGTATTACTGCTCCAGGAATGAAGAAGAGGGGGAGTATTATAACAGCGAGGATGATGGGGGCGAGGGCGATAATAACAGCCAGTGCTCGCTCTTATCCAGGTAGTGGGCTTGGCGTGCTGTGCCAATACTGTGTGCTGTACCTATGCTGTGCCGATCTATGGACTGTGCCTATGCAGTGCCGATCTAGGGGCTGTGCCTATGCTGTGATGATCTATGCTCTGTGCCTATGCAGTCCTGATCTATGGACTGTGCCTATGCTGTGATGATCTATGCTCTGTGCCAATACTGTGTGCTGTGCCTATGCTGTGCCGATCTATGGGCTGTGCCTATACTGTGATGATCTATGCTCTGTGCCTATGCAGTCCTGATCTATGGACTGTGCCTATGCTGTGCTGATCTATGCTCTGTGCCAATGCTGTGTGCTGTGCCGATCTATGGGCTGTGCCTATGCTGTGCCGATCTATGGGCTGTGCCTATCCTGTGCTGATCTATGGGCTGTGCCTATGCTGTGATGATCTAAGTGCTGTGCCTATGCTTTGCCGATCTATGGGCTGTGCCTATACTGTGATGATCTATGCTCTGTGCCTATGCAGTCCTGATCTATGGACTGTGCCTATGCTGTGCTGATCTATGCTCTGTGCCAATGCTGTGTGCTGTGCCTATGCTGTGCCGATCTATGGGCTGTGCCTATGCTGTGCCGATCTATGAGCTGTGCCTATGCTGTGCTGATCTATGCACTGTGCCTATGCTGTGCCGATCTATGTGCTGTGCCTATGCTGTGTGCTCTGCCTATCTCTCCCTTATTAGTGCTTCATCCCACAGTGAGACACCAAGCTAATAATGAGACACGCCACTGTAGTTGGAAGCCAGACGACTAGCAGTGCTGTTAAAGGGCCTCCATGGTCATATTTTTAAAACTTACACTTTTGAAGACCTGCACTTGAAACTTTTAGCCTAAATAGTCTGCACAACCAATGCTGAATATCTCCAGAATGAAAAAAAAACGACTTGTGCAATCTATAGACACGTCATTTAATAAGAAACCAACCTCCTATTGGGGTGACAGTATCCCTTTAATGTATTATAGAGATTGTCACATCCCTTTTACTGAAAGTATTTTGTTATAGGGAGCGACAGAGAATATCGGTGTTTATAAATATTAAAATGCTACTAATAACATATATTAGGTATTTCATATACTTAGGGCCCTATTCTATTAGCTGCTTGCGAATGCCGTTAATCTGTAATTTTGGTTGTGGGTGTTTTTTTCTCTAAACGTTTAGATGTATTCTATTGCCGCAAGCTTGCAATTTACCTCTTTAAGTCTAAACACGTAAATCCTACCTTTATAAGTCTGATTTCAGGGGGCATAATCATATCATCTGACAATATTTAAGAAATGCCGTAATTTACTTCTTAGACACAGCCAAAAGTAAATGAGACCGTCATCATGACAGTAAAACATGGAAGTTACACGTAATCTGCAATCGGAGGCTAAGAATCAATTAGTACCAATATTTGCCAATCAGGCTCGCAATATAGCACTCTATAAATTGCATTAGATCAACTGTTCTAGTCCATGTGGGTTTCATGATATATATTAACCGGTTGAGTCCTGGCAGGAAAATTACTCAGAAATAACAGTTAAAAATTATATTTTTTAATTGCATATTTGTGGGTTTGAGACTGTTGTGCAATTAATTCTAATGTATTTTGCATGTCTTCCCGTGCTTCTAATGTACAGTATTGTGTGTTTAATTGCTGTTACAGCTTTAAAAAAGTTTGAACAAGTCCTTGCGAGTGATACTTTTTTCAGTTGCAGGTCAGACTTGCGGGTCTAATAGAATATCGATTTTGTGTAACTTTAATTATTCAGCGCTCTTAATATTTGCTCTGTGCTAAAACCAATGGAGATCTAGGCTTGCATTTGTGTCTTTGCCTGGCCCCATAGTGATTGTGGGTGGGAAACTCGTAATCGGATTGCGATTACCTAATACAATATATGGCAATATTAAGAGCAGTTTTAAGTGGGTATAAATCTACAAATTGGGCAATAGAATAGGGCTCATAGTTGCTAAACACAACTGAACAACAACAACCCCAAAAATTATTATTTTTTAAGTTTACCAATGCCTCTTCTTTTGGTAGCTTAGCCCATGTATTTAGTACAATGAATTCATTTTTATATTATTTTCCAGTCTTTAACTTTAGAGCATGACCTCTTGTTCTTATACATTATTAGTCCCCTAATTTACATCTCAAAACTGGGGGATTAATGATATTTTATATTATATCTTATTTTCTAATGTGGATCGCAGTTTAGAGGCTACCTAGACATCTGCCTGTGTAGCCAAGGCCGTGACAATATACAATACAGGAATTAGCACACATGGCTGCCGATTAGCACCCTGGCTCTGTGTGTATTGTACTGAGCAAGGACACAGAATAAAGAGCGGTATAGGAATATGAATAACATCCATCAGCATAGTGACGGAGACAATCGGCACTCTGGGATTATTATTATTATTCTGTGTTAAATGGAAAATAATATCTCCTATAAACTGGTGTTTCTCCTACGACCGGGGCTGGTCCCTGCTGAGATCCTAACACTTTATACAACCCATCAGCATTGGTCATAGGTATAGACAGATTATATTATATATGACAGTATGAATCAGTGTCAGTGTGTATATATATATTATTTATATGTACTCTATTCAGATTAATGCAGATCTAGATGAAAATGTAGTGCTGCACATGGATCTCACAGCCGGTCCCCACTGGACATAACCAGCCGGTCCTTGGACCAAAAGAGAATGAGAACCATAACTATAAATGACTAGCGACTTGCCCGTCAAAAATGACGATGACGGCATGAACATACTACACATTGCAAGCCTCTCTCCCTCTACTTTACTGGACTTTGGCACTCGTTGCAAGCATCCCCCCCCACCACCACCACCACTTTGTCGCTCATCGCAGACCTTACAATGAGCGCCTTCCCCCCTCTACTTTACGCCCCCTCTATTCTCCCTCCCCTGTGTCTCTGTCCCCCCTCTCCCTCCCCAGTGTCTCTGTCCCCCCTCTCCCTCACCCAGTGTCTCTTCCCCCCTATACTGCCTTCCCTGTGTCTCTTTCCCCTACCCCCTCCCCAGTGTCTTTGTCCCCTTTCTCCCTCCCCTGTGTCTCTGTCCCCCCTCCCTCTCCTGTGTCTCTTCCCACTCTACTGCCTTCCCTGTATCTCTATCCCCCCACTCCCTCCCCAGTGTATTTGTCCCCTCTCCCTCCCCTGTGTCTCTTTCCCCCACTCCCTCCCCAGTGTATTTGTCCCCTCTCCCTCCCCTGTGTCTCTATCCCCCCACTCCCTCCTCAGTGTATTTGTCCCCTCTCCCTCCCCTGTGTCTCTTTCCCCTACTCCCTCCCCAGTGTATTTGTCCCCCTCTAACTCTCCTGTGTTTCTTCCCTACCCTACTGCCTTTCCCTGTGTGTATTTCCCACCATTCCCTCCCCAGTGTCTTTGTCCCCTCTTTCCCTCCCCTGTGTCTCTGTCCCCCCTCCCCTCTCCGTCTCTCTTCCCACTCTACTGCCTTCCCTGTATCTCTTTCCCTCCACTCCCTCCCAAGTGTATTTGTCCCCTCTCCCTCCCATGTGTCTCTTTCCCCCACTCCCTCCCCAGTGTCTTTGTCCCCCTCAAACTCTCCTGTGTTTCTTCCCTACTCTACTGCCTTCCCTGTTTCTATTTCTTCCCACGCCCTCCCCTGTGTCTCTGTCCCTCCTCTCTCTCTCCTGTGTCTCTACTCTACTGCCTTCCCTGGATCTCTTTTCCCCCACTCCCTCCCCAGTGTATTTGTCCCCTCTCCGTCCCCTGTGTCTCTTTCCCCCACTCCCTCCCCAGTGTCTCTGTCTCCCCTCTAACCCTCCTGTGTTTCTTCCCCCCTCTACTGTCTTCCCTGTGTCTCTTTCCCCCCACTCCCTCCCCAGTGTCTCTGTCCCCCTCTCCCTCTCCTGTGCCAAGTCGTTACACACACCAAGCCGTTACACATACACCGTGATACCCGGTCACCTTCCGCAATCACAGGCTGGAAACTGAGCCAACATTGGTAGCCTTGTGATGAGCAAAGGCCTCGCAATGATCGCCGAAGTCCTTCACCGCTCATTGCGAGCTTTTTCACCCAAACTTTCGGGCCATTGGCGCTCATTGCGCATGCGCAATGCTGTTAAATTTAACATTGTGTGACCAACACACACATTTAAGACAACTATATATGTGATGGATGGATACACCACTAATACCACTAATTCCATCAGGAATAATGGATGAATAACATATATACACACAGGTGTTCCAAACCTCATCCATCACCAAGTTTAACCAATTGACCACCATCATCTCCCTCCCAATCCAAGTCAATGGAGATGATTGGTAGTTTGGAGTTTCAGATACCATGCTTTTGTTTTAGCACATATGTCTATCTATCCATCTGACCATCTATTTTTCCATGCATCCATCCATCTATCCATCCATTGATCCATCCATCTATATTCATTCATCCATCCATCCATCTATCTATCTATCTATCTATCTATCTATCTATCTATCTATCCATCCATCCATCTCTCCATACAACTATGCATACATCTACCCATCCATCCATCTATTCAACCATCCATCTATCAATCTCACATTTCCTTTAAACAATAGTTGTTATAAGCATGACTGCCCCATGACTACCTACATCACCACATAAATACCCATCAGCCCCACCTAGTGGTCATCCAGTTATTGCAGTAACAGGAAGTTCCTCTTCCCAAGCTGTATTTCCCCGTGCCCAACACAAGGTGGCACCAGAGACATATGCAGTATGTGTGCCAACTACCCAGTGACTGCGCCATCCAGTACTAACTCTACGCCATGCCCGTCACTTTATATTATATCTATCTGAGACTCAGCTTGTGTGGGTGGAAATTTTTTTATGATCTAAAATTAAGAATTAAAAAGTATATTTTTTGGGGTAAAGATACTGGAGTGGGTTGCCAGTTCCTTCTCCAGTGGACCGCGATTTGTGGATGATCCTACATGGTATAGCTTACAGCCTCATTGAGATACTCAAGCCCCTTCACCACAATAAGGTTGCAGTCCAGAAGGGGTTGGCCTGATTACCTTACTCTAAAATTATTATCTACCCCTATTCCCTAATAAATTTACCCCAAGCTGCTACTGGTAGCACCGGGTCCCTACAGCGGGTCCCTGCACCAACAGTAACTCTGCCACTATATGCAATTATTCAATTTTATTTTCTCATCTGATCCTATCTGTTACACACACAGTAGGATGTGTCCCTCTGAGCTAATATACTTTCCATTAGTCATGTTGAAAGCCCTGGCAGCTTTAACTGACATATTCACATTGTGATTCCACTGCAGCAGAATTGGAATATAAAGTATAAAGTAATACATTAGAAGCTGGATTATTATTTTACGCTAACGTTGCTCAGCTGCGACCTGAAGCCACACCCCCAGTGTATCATGCTGCTAACAAGCAAACAGTAACATGCTGTGTGTCACCATTAGTCCCAGTTGCGCAATATGGCAGCTTTCATGAGAGAACAGGGAGAAAGAAGAAGGCTGGAGATGGTGGAAATAAGTAGTAATTTTTTATGCAATGTCTATAAATATATTATATTTAAATTTAATATATTTTAATGATTATATATTAATTATAAAAAATTGTTCTACATGTAACTGTAACCGGTTGACGCATCTCCAATACCAAGAAAGCTGAGACAAAATTACATTCTCTTATCTATTTTTATGAAATAAAATGAGAAAAACTAATTAATGCGCATGGGATTAAATAAAATTGAATTTAATTTGATTATAATGTAGTTACCTTAATATATATTGAATAAAGCTATAATCCTTGTACCAATTCAGGAAGAATTTATATTTTTTTTCCCGGAATATTTGACACCTGTCAGAAGAAATCTTCCGAAGTTCAATTAGCCGAGAGCTGTAATTAGTTTTGTCAGAATATGAAATGATAGGAGAAACTTTTCAAGAAGTTGTCAAATAGCCTTTATGTGTAATGATTTAATTGAACAAGCAGCTTGCAGCGGGATTCAAACAATTACAATGAAGCGCTTCCTCTAATTGGAGGCCGGCTCGTTAAATGGAATATCATTATAAGTTACATCCTAAGAGGATATAAAAGATCTGCAGGACCTATATAATATATTATACATGCAGGCTTCTAATTTAATGGCAGATAATAGGAATAATTTGCGCAATTTTCCATTAAAAGGGAATTAATGGGGATAAAAGCACTAAATTATACAAGATTGCTCAAAAACAGGTGAGTGCGGGCAGAATTAGTAATATTTACAATTTGTAGTGTTTTAATTAGATTAATTTATTCATTTTATGCTCCTCAATATTAATATAATATACCATTTAAATGGCACTTACTTCTAAGAAGTTAGCTTCCAGAGCCTTCACCTTTCTTCCAGTTCTCTCTCATGACAGCTGTTATCTAAATCAGGGTCTTCATACTGATTATGGCTTTTGTTGTTCGCAAGCAGACAGTGACATGCTGTGCAACTGAGACACTAAAAGGTGAAGTTCCTCCCCTGTGGATGTGGCTTTGGGCAACTGTTGTGAAAGATAGCAGTTGTCATGAGGGAGAACAGGAAGAAAGGTTGCCGCTCCAGAAAGTGAGATTCTGTTACTTAGGGGACTTCATAAAAGTAAATCAAGTGTAAATTATATTTCATTTAAATTCCTAAAATAATCCAGTTAAAATATTTAATGAAAACAAAATAAATTGCCTAGTGAGTTTAAAATATACAATATAACTTTTTTTTTATTGTTTTAACTAGATTAATTAATTCATTTTATGCTCCTCAATATTATTATGATAAATAATTTATGCTGCATTTATCTCTAATAAGCTGTCACAGTTACCTTCTGGAGCCTGCCCTTTACTTTCAGTTCTCTCTCATGAAAACTGCCATCTTGCACAGCTGTTATCTAAAGCAGGGACTACATACTGCTAATTACATATGTTGTTCGCAAGCAGACAGTGACATGCTGTGCAACTGAGACTAAAATGTGAAGTTCCTCACCTGTGGTTGTGGATTTGGGCAACTGTTGTGAAAGATAGCAGTTGTCATGAGGGAGAACAGGAAGAAAGTGTGCCGCTCCTGAAAGTGAGATTCTGTTACTCAGGGGACTTCATAAAAGTAAATCAAGTGTAAATTATATTTCATTTAAATTCATAAAATAATCCAGTTAAAACATTTAATAAAAACAAACAAATTTTGCCAAGTTAGTTTAAAATAAACAATATAAATATTTGTTTTATGTTTTAACTAGATTAATTAATTCATTTTATGCTCCTCAATATTAATATTAGCCGAGAGCTAACAAATTAACGATAATAATAACAATATGATAAATAATTTACGCTGCATATATCTCTAATAAGCTGTCACAGTTACCTTCTGGAGCCTTCCCTTTTCTTTCAGTTCTTTCTCATGAAAACTGCCATCTCGCACAGCTGTTATCTAAAGCAGGGACTACATACTGCTAATTACATATGTTGTTAGCAAGCAGACAGTGACATGCTGTGCAACTGAGACACAAAAATGGGAAGTTCCTCCCCTGTGGGTGTGGCTTTGGGCAACTGTTGTGAAAGATGCCAGAAAGTGAGATTCTGTTACTCAGGGGACTTCATAATAGTAAATCAAGTGTAAATTATATTTATTTAAATTCATAAAATAACCCTCTTAAAACATTTAATAAAAATAAAAAAAAATTGCCTAGTTTGTTAAAATATACAATATAAATATTTGTTTTTATGTTTTAGCTAGATTAGTTAATTAAAATATATAATATGGATTCTTTTTTATGTTTTAACTAGATTAATTAATTAATTTGAATATATAATATGAATTATTTGTTATGTTTTAGCTAGATTAATTAATTCATTAAAATATATAATATGAATAATTTTTTGTGTTTTAACTAGATTAATTAATTAATTTTATGTTCCTCAATATTAATATGATAAATAATTGACACTGCATTAACCTCTAATAAGTTGTATGAGTTACCTTCTGGAGCCTGCCTACTTTCAGTTCTCTCTCATAAAAACGGCCATCTTGCACAGCTGTTAACTAAAACAGGGACTACACACTGCCAATGACTTCTGTTGTTAGTAAGCAGACAATGACATGCTGTGTAACTGCCAGTGTGTGTGGGTTAAAATGAAAGATGTAAAAGATGGCAGAGAGAACAGGAAGATAGTGATTCTGTTACTCTGGGGCCTTCTTAAAAGTAAATCATGGGCACTTGGAACACATATCTTTTGTGTTGATGTTGTGACGTCCATAATAATATTTTCTGAATCAAAAAATGATGAGACTTGGGTTGGTTCCATTGGGGTGTGCACAGAAGGAGGGCGAGACCTGCCCATCTATGTTACTGATGAGAAGAAGAACATCTGAACCAATCAGAACCGATATCTGGATCCAATTTGTGAAATGGTTTCTTATTATTATTATCCCTATGAAATGGAATTTAATACAACACTTCATCCGTGTAATACATCAATGCTGCAAAGTTTTACTGTGGGACATCTACAAACCTCTCCTCTCATATATCCTCTGTACATCCCATCTTCTGGAGCTTCCTTTTGCGGTGGTGTATGGCTGTTTCCTGCTTTGTGTGATCACGCCTGCTGTGTACATTTTACTGACATTTATTTGCAGTCCCTGTCACTTATACAGAGTGATCTCTTGTTTCTGTTTCTGGTGCTTAAATCAGCAAAGTGTCCGACATGAGGAACAAGATAAACGACGGGTATAAGAGCGTAGCCAGGCAAGTGTGTGCGGCGTCTTACTTCTACACTAAATATTACAGGGATATGGCAGGTTCCTGAATGTTACTATATATATATATATATATATATATATATATATATATATATATATATATATATATATATATCCCTCTATATCTACTTTATTTTATTGAGAAGTGCTAAAAAGCTCTGCCTAACATCAAACAAATATTACCTGCCTGGGTCTGCCCTCTGCAGCTCATGAAGACACAGACTCTGTAGTACAGGGTGTGCAGTGTCTCATACAAGCCAATCGGTGACCATCTCTAAGCAACATGTCCAGCCCTACAGAGTCTGTGTCTGCATATGCTGCAGAGGGCATATCAACACATATCCATATTCCTAGTAATACATTCCTCACCGCCTACAATGTATTGTAATGTAATAAGTGATCACAGGGAATCACCGCTAGGGTCAGAGACATGATAAAGGGCGTCTGTAGAAACTTGAAATGATTAGTGTACTTTTAGAGGAAAAAATATACCTTGTAATTTCGATATTAAAAAGAACAAGTCACAAAATAATGCGTTTAGCATATCACCTTCTAAACATTACACAAGGAGGTTCAAATATGGTTTAAGTAAAAAAAAACTATAGGTAATTCTTATTTTAAGATAAATAGATAGATAGATAGATAGATAGATAGATAGATAGATAGATAGAGGGATAGATAGATAGATAGATAGATAGATAGATAGATAGATAGATAGATAGATAGATAGATAGATAGATAGAGGGATAGATATATAGATAGATGGATAGATAGATAGATAGATAGATAGATAGATAGATAGATAGATAGATAGATAGATAGATAGATAGATAGAGGGATAGATATATAGATAGATGGATAGATAGATAGATAGATAGATAGATAGATAGATAGATAGATAGATAGATAGATAAATAGATAGATAGATAGACAGATAGATAGACAGATAGAAAGATAGATAGATAGATAGATAGATAGATAGATAGATCGATAGATAGATAGATAGATAGATAGATAGATAGATAGATAGATAGATAGATAAATAGATAGATAGATAGATAGATAGATAGATAAATAGATAGATAGATAGACAGATAGACAGATAGATAGATCGATAGATAGATAAATAGATAGCTAGATAAATAGATAGATAGATAGATAGATAGATAGATAGATAGATAGATAGATAGATAGAGGGATAGATAGAGAGATAGATAGATAGATAGATAGATAGATAGATAGATAGATAGATAGATAGATAGATAGATAGATAGAGGGATAGATAGAGAGATAGATAGATAGAGGGATAGATAGAGAGATAGATAGAGAGATAGATAGACAGATAGACAGATAGATAGACATATAGAGAGATAGATAGATAGATAGATAGATAGATAGATAGATAGATAGATAGATAGAGAGATAGATAGATAGATAGATAGATAGATAGATAGATAGATAGACATATAGAGAGATAGATAGATAGATAGATAGATAGATAGATAGATAGATAGATAGATAGACATATAGAGAGATAGATAGATAGATAGATAGATAGATAGATAGATAGATAGATAGATAGATAGATAGATAGATAGATAGAGGGATAGATAGATAGATAGATAGATAGATAGAGAGATAGATAGATAGATAGATAGATAGATAGATAGATAGATAGATAGATAGACATATAGAGAGATAGATAGATAGATAGATAGACATATAGAGAGATAGATAGATAGATAGATAGATAGATAGATAGATAGATAGATAGATAGATAGATAGATAGATAGAGGGATAGATAGATAGATAGATAGATAGATAGATAGATAGATAGATAGATAGATAGATAGACAGATAGATAGATAGACATGTATTGCTTCTCTGTTTTTCTTCTGGACTGATAACATGTAATATTTCCAGCAGGGATGACACGGAGGAGCTCAGGTACACGCCTGCCGTGTGCTGCATGTGATTGGCTGGTGCATGTTGAGTGACAATAACACTAGTGATAGGTCCCCTCACTCCACTAATAGCTAACATTATCCTATTAATTATATACACATTAATATATCATTAACATTTTATTTATAACTTATATGGTATGTACCTTAGCTGGCGCTATTAATAAATCCCCCGACACGCCAATGGCTGAGGATACAAACCTAATACCAAGAACACTATCAGCTTAGTGAATATAGTGAGTGTGCTGTTTGTATTTCCTACCATGTTAGAAGTGAAATTTAAAGGGACATTGAAAGCATTTTCTTCATTATTGCATCTGAAGGAAGGTATTTGTTAATGTATTACTGTGTGTTTTCTTTTTTCAAAGAAAGTGTCCAAAGCAGAAAAAACTGATTCAGATGTTTAACTGATCTGGTGGAACATATCATACTTGTCTGCTAATTAAATCTACACATGCTCTATACATTTCCTGTTTCAAAGAATTTTAAACAAATTTGACTTCATATTATTTCACACCAAACACAAGTTTGGTAAAAAAACATGCTTTTTAAAAAATATAAAAAAAAGAGAATGGTGTCCCATGTCCCTTTAAAGAACCGCTGTAGTCATTTGTTTCTATATTGTGTGTTGGAACAAATAAATATTATAAAATAATTTTAATCTTTTTTTTTCCATGCAATTATTCTTTACTGAAGGGTTCCATTTTCTTTTACGATCTGATTCTGTCTGCTGCTTTCTCAGGAGGGTGTTTTCTTGTAAACGAGCATGTTTTTCGTTACTCCTTTTCAAAGCAGTCAGTTAGATGACCACAGTTATGCTTTAAACATTAGGCCATATGTACTAAGACACCTAGTGGATCATCATGGTATGTTGTGATCCATGAGGTCATGGAGAGTCAGACACGACTGAGTGACGCAAATACACATACACACTAAGAGATAGTTTATTCCTTGCTCTCAATATTTATTCATACAAGCTTGCCCTATAGGGTTACATAGAATTAAAGTGTGCATTTGGCCTAATGTCTCAATACCAATGTAAATGGTATTAACCTAATTAGTTTGCCAGTTACTCCTCCATGTTTCTGGAGGGTGGGCTCTGCTTTTTTAAACTCAATTTGTGTCACTGTCACTTAGCTCTGTGAGCTGATTGGGTCACAAGTTCAAGAGTCAGCTCAAAAGCCAATCAAACTGGAGTTGGGCTCTGAGCTGTGACAGTTACATCATTGAACAAACAGAGTAATAAATTACATTGTTATATTGATAAAACTTGTACATGTATATTTGAACTTCTATATGTTGACTCTATCATATTAGAGCAACTTGTGTTTAGGTGATATGTCCCCTTTAATAACAAATAAGCCGGGACAGCCCACTTGGATATTTACAGAATGATCAGAAGGCTGCCATCCAATAAGAAGCAGCTGATAGGTCAATGATGCATCAGCTGTGACTTGAAAACAAAAAAATAATTCCCTAACTATGGTATAGACAGGCGGGATGGTTATCTAAATGACGTCTAACTTACATAGTCACTACATAGAATTCCCCACTGTACGAGCTGGCAAAAATGTATTCCGCCCTCTTAGTCTAAAAAACAATTACTGAAGCTCCTCGTGGGTGGGGTAATGTGATGAATGACAGTGGGTGTGGCTTGGCCTTACATTAGAACCTTTAAAAGACATCTGATTGGCTGAAACAGCTGTCAATTACTATTCAGCAGAGAGTGTGAGTTAAAATCCAAGTAATTGGCTTGATTAGTTTAAACCAAACATAGAAGGTTATCAAGTACTATTGGTTAATAAAAAGCCAAAACTCATAAGGTCTAGATCTGATTGGCTAATGTTTTAACCAATAGGAGAAGGAAATATAATCCGATTCACATCGCAATGTTGAAGGTATTGATATTGAATTCCCATTCAGCCCCATCGCTATCACTGCTCATATCCCAAGGTTATTATTTTCCCAGGAACATCTGTGATTGGATGGAAACTGGCAACATGTAAAGTTAAGGGGTCTAATATAATTTTTTTTAAATTTATATATATATTTATATATATATATATATATATATATATATATATATTTATATATATATTTATATATATATATATATATAAAACCTTTATATTAAGTGTATAACATCTTAAAAGTTGTAGTAGTGTATTGAATACCTACCGCCCACGGTAACACAATTTACCCTCTCATTTGTGGTTCCATAAGTCATATGACCAGGGGTGTCGGAACTGGGGGATAGATGGGGATACAATCCCTGCCAGATTAAATAATTATCGGACACAAAAAATAGCAAAATATAACTTAATCATGCAATACCAGATTTGGCCCAGCGCTATGGAGTAGTATGTCTTTCCAATGAAAGCTTTCACACATATTATACACATTTAAGTTGGCATATAGACATACATATATTGTCTATATTATTTATATATATATATATATATATATATATATATATATATATATAATTTTTTATTATATTGGCGGGGGGCAGGGGCACTGAGAATTTAAACAAAGAGATTATAAACAAAAACATTTTGAGGGTCACTGCTTCCTGTCCTGGGGTAGCATTAAATTATCCCCCCCAGATTTTTTTGGGGCTCCTATGCCCATGCACATGTCCCCAGCTATGTATCGCCCTGTACTTACTAGATAGTGACCCGGTCCTGACTGCTGTCCCTAGCTATGTATCGCCCTGTCCTTACTAGATAGGGACCCGGTCCTGACTGCTGTCCCTAGCTATGTATCACCCTGTACTTACTAGATAGTGACCCGGTCCTGACTGCTGTCCCTAGCTATGTATCGCCCTGTCCTTACTAGATAGTGACCCGGTCCTGACTGCTGTCCCTAGCTATGTATCAACCTGTACTTACTAGATAGTGACCCGGTCCTGACTGCTTTCTCTAGCTATGTATCACCCTGTACTTACTAGATAGTGACCCGGTCCTGACTGCTGTCTCTAGCTATGTATCGCCCTGTACTTACTAGATAGTGACCCGGTCCTGACTGCTTTCTCTAGCTATGTATCACCCTGTACTTACTAGATAGTGATCCGGTCCTGACTGCTGTCCCTTGCTATGTATCGCCCTGTACTTACTAGATAGTGACCCGGTCCTGACTGCTGTCCCTAGCTATGTATCGCCCTGTACTTACTAGATAGTGACCCGGTTCTGACTGCTGTCCCTAGCTATGTATCGCCCTGTACTTACTAGATAGTGACCCAGTCCTGACTGCTGTCCCTAGCTATGTATCGCCCTGTACTTACTAGATAGTGACCCGGTCCTGACTGCTGACCCTAGCTATGTATCACCCTGTACTTACTAGATAGTGACCCGGTCCTGACTGCTGTCTGTAGCTATGTATCGCCCTGTACTTACTAGATAGTGACCCGGTTCTGACTGCTGTCCCTAGCTATGTATCGGCCTGTACTTACTAGATAGTGATCCAGTCCTGACTGCTGTCCCTAGCTATGTATCGCCCTGTACTTATTAGATAGTGACCCGGTCCTGACTGCTGTCCCTAGCTATGTATCGCCCTGTACTTACTAGATAGTGACCCGGTCCTGACTGCTGTCTCTAGCTATGTATCGCCCTGTACTTACTAGATAATGACCCTGTCCTGACTGCTGTCCCTAGCTATGTATCGCCATGTACTTACTAGATAGTGACCCGGTCCTGACTGCTGACCCTAGCTATGTATCGCCCTGTACTTACTAGATAGTGACCCGATCCTGACTGCTGTCTCTATCTATGTATCGCCCTGTACTTACTAGATAGTGACCCGGTCCTGACTGCTGTCCCTAGCTATGTATCCCCCTGTACTTACTAGATAGTGACCCGATCCTGACTGCTGTCTCTATCTATGTATCGCCCTGTACTTACTAGATAGTGACCCGGTTCTGACTGCTGTCCCTAGCTATGTATCGCCCTGTACTTACTAGATAGTGACCCGGTTCTGACTGCTGTCCCTAGCTATGTATCGCCCTGTACTTACTAGATAGTGACCCGATCCTGACTGCTGTCCCTAGCTATGTATCGCCCTGTACTTACTAGATAGTGACCCGGTCCTGACTGCAGTCTCTAGCTATGTATCGCCCTGTACTTACTATATAGTGACCCGGTCCTGACTGCTGTCCCTAGCTATGTATCGCCATGTACTTACTAGAAAGTGACCCGGTCCTGACTGCTGACCCTAGCTATGTATCGCCCTGTACTTACTAGATAGTGACCCGATCCTGACTGCTGTCTCTATCTATGTATCGCCCTGTACTTACTAGATAGTGACCCGGTCCTGACTGCTGTCTCTAGCTATGTATCGCCCTGTACTTACTAGATAGTGACCCGATCCTGACTGCTGTCCCTAGCTATGTATCGCCCTGTACTTACTAGATAGTGACCCGGTCCTGACTACAGTCTCTAGCTATGTATCGCCCTGTCCTTTTATATAGTGACCCGGTCCTGACTGCTGTCCCTAGCTATGTATCGCCATGTACTTACTAGAAAGTGACCCGGTCCTGACTGCTGACCCTAGCTATGTATCGCCCTGTACTTACTAGATAGTGACCCGATCCTGACTGCTGTCTCTATCTATGTATCGCCCTGTACTTACTAGATAGTGACCCGGTCCTGACTGCTGTCCCTAGCTATGTATCGCCCTGTACTTACTAGATAGTGACCCGGTCCTGACTGCTGTCTCTAGCTATGTATCCCCCTGTACTTACTAGATAGTGACCCGGTCCTGACTGCTGTCCCTAGCTATGTATCACCCTGTACTTACTAGATAGTGACCCGGTCCTGACTGCTGTCCCTAGCTATGTATCGCCCTGTACTTACTAGATAGTGACCCGGTCCTGACTGCTGTCTCTAGCTATGTATCCCCCTGTACTTACTAGATAGTGACCCGGTCCTGACTGCTGTCCCTAGCTATGTATCACCCTGTACTTACTAGATAGTGACCCGGTTCTGACTGCTGTCCCTAGCTATGTATCGCCATGTACTTACTAGATAGTGACCCGGTCCTGACTGCTGACCCTAGCTATGTATCGCCCTGTACTTACTAGATAGTGACCAGGTCCTGACTGCTGTCTTTAGCTATGTATCACCCTGTACTTACTAGATAGTGACGCGGTTCTGACTGCTGTCCCTAGCTATGTATCGCCATGTACTTACTAGATAGTGACCCGGTCCTGACTGCTGACCCTAGCTATGTATCGCCCTGTACTTACTAGATAGTGACCAGGTCCTGACTGCTGTCTTTAGCTATGTATCACCCTGTACTTACTAGATAGTGACGCGGTTCTGACTGCTGTCCCTAGCTATGTATCGCCATGTACTTACTAGATAGTGATCCGGTCCTGACTGCTGACCCTAGCTATGTATCGCCCTGTACTTACTAGATAGTGATCCGGTCCTGACTGCTGTCCCTAGCTATGTATCGCCCTGTACTTACTAGATAGTGACCAGGTCCTGACTGCTGTCTTTAGCTATGTATCACCCTGTACTTACTAGATAGTGACCCGGTTCTGACTGCTGTCCCTAGCTATGTATCGCCATGTACTTACTAGATAGTGACCCGGTCCTGACTGCTGACCCTAGCTATGTATCGCCCTGTACTTACTAGATAGTGACCAGGTCCTGACTGCTGTCTTTAGCTATGTATCACCCTGTACTTACTAGATAGTGACGCGGTTCTGACTGCTGTCCCTAGCTATGTATCGCCATGTACTTACTAGATAGTGATCCGGTCCTGACTGCTGACCCTAGCTATGTATCGCCCTGTACTTACTAGATAGTGACCCGGTCCTGACTGCTGTCTCTAGCTATGTATCGCCCTGTACTTACTAGATAGTGATCTGGTCCTGACTGCTGTCTCTAGCTATGTATCGCCCTGTACTTACTAGATAGTGACCCGGTCCTGACTGCTGTCCCTAGCTATGTATCGCACTGTACTTACTAGATAGTGACCCGGTCCTGACTGCTGTCCCTAGCTATGTATCGCCCTGTACTTACTAGATAGTGATCCGGTCCTGACTGCTGTCTCTAGCTATGTATCGCCCTGCACTTACTAGATAGTGATCCGGTCCTGACTGCTCTCTCTAGCTATGTATCACTCTGTACTTACTAGATAATGATCCGGTTCTGACTGCTGTCTCTAGCTATGTATCGCCCTGTACTTACTAGATAATGATCCGGTTCTGACTGCTGTCTCTAGCTATGTATCGCCCTGTACTCACTACATAGCGACCCAATCCTGACTGCTTTCTCAAGCTATATCTCGCCCTGTACTTACTAGATAGTGACCCAGTCCAGACTGCTGTCTCTAGTTATGTATCGCCCTGTACTTATTAGATAGTGACCCGGTCCTGACTGCTCTCTCTAGCTATGTATCGCCCTGTACTTACTAGATAGTGACCCGGTCCTGACTGCTGTCCCTAGCTATGTATCGCCCTGTACTTACTAGATAGTGACCCAGTCCTGACTGCTGTCCCTAGCCAAGCATGGTCTCCGGCGTGTGACGTTACTAATCAGTGATGCCACCTAGCCATTACCCCACCCCCACCATGAAAGCTTGAATCACCCACTAGTGGGCGGTAGGGATCAGGTTGACAACCACTGATCCATGTTCTAGATCTTTTGGTGATTCCATTTAGAATGGAATTACAGAGTCCCTTTAAGAGAATCCTTTAAGTAAAGTTGGAACCCAACGCAAAGTTTATCTTAAAATCAACCAGCCTGATATTTTTAGTAAACGATAATTTACAAAGCATTCTGGGAAATGTAGCCATCTGCACTACAGTGCAATAAAGTAAAACTAACAATTTATATTAATTATATTAATTTATATCAACTGAAATTGAGTTTTTCACTGGTGTAGATGTATAAAGTAGCAAATAAACATTTAGAACATTATAATGAATGTCATTTAAAAAAAATATGTTTTATTTGCACGTTTAAGAATTTCAGACAAAAAGAACCAACATCTTCAAGTAATTATTCCAGATTATTTATCTGATATTATACTATTTTCAGTCTCCAAAGTTTTTTTTGTATGTTTTTAGAGAAAATGCAGCAATTTGTGACCATTTTCTAATACTTTGTATAATTCTGCAATTCGTTTTAGTTTAATAACAAAAGTAATTACAGTTTATATTCACTGATTGTTTGCAAATTAGCATCATATCCATAAAATCATATTAAGGAATTAATTAGGAGAAAAAAACAACTATGTGTAAGTTATTTAAAATGATCATTTAGCCACATAAAGAATTGCAGAGATTGTTTTAAAACTTAAAAAATGTCCCCGTTTTTGTGCCACAAAACTGAAATATTTTCAGTCTAATGCGGCACAAAATGTAATTGTACAGCTGATGCATCAGAGACGGAAGCGAGGCGTCTGATTGGATAACAGCTAAAGAAGTCCAAGTGGGTGTTCCGGTTGTATTACATGGTTTCTGGATTTTACTAGCTATATATAATAATATTAAGAATATTAAAAGCTTTGGTTTTACTGCCTAAAATCATACAAATAGTACCTGATTGGGCCTTCCCTCTGCAGCCCATGAAGACACAGACTTTGATGTACAGACTTTGAAGTAGTCAATCAGTGACCATCGCTCAGCAACATGCTGCTGAGAGATGGTCACTCATTGGCTCATTTGAAACACTGCATTTTAGAGTCTGTGTCTTCATAAGCTGCAGAGGGAGAACCTAATCAGGTACTATTTGTATGATTTTAGATTAAAAAAAAACAAAGCTTATTTCATAAGATAAACTACATCAATGTAAATAAATACACAGGGATATTATATACCTAGTAACATCCAGGAACCTCCCATATCCCTATAAGGATGGATAGAGATACCTGTCCAGTGGTGTTGGATGTCTTATCTGGTGGATGCCCCATTGGGTGATGGATCATTATCAACATCTTGAGGAGTTTCCTTTGTTGTATTTTGTGACCTGATAACTGTTTGTAATTTCAGAGACAAATCTAAGGGAAAAGAGAAAAAAACTGGCATTTTACCATTCAGGTACATTTATCCAAACCCAACATGTTGTACACGCATCACGTGTGACAGAGGAGGACTTACTATGTGCATTGTGTTCATTATATGGGGCATATCTTTTATTCTACTGGGCATGTAGGAGACATGTTTGTGTCACATTAAATATATGATATGTTATGTACAGACCATAGTATAACAGCACTAGTAGGCAGCGAATTCACTGTAAATAATTTTATACTGTGATATAATAAAAAGCACTTTAATTAAAGGCAAACAGGTTTTTTTTTCTTGACATTGGACATATATATATATATATATATATATATATACATATACACATATTGTTCTTTCAATGTGTTTTCTCAATCCCTTACTATATGGCAGGGGATTGCTCCATTGTATGAAGGCCTGTCTTTTGGGGGGGGGGGGGGGGGGGTTGGGGGAGCTGCCATCACCTACAACGAGCAAACTTGGCAACAAGGCTTAATATTTTATTGATCAGATTTATTTATATGAATTTGATGAAAAATAAATAAAGTATGTAAACAAACTCACAACATTTGCAGAAAAAATCTAAATTTTTTGGGAGATTATGTTTGCATACACTATCATTTTGTCTGACTTGAGCACTTCCTAATAACTCTGGATCTGAGAGCACTTTGTATCAAAATATAAAATTATGAATTGCTACATCCACTGTATAACTGTATAACTAGATACACGATGCGCATTTCTTAAAGGAAGTGGGGAAACGCGCGTCAGGTATACTATATCCACTCTATAATTGTATATCTAGATACCCAACACGGGTTTCTGAAAGGAAATCTGCATTAGGAAGCGGGGAAACGCACGTCAGGTATGTGGGGGGCATTATATCCTCCCTGCTTTTAATGCCAATATTGATGGATAAGCCACTCTATCTATAGCTAGGTAGGGAAAAAATAGTTAGTTTTGGCTGCCCTTCAAAAGGCTAACCCAAAGGGCTAGTATTAGCTAGCGTTATTAATGGCTATTCTAAAGAACACATGTTCTCTATTCAAAAAAAAGCATTAAAGTCTGATATCACTTTATATCATTTGTTGTTACTTTATGGAATTAGTCAGCTCTCCAAATGACACAGAGGTTCCTCACATATAGATACATTCTTAAAAGGAAAATGATCTAGTTTTCTCCTTAATTCCCCATTATCTTGTTAATCATTACCATATTAAAAGTTAAGTTTTTTATATCAATTAAAGTAGAGTCTTTTTTGGTTCTTGGGGTCTGTCTTTCCAGTCCACAAGAACTTTTTGTATACAATGTTTATATACTGAACACTGAAGGTAAGAGTGGAGGAAGAAGTAAAGGGAAGCAAAATGATTGGACTTTTTGGTATTTGACACTTGCCCCCTCCCCACACAGGTATCCTTTATGTGGTCGTCATTTCATATAATGGAAATCATATATCCGAGGAGGAGATAATTTGAGTTTAAGAACTTGTTTTTATCTTAAGCTAAAGTGCTCCATACAAAGCCCAATATAAAAAGATGGCTCCTCCCCCTGGATGTGAAATCCACCATCACCGATTTCTATTACCCATAATGCATTTATCAGCATCACTATTATAGTTTCCCTTTAAATGGACACAGTGGAGGTTCAATACCAATAATAGAGGTGCTGAGGCAGAGAACGAACTATCCTTAATAGGTTAGTTCTATGGCCACGATAACCCACCCTGAGAGCGCCTCTTTTAGCTACTTGTGCCCTTCACTGGGAGAAATATCATTCTAGTCCCACTCACTAGAGTGATCCAGCCCTGAAATACCAGGCAATTCTACCCTGAACAGGAGAAACCAAAACGCGCACGTACGTTTCAACCTCTCTTGGGCTTCGTCAATGAGGTGTAGCTGAACTCCCTAAGGCACCGAGAGCAAGGGGTCCACGTCTGGAGTCCCATATTACCCTTAGGGAGACGAAGCCCTAAGGATCATTTGCATAAGCAATACCAACAATAGAGGTGCTCAGAGGTTTCAGATTTGGTAAAATTTAAAACTATAGGTAATTATAAGAGGTTTATTAGTTGAAAAAATAGCATTTTCTTACAATAAACTTACATTGACATTTGTAATGTTACCTGCCAATCAGCGTGTATGACCACCCACCAATGATGTGATGTTTCTACAGGAATTAATTAAACTTGGTATCTATATATGCTCAGATTTGTCCGTAAATTGCTTTTACACTGAAAACAATGCATGCAAACCCCCAGGGAGTAGGAAGCATTAATTAAAGGGCCACTACACAAAAAAATATATGTTTGAAAACTTTGAGTCTGACTAATAATTAATCAGGAAAAAGTCATCCAGCTGGTAGGAAAAAATACATTTTAATGATTCTACAGGACCCTGGAGGGATCCATGATACATTATCCAGTTATCAAACAAAGGCTTTGGACTGCTACCTGTTCCCACATCCCTCCCTCCACCATAAACATCCCCCCATCATCCACATAGTTATGTAACAAACACAAAATGGATTCATGTACTACAGTCTTCACAAATTCTGATTCCCCCCTAAAAACGCTTTATGACCGTGTCTTATCCTGCTGTTAATATTGTTAGTTTGGTACATAACTGACAAACAAGTTTTTCTTAAAATGCAGTGGCCCTTTAAGAATCATTACACCTTAGTCAGTGAATCTGTATAATTTTTAACAGGTAAAAATGACAGATTTCAGAGTAGGTTTGCTTTAAGATAAATGCAGTTTTTTTAAAAACATTACATTGATGAAGTAATTGTGTGATATTCTTAAATCATACCATATGTGAAACCCCTGCTGTGTCCCTTTAAGACAGAACATTATATTCTTTACATAATCGTTAAAGCTTCAATACTTAATTAACCACCTCATCCTCAGCTTTATTTTATTAAATATTTAAATGACTTATTGATACAAACTGTACTGTGGTTTAATTATGTTTGAACCTAAGCCAATTAATTATTATTAATTTGTAACTTTCTGGTGATGGAAGGCAGAGTTTAATCAAATCTGTCTCGTTTATGGTAATTAGAAAAATACAGATTTTTGAACAATTAATATAACATTACAACTGAAAGAATCACATTTTTAATTAAATGAAAACATCCTAGTCATTGTACTACTTTCCTAGATCTATCTATCTATCTATCTATCTATCTATCTATCTATCTATCTATCTATCTATCTATCAGTCTGTCTGCCTGTCGGTCTGTCTGTCTGTCTATCTATCTATCTATCTATCTATCTATCTATCTATCTATCTATCTATCTATCTATCTATCTTTGTATCTATCTATCTATCTATCTATCTATCTATCTATCTATCTATCTATCTATCTTTGTATCTATCTATCTATCTATCTGTCTGTCTGTCTGTCTGTCTGTCTATCTATCTATCTGTCTATCTATCAGTCTGTCTGTCTGTCTATCTATCGATCTATCTGTCTATCTATCTATCTATCTATCTATCTATCTATCAGTCTGTCTATCTATCTGTCTATCTATCTATCTATCAGTCTGTCTGTCTATCTATCTATCTATCTATCTATCTATCTATCTATCTATCTATCTAACTATCTGTCTGTCTGTCTGTCTATCTATCTATCTGTCTATCTATCTGTCAGTCAGTCTGTCTGTCTATCCTCTATCTGTCTATCTATCTATCTATCTATCTATCTATCTATCTATCTATCTATCTATCTATCTATCTATCTATCTATCTATCAGTCTGTCTATCTATCTATCTATCTATCTATCTATCTATCTATCTATCTATCTATCTATCAGTCTGTCTATCTATCTATCTATCTATCTATCTATCTATCTATCTATCTATCTGTCTGTCTGTCTATATGTCTGTCTATCTATCTATCTATCTATCTATCTATCTATCTATCTATCTATCTATCTATCTATCTATCTATCTATCTATCTATCTGTCTGTCTGTCTGTCTGCCTGTCTATCTATCTATCAGTCTGTCTGTCTATCTATCTATCTATCTATCTATCTATCTATCTATCTATCTATCTATCTATCTATCTATCTGTCTGTCTGTCTGTCTGTCTGTCTGTCTGTCTGTCTGTCTGTCTATCTATCTATCTATCTGTCTGTCTGTCTGTCTATCTATCTATCTATCTATCTATCTATCTATCTATCTGTCTGTCTGTCTGTCTATCTATCTATCTGTCTGTCTGTCTGTCTGTCTGTCTGTCTATCTATCTATCTATCTATCTATCCCTCTATCTATCTATCTATCTATTTATTTTTCCAATACAAGTTGATCTGTATATTTATCTTTAGCTCCCCATTATTATACATTACGATTAGTTTTATATGTCATAGAAAAACATTTAAACCATATATCAATAATTGAGGCTCTTACCCAATCTTGGTAACTGCTAATCAATATGTTTGTTTGTGACAGATATTGATTGTGGACGTGTTCAGCAGATCTACATTTCATACAGTAATCTGTATTGGTCCTGAATAGGGAGGAACTAATTAAAACAAGAAGCCAATTATTAGGTGACTAAATACTGGAACAGCAAGATGTAAGGAGCTTAATTACAGAAACACAGAACATCAATAACAATTAAAGGGCCACTGTAAGACATTTGCAAATAAAGCTTATATGCTTGTATTTTCAGCCGAGACTATTACAAACAGTATGCAGATTCAAATAAATAAAAGTAGTTTTTTTTTTACTTTTGAATGTGTAGATTTTCCCCTCAAGCAGAGATGCTTGTCCACACATCCCTGTGCCTCACAGGGGTATAGTCAGCTTTGCTTGGGGTCTGCCTTAGGAAGTGCAGCGTCACCTCACGGACGAGGCCCACAGAGGCCGAAACATATGTCAGGGGTTTGCTGTTTCTCTTGCAGCATGGGAGAATTGCCTGGTATTTCAGGGCTGGATCACCTTATAGAGTGTGACTAGACTGATATACTACAGGATATTTCTCCTTGTGAGGGGCACACGTGAGCTAAAAGTGGCTACTCTCTGAGTAGGTGACCAGATCTATAGAACAAATTTACTTAGGTATTGTTCATTCTCTGACTCTTTTTGTTTTGCTTGAGGTCTGGACTAAAAAAATCTGACGAAAAATCTGGTTCAAAATGAGCATGTACAGTAGAGGGGGTAGGGGTATGGCAGCTGTAATGGGGCAGCTATAGGAAAGCTGTTACCATGGGGCAGAGGTAATTATGTCATGGGACAGGGACATTATAGCCCATCTGGCTTCCAAGCTCATGATGGCCCAGGTAGAGCTGGCCACGACTCCGATAAGGTGGAAGGAGGCGGCTCTGCTTGAGGTGAAAACATACAATTTAAAAAGTAAGACAATCTTCTTAACAAACAAACATATTAGCTTTACATTTAAATCCATTACAGTGGTATTTTAGCCCGTATGACTATATATCATGATTTACATAAAATTACTTTTTGTGATCAACCAATCAGAATAATAGTAACAATAAAAATATAAATTTAGGACGTTAGACAAAACTGGTGCTTGTGTTGAATCATTCTTCAGTAAGTGGCTTCTGCAGTTTTGCAATCAGTCTGTCTTTGTGGTAGCCAAGTATAACCCTTAGTGTTGTCATGGAATTAGATCCCCTCCCCGACCCTTGCCAAGTACTTTGACCTGCAAATTAGCATACAGAGCTACACATTAGCAGCAAAAACAATGCTGTATATCTCAAAAATGGTTTACTGTAGAAGAAAGGTTTACTAGTTTATAAAGCTCTGGATTCAGCCTCCAGTTGGCTTGACATGTGAATATTCCTTGTTGTAACATTTGACCTTGAACCTGCCATTTACTGCTGTACAATGTCCTCTTTATACCCTTTTCCATGACATGTAGCAAAGGGAAGGAGAAGACCAAAGTGCCCAAGGACAAGTAGGTATTGTGTGAGCGCATGGTTTGGTGGCTTGCTGTGGTGCTCCATGTGTGCTGTCTCTATCCTATCTGACAGCTGGGTTGTCTCGCGGCAGATGATGATGAGGTCTGTGACCATCAGTGAGAGATAGAGGGAGGCCTCCTAGAAGGGTTGAGGTGGGATGATTGGAGGGTGCAACAAATTAGGCTGGAGGGTGGTAATGGAACGTTAGTTGGCCAGACACCAGTTATTGCAGTACCCACCCACCATAGCAGGTCCATCACCCACCCACCATAGTAGGTCCATCAGATCCCCCAGGGTATCAGCTGAGGGGGAGTTATAGCTGGTCCATCAGATCCACCAGGGATCATCTGAGGAGGGTGACCGTGGCAGGTCCATCAGATCCACAGGGATCAGCTGAGAAGGGTCATCGTAGGGTGGGGGAATCCATAAATCTGTGAGGCCCTCTTCCTTCTTCTTTTGGGAGCGTGATGTGGTCTGGAGGAGAGCAGCATGTGAAAGGAAGTGATGGGAGTCCTCTTATAGCATCTCACAGCTCCTCCCCAACTCCGTCCTCCTGCCACAGTCATGCCCCTTCCCTCGATCTCTCCCTTCCAGGGGTCTCTGTGTGACCGCATGGTGTGATCTCTTGCTGTGACGCTCCATATGTTCGTATTTTTTAAAATATTTTAAAAAGTCAATGTGAAGGAATTGGTAAATGAAAATGCAGATTCAAAAGGTAAGCTATTGGATACATAATATGTACAACTAGAATAATTAAACTCTCACCTTGAATACCCTCAAAAAATATGAGGTATATAAAAGCATTGGTGAGATTGTTCTTGTCGATCTCTGGTGGTATGGTCGTCCACTATTGTTTTTAGATGTGGACAAAAGTAATGAAGTAAATAATAATCTTGATTCGTGGAAATAGATCATACAAAGTCCCATAGATTTAAAGAAGGACGGGAGTCCTCTTATAGGAGGTGCAAGGAGATACTTTATGGTGAAAGGAGAGACTTTATGGTGCAAGGAGAGACTTTATGGTTCAAGAAGAAACCTTATGGTGCAAGGAGAAAATGTATGGTGCAAGGAGAGACTTTATGGTGCAAGGAGAAACCTTATGGTGCAGGGAGATACTTTATCGTGCAAGGAAAGACTTTATGGTGCAAGGAGAGACTTTAAGGTGCAAGGAGAGACTTTATGGTGAAAGGAGAGACTTTATAGTGCAATAAGATACTTTATGGTGCATGGAGAAACCTTATGGTGCAGGGAGATACTTTATTGTGCAAGGAAAGACTTTATGGTGCAAGGAAAGACTTTATGGTGCAATAAGATACTTTATGGTGCAAGGAGAAACGTTATGGTTCAAGGAGAGACTTTATGGTGCAGTGAGAAACTTTATAGTGCAATAAGATACTTTATGGTGCAAGGAGAGACTTTATGGTGCAGGGAGAGAGTTTATGGTGCAAGGAGAGACTTTATGGTGCAAGGAGAGACTTTATGGTGCAAGAAGAAACCTTATGGTGCAAGGAGAAAATGCAAGGAGAAAACTTTATGGTGCAAGGAGAAACCTTATGGTGCAGGGAGATACTTTATCGTGCAAGGAGATACTTTAAGGTGCAAGGAGAGACTTTATGGTGAAAGGAGATACTTTATGGTGCATGGAGAAACCTTATGGTGCAGGGAGATACTTTATTGTGCAAGGAAAGACTTTATGGTGCAAGGAAAGACTTTATGGTGCAATAAGATACTTTATGGTGCAAGGAGAAACGTTATGGTGCAAGGAGAGACTTTACAGTGCAG
>CM050165.1:436672528-436747528 GCA_027410445.1 Discoglossus pictus | reverse complement strand
GAGAGAAGGGGAGAGAGAAAGACATAGAAATGGAGAAAGAGAGAGAGGACGAGAGAGCGACAAGAGAGAGTGACAATGAGAAACAGAGAAAGAGAGAAAGACAGGGAGAGAGGGAGAGAGAGAGAAGAAACAGAGAGAGAAAGACAGAGAGAGAGAGAGAAACAGCGAGAGAGAGAGAGAAAGACAGAGAGAGAGAGAGAGAAAGACAGCGAGAGAGAGAGACAGAGAGAGAGAGACAGAGAGAGACAGAGAGATAGTGAGATACAGAGAGAGAGAGAGAAAGAGTCAGAGAGACAGAGAGAGAAAGACACAGAGAGAGAGAGAGAGAGAAAGGGACAGAGAGAAAGGGACAGAGAGAAAGGGACAGAGAGAAAGGGGAGAGAGAAAGGGATAGAGAGAGAGGGGGAGAGAGACAGAGAGAGAGAGACAGAGAGAGACAGAGAGAGCGAGAAAGACAGAGAGACAGAGAGAGAGAGACAGAGAGAGAGAGAAAGACAGAGACAGAGAGAGAAAGACAGAGAGAGAAAGACAGAGAAAGACAGAAAGAGAGAGAGAGAGAAAGGGACAGAGAGAAAGGGACAGAGAGAAAGGGGGGAGAGAAAGACACAGAGAGAAAGACACAGAGAGAGAGAGACAGAGAAAAAGCGGGTAAGAGTGAGAGAAAAAGAGGGTGAGAGTTAGAGAAAAAGAGGGTGAGAGAGACAAGGAGAGAGAGAGAGAGACAAGGAGAGAGAGAGAAAGACAGGGAGAGAGAGAGAAAGACAGGGAGAGAGGGGGAGAGACAAGGAGACAGTGGAGAGACAGGGAGAGAGAGAGAGAGAGAGAGAGAGAGAGAGAGAGATGGGGAGAGAGAAAGACAGGGAGAGAAGGGGAGAGAGAAAGGCAGAGAAATGGAGAAAGAGAGAGAGGACGAGAGAGAGCGACAAGAGAGAGAGACAATGAGAAACAGAGAAAGAGAGAAAGACAGGGAGAGAGGGAGAGAGAGAGAAGAGACATAGAGAGAAAGACAGAGAGAGAAAGAGAGAAAAAAACAGAGAGAGAGAGATAGAGAAAGACAGCGAGAGAGAGACAGAGAGAGAGACACAGAGAGAGAGAGACAGAGAGATAGTGAGATACAGAGAGAGAGAGAAAGAGTCAGAGAGACAGAGAGAGACAGAGAGAGAAATACAGAGAGAGAGAGAGAAAGGGACAGAGAGAAAGGGACAGAGAGAAAGGGACAGAGAGAAAGGGGAGAGAGAAAGGGACAGAGAGAGAGGGGGAGAGAGACAGAGAGAGACAGAGAGAGAGAGACAGAGAGAGACAGAGAGAGCGAGAAAGAGACAGAGAGACAGAGAGAGACAGAGAAAGAAAGACAGAGAGAGAGAGAAAGACAGAGAAAGACAGAAAGAGAGAGAGAAAGGGACAGAGAGAGGGACAAAGAGAGAGGGACAAAGAGAGAGGGACAAAGAGAGAGGGACAAAGAGAGAGGGACAGAGAGAGAGTGAGAAACAGAGAAAGAGACAGGGAGGGGGAGAGAGACAGAGAGAGATAGGAGAGATGGATCGGAGAGAATTAGAGAGTGGGAGAAAAAGATAGAGGGAGTCAGGAAAGAGCAGGGGATAGACAGAGGGGGAAAGAGAGGGGGGAGAGACAGAGAGAGAGAGACAAAAAGACAGAGAGATTGTTTCTTGTATTCAAGGCACAGTATAAGGGGTTGGATGAGCGACAGCTGGTGCAGTGCACAATGGCACTTCCCTTGGGGGGCTAGTGCAGTCCAATTTTTTTTTCTTATATATATATATTTCTAATTTCTGTGTTCTTTGTAAGACCCCTGTCGGAGTGTCTTTACTGCTACGAGCACCCTCTGGTGGCCAGAAGTGCAGGATGCGGAGAGTCAGTTCTCAGAGGAGCAAAAGCTTCACATTGTGTGGCAAACAGCATTGCCAGCCTTACAATTTTAATCCCGTCATTTTTGACAGGCAATTTCTTAGTATATATATATATATATATATTTGTGGTTGGTCCCTCTTATGGCAAAGAGTAGCTGTATTTGTGGCCAAACCTTATATTTGACATGAGCATAATAGCTGCTTAGTAGATATGGGCCTAAATCTGCACTATAGGGCTTGATTAGGCCGCATGGCAGTGGAAATGGCGCTATGTTGACGTGAGCATGATAGCTGCTTAGTAGATATGGGCTGAAATCAGTTGAAAAGGGCCAAAAAAGTGCATCTTAAGGAAAAACTTACCTTGGGCATAGGCAAAGTTGTTGCTTAGTAGATAAGGGCCAAAAATTCAGCAAAGGAAGGCTTGATGAAGCCAAAAAACAAAGAATCGCCAAGAAACACCCTCCAGGCACAGATGCAAAAGTGAACTGAAGTGTGCAAGGAAGAGGCCGGCCGGAAGAGCTTATTAAAGGCCAGAGTGGGCCCCAACTGAAACCTTATTAAAATACAAATCGGCCAATTGAATAGGGCTCTATATAAGCAAACGGCATATTGTTCTACAGAAGTTTTTAGTTTGTGAACTTCTATCCAAAAGCAAGGTCTTCACTAACTAAAAACTTCTGTAAATAAATATGCTCTGAGCTTATATAGAGCCCTATTCAATTGGATGAATTGCAATTTAATAAGGCTGTAAATGCGGAGATCTAGCAATAAAGAAGGAATATATCCACCTTTAAAACTTGATTACCATTCTGCTTTCTGCATGTATGAATGTGTGAATGCAAAAGTTGTTGTTATACTGATTATTAGTATTTATAATTTACTAGTCGTTTACTCATCATAAATGGTGGTATAATTTACATGTGTCTCTTCTCCCCCTCCTGTGTCTCTTTCCCACCCTCTCCCTCCCCTGTGTCTCTTCCCCCCTCTCCCTTCCCTGTGTCTCATTCCCCTCCTCTCCCTCCCCTGTGACTCTTTCCCCCTCTCCCTCCCCTGTGTCTCTTCCCCCGCTCCCTCCTCTGTGTCTCTTCCCCCATCTCCTTCCACTGTGTCTCTTCCCCCATCTCCTTCCACTGTGTCTCTTCCCCCTTTCTCTCCCCTGTGTTTCTTTTCCCCTCCTCCCTCCTCTGTGTCTCTTTCCCCCTTTTCCGTGTCCCTTTCCTTCCTCCTCCCTCCACTGTGTCCCTTTCTACCTCTGTTCTTCTGTGCACTATGCAATGTACAGAAATCCATACAAATAGTTTGTAAAGTGAGCATGCGCTCCCCTGGAGCGTTACACACACTTTACAAACTATATTACAGTGGTGCTTTATGGGTAACGTTTATGTTATTCTGTTAGAGCTCAGAAACTAGGATTTTCATTTTAATTCTGCCTCTGAAATGGGAATAAAAGATTTACAGAATAAAAGTCCACTGTTAGTTCTAGTCACTACATTTTACAAGTTACATTTCATTTGCAAGATTTTACACATATACAAACTTTACAGATCTCTTTTTTAAATGAAAAATAATAATTTGCTAGACTGAACTTCTAACACCAAGCAAGAAGAATCCAAAAAGCTCTTTAAACTATCGTCACAACTATTGCTGTAGATGTCTTGCTTTGCTTATTTTGATTAATACGTGCACATCCATGGATATTAATATCTTTTGATTCCTGGAGATGCAAAGCTCTTTCTGGTTGAGCAGTAATGCAAAGCCTATAGAGAATCATTTCCATTGCAGAGAGGACATATTAAAATATCGGTCTTACAATGTTATGAGCTACAGAACAAACTCTCAGATTTGTCAAAAGGATATTTCCAAATATTAAATGATCTGTAGTTTTATGTGTGTTTGTGTATAAATTTATATATATATATAAATACTGTATATATTAAACTCCTTGTTATCCTGCACCTTGCACTATCAAGCAACCGGCATTGAATCCCCATTTTAAATTAACTAGCCAAAATTATCCGGTGTTCGAGAATGAAAAAAAAAAGCTAACTTTTTTCAAATTATTTTTTGAGCCTAAATGGCCCAGTTAGGTGCTAATGCCTTTTAAAGGCATTTTAAGCGGTTTTGGGGTGTTTAAGGGTCATTTAGACCCTTAAATTCGGGGACTTCAGATTAACTGGAGACTACACTTATCCGGCAATAGGGAGTCCCCATAGGTGCCACATAACAGGGAGTTTACTGTATATATATATATATATATATATATATATATATATATATATATATAGCATATACTACTATAATTAACTACATTTGTAGTTTCATGGTTTTATAACAAGTTTCATGGTTTTATAATATAAAAATAAAATGAAACAGTCTCTAAATTATTACCTTCCATGCAATGATGTGAAACTAACCATTTAATTGGTCATCTTCCTGAAGTCGGAAGAGACACTGAATGCAGAGAAAATTTCACTCTGCACAATGGGAATGTGGAATATAAAGCTACTAGTTCTTTCAATTAGTTTACAAGGACACATTTCTGAGAAAAAAAGCAAACCAAATTAGGTCATAAAAGAAAATGGAATCTCATAGCAAAGAGTAACTGTGGTAAAAGTTACAAAATGTCAAGGGTGTGCTTATTTTTCTGTTCTTTAAAAACATTTTGCCCTTTATCAAAGATAGTTATTTAAACAAATAAAAAAACATAGTGGTTCTTGAACATTTAAAGGGACATAGAAAAGGTGCAACTTATTGAAGAAATGAAAAGATACGTATAACAATAAAACATTGCAATTGACTGTAATAAGAACATCTAAGTCATAGGAGTTTAATTGTCAATTTGATGTTGTCCATATTTTAACTCTAAAAAGTAAACCAATTGCATAACTTGGCTAATAAGAAAATGATTTAGGGCTTCATTATATGGCTTCTTAGGAACTCCTGTAAGACTGGCTCAGCCCTGCAGAAGGTCTTACAAGAGAACTTACTTAGCTATTACATTGTACCCTCAGGCTAACTCACGTAGGAACTTATGTTTACATAGTCATGGGGTTGTCATGTAAGTGAGATTAGTTTAGGAGCAGTCACAACTGTCCTTACATGTTAAGTAAGGAGCTAAGGGATTGAACTTGCAAGTAAAATGCAATAAGCACTGTAGTTCCCTAGCAGGCCAGCTTTTACACTCTCACCAATAGGTCTTTTAGTTCCCCTTCACTTTCAGCCATCAGACTAGTAACATCCATGTTCCTGAGGTTGTTGATCTCCCAGAAACATTGATTCTGGAATTGGATTTATCCAGCCCTACCTTACACATGATGTACTCCAAATATAATTTTAATAATAAGGTGACAATATACAACCTTCTCACAATCCTTTCCCAATATTGAAATATTCTGTTGACCCATGTTAGGTTCGGACCATGACTTCTTAATCAGCATACAGAATCCTTAGGCAGGTGAAATGATCTGATACCCCCATCTCTTTAAGAACTTTCCATATTCGGTTGTGATCCACACAGTCAAAGGCTTTAAAATAGTCTATTAAGCAAAAGTACATGTTTTTCTGGAGCTCTCTTGCTTTCTCCATTATCCAGCAGACATTGGCAATTTGATCTCTTGTGTCTCTTCCTTTTCAGAACTCAGCTTGCACATTATATTGCTGGCATGTGAAATGAGCGCTATTCTTCTATAACTGGAGCACTTGTTTGCACTACTTTTTGGGACTGGGATATAGACTGACCTTTCCCTGCATTATGGCCACTGTTGAATTTTCCAAATTATTGGCATAAAGCAAGCAACACTTGCGTCATATATAAGTTTGTACAGTTCAGCTGGGATTCCATCAACTCCTGCAGCCTTGTTATCAGCAGAGCTTCATATGGCCCATCTCACTTCACTCTCCAAGATTTCTGGTTCCAGTTCATTGGAAAAACTATTGAGGTCATCTCTGCTGTCAAGATCCTTTATGTATAGATGTTATGTGTATTCCTGCCACCTCTTCTTTATTCATTCTGCTTTAGTTAAGTCCCTACTTTTTTTGTATTTAATCACACCCACTTTGGCATAAAAGATTCTCTTGAATTTCCTATTCTGTTATATTCTGCCTTTTATACTTTCCTCATTATAGAATATCTCATTGTCCCTTCTTGCTATCCTCTGGAATTCTGCATTCATTAAGACAAATCTTTTCCTATTCTCCTCTAGCTTTCCCTCTCCTTCTTTTCATGGGCTACCTCCAAAGCCATTTGGAGTCTTAGTTTTATTTATTTTTAGTGATATTCTTTGTTGCTGTTTCCTGGATAATGTTTCAAATGTCAGTCCAAAGTTCTTCAGGCATTCTATCTACCATGTCTAGTCCCTTAAATATTTTCTTTACTTTCACTGCATATTCATAGGAGATATTATTTATTTTGTATGGTCTGATGATATTCCCTCTTATCTTCAGTTTAATTCTGAACCGCAGTCAGCTCCAGATCTTGTTTTTTTCTGACTGGCTACAAAGTACATATTCAGTCTGATTTTTAATATTGTACACCTTGTGATGTCCATCTGTAGAGTCGCGTCCAAGGCTGTTGCAAGAGGGTATTTGCTATGACCAGAGAATTTTCTTGACAGAATAATGCTAATCTCTGACCTGCTTAATTTTGTGTTCCAAGGACACACTTGCCCGTTATTCCAGGTGTCTTTTGGTTCCTTACTTTAGCTTTTTAATCTCCCAAACCCCAACACATAACCCTTGTTAAAAAACCCTTATACATATTACACACATACCCTATTACATACCTTGTCATGCACATATTGAAAACAGGACTGTTTGGCTGGCAAAAAGGTTTGACCCTGATGACCTGTGAAAGAGTTAAATATTATCTTATATTTCCCTTGGGTATTCATATAAAACATACTATGTTGGATATCCAGGGAACGTGGGAAATAGATCCCTCTACTTAGAATTTGGGGAGCAGAGAAAGGGGGATTTTGCCATTTACTTAAAGGTCAGTTACATATTTAGGCTTAGCTGTGGCAAGGCTGGACCAGCCTATGCTTACCTAAGAATGTGGGTTGTTTCCTATATGATTATGTAATGCTTAAATATGCTGCACTGTTGCCAATAAACTTGTATTCAGTTTGGGGTCACATATTTATTGTGTGTGCGTCATTCTGGGGAAACCATAATATTTGCCTGGGATTATTGCTGCTGATCCTGTCTTGGGGAATAGTTACAATTGGTAACTACTACAGACCTGATATCCTGTCCTTTCGTTGGAGCCCCTGGTGGCAACCATGCTTATACTGGTCCATATCCTACTAACAGGGATACAAGGGACCTCACAATCTACTGGATAAGATTGATATAGTGATCTCTTAAAGCCCAGTTAAGTAGTAGATTGTGGCATACCCCATTATCCTTGTACCCTACACTACTATAAGACACATACAAAATACATAGCGCAAACATGTGTGGTGATAAGGTTTGGTGTGGGAGGGAGCAAAGGGGGTAGAAGTGCTCAGAGATGTGAACACCAGAAGTTGGGCCAGCAAGGAAAGCATTAGGATCAGCCCAGGGAGGTCCACATCCTCAAACACAGTGAGAGGGTGATGAAGCTGAAAAAAAAGAATATGAACCCCAATTACTCTCAGACTAATTTTATTGTCATCCTAAATGTCATCCACAATCAGTTGCATATTTACTATTAAGGCCAAGAGGTCAGAATTGGTCAGAAGGCAATGATGTGGCAGCAGAATTTAGCACTGTGGGAGTTCCTGTCAAGAATATGAAGAGAGTTAAACACCTATATGGTGACAGCTGGGCATGGTCATAAAATTATGGCTTAGGAGACTACCAGAGTCACAGTTGGTGGTCCCACTCGAGTGGAAGGATAAAATGCATAGGAGGTACTCAAGTAGGGCAGAATGTCTACATGCCCAGCAGTAGGAAAATAATAAATAATTTGGAGCATGGAGGAAGGGACAACATCTTCCACATCAGATGTACATTAGGAACTTGATCCGCAAATCCAGCAGCAGCAAAAGGAGATAGGCAGTCATTTAATGGAAAGTGAAGGGTATAGAGAGAGGGCTGTTTTATAAGCCTAGGTGGAACTGGCAGGACAACCAGAGGCACTAGACAGACTGAACTTGAACTAGAATGTCAACTCCTCTAGGACTTTGCCAAGTTTTTGATGGGATAGCTCTTTAGGCTGTACCTGCATTTGTCCAGGGCATGCCAGCCATGTTGGAACAATTTCAAAGACAGTCTGTCTCCCAAGCTACCACACAGGTGAGAGGTCCACAACCCCCCCCCCCCCCCCCCGACACACCTTCTTGTTCTACTGCAAGATAATCTTCTTCCCCCTAGAAGCCCCTGCCAAATTGCCTACCATGCAACCTTTTGGTGGCAAAGGAGAGGAATCCCATTTGTCAAAAAGGGGGAGTAGATAGGTGTTCATCATTTTGCTTTTTTGTTTTGTTAATTTTGTGTAATTTGTTAGGTAGTTTTGTAATAGAACATTGCAGCATGTTTCCGAATAGTGCTATATGATACTCTGCTATATGATACTCTAAGTGAAACATATTAAATGCACAACAATCACATATATGCTCATAAGAACAACTGATCTGTGAACACATTTCAGAAAGGTTTAGATTTTAGCAAATAGTGGATGATAGAATCAATTTATGTTGGTAGGAGTAATCTTTTAACTAAATATGGCCTAAGTTGTGTTATAGGCTGCTATGGTTATTACTACAACACAATCCACTTGATGTAGCCATGTTATGCATCTTAGCAATTATGTGATTCCCTCCAAAGACACATAGAGGAAGTCATGAAAAACAAGCACATGAACTGTGCCAAACTCCATGGATCATTTATAAATTGGCAGAGTTGAAATAAAGGATTATGGTAGAGGCTCCTTTTTAAAATGAGTGAGCAATAAAAAAAAATGAAAGAATCAAAATGATCACTACTGAAACTGAAATTTCAAAACCCACTAAATAAAGCTAACCCAACCCTTGTAGTCTCCAAACAGTGTATGGAATTTACTCATCAAATTAACTCAATGTTAGTTGATGACACTGACAAAGCTAGGTAATGGTCATATTATGAACACCCTAATAAACTCATTATTTTTTTGCTCTGAAATCTTCCATCTTTATACTGATAATGCAAATTCAAATAGATAATGGCACTCTAACAGATTACTTATCTCTCATATTAATAGCCCCATTAAATACCAGAGTTACAACGGTATTAAATTAGACCTGCTGAGAGCATTGTGTGAGCTACACAGCACGGCGGTCAATCTTGGTAAGTGAAAGGCTGCAAGATAATCTTGCAGGCTCCCCACACCATCGATCGCCGCATGGGTCCCGAACGAGACCTCCACGGCAATTCTACATGGAAGCCCTGCCACGGGGGTTACTCTAAGTACCCCCGGCACCTAAAATTAACCCCCCACTATGCTGGGAGTCCCCATCGGGACCCCCGAAGTGTCCCAATATCAATCTGTGCAGCAGGGGTCGAGTTTGGACCCCGCTGAATTTAACAATTTTTATTTCCCGCCGCATTTCCTTAAAAGGGCCACTATTGGCCAATCCCGGCCGCAGGAGTAAGTACCCCCGCGGCACCTAACATTTAACCCTTCTATGCAGGGGGTCCCCATCGGGACCCCCACAGTGTCCCTAAATAAACCCTGCATTTAAAAGGTCCTCCAGGACCCTCATGATACAAAATCTAAGCACTAAACTACACTATTAACCCTAACTATACTCCATTAACCTCTTGTCCCTAACTATACCCTATTAACCCATACTATTTATTATTATTATTATTATCGTTTATTTGTAACGCGCCAACATATTCCGTAGCGCTATACATAAGTTAAGTTACAGGCAATGACAAGTTAAAGATTCACACATTGCAAAGAGTGGATGGCCCTGTCTTTGAGCTTGGAATCCAGTGTCCATAGCGCTTTCCCTAATGCACCTTGCAGGATTGAAACTCGCAGACTTACAATCTAAAGGTTAAAGTTTGTATGTGGTACAGTAGGGTAGTGTTGTAGTGCTGAGTATGTTCGGGAGGAAGGTTATAGGCTTCTTTAAAGAGGTGCATTTTTATTGATGTTTTGAAGGATTTAAGGCAGGAGGATAGTCTGGTGAAGCGAGGCAAGGAGTTCCAGAGAATAGGGGCAGCGCAAGAAAAGTTCTGGAGGCGGGAGTGAGAGGAGGTGACAAGGGTGGTAGAAAGAAGAAGGTCGTTAGCAGAACGAAGAGGGCGTGTGGGAGAGTATTAGGAGATGAGAGCAGAGATGTATGGGGGTGCGCTGTTGTTGAGGGCTTTATAAGTTAGGGTCAAGATTTTAAACTTTATTCTGGAGGCTAAGGGAAGCCAGTGAAGTGATTGACAAAGAGGAGCTGCCGACACTGAACGATGTGTACTGAAGAGGAGTCTGGCGGAGGCATTTATTATGGATTGAAGTGGGAAGAGACGAGTGATGGGCAGGCCAACAAGGAGCGAGTTGCAATAGCCAAGACGAGAAATGATGAGAGAGTGTATTAGAATCTTAGTAGTGTCTTGTGTAAGGTAATGGCGTATTTTGGATATGTTTTTTAGATGGAAAAGACAGGATTTGGTTAGAGACTGTATGTGTGGGATGAAAGAGAGGACAGGGTCCAGTAGAACCCTGAGACAACGGGCTTTGGAGGTGGGAGTGATGATGGCATTGTTGACAGAGGGAGAGATGTGAGGAATTAAAGCTGTAGTAGAGGGTGGGAAGATTAAAAGTTCAGTCTTAGACATGTTGAGTTTCAGATGGTGGGCGGACATCCAAGAGGATATACTAGAGAGGCAGTCGGACACGTGTGCTAGAAGAGAGGGGAGTAGATCTGGTGCTGAGAGATAGATTTGGGTGTCATCTGCATAGAGATGGCACTGGAACCCAAAAGAGTTTATTAGGGTGCCGAGTGAGGATGTGTAGATGGAGAAGAGGAGGGGGCCTAGGACTGATACTTGGGGTATGCCAATAGACAGGGTGTGAGGAGAAGAAGATGTGCCGGAGAAGGAGACGCTAAATGATCGTTCTCGGAGGTATGATGAGAACCACAAGAGAGCAGTGTCTCGAATGCCGAGGGAGTAGAGAATGTGGAGTAGAATTGAATGGTCAACTGTGTCAAAGGCGGCAGAGAGATCCAGAAGAAGCAAAATAGAAAAGTGGCCTTTAGACTTGGAGGTGAGCAGGTCATTGGTGACTTTTATGAGGGCTGTCTCAGTGGAGTGTTGGGGCCGAAAGCCGGATTGGAAAGTGTCCAGAAGAGAGATAAAGGAAATGAAACTGGTAAGGCGGTTATAGTCGAGCCGCTCCAGCAGTTTGGAAGCCAGGGGAAGTAGAGTGATAGGGCGATAGTTAGACGCAACGTCAGAATCGGATGAGGGTTTCTTGAGAGTGGGTGTAATTATGGCATGTTTTAGAGATGATGGAAATGTGCCAGTGTTTAGGTAAAGGTTGAAGATATGTGTGAGAGCTGGGATTAGTGTAGTAGAGAGGGGAGGGATGAGCTGAGATGGAATAGGATCTGAAGGACAGGTGGTGAGGTGAGAGGATGATATTAGGATGGAGACTTCATCTTCTGTTGCAGGGGTAAAGTAGTTCAGAGTGGCTGTGGGAATGGAGGGGGGGATAGATTGGGTGTTGTTGGTTAGTTGAGTTAGTTGAGAGAGGGAAGTGTGTGAGCCAGGGTGAGAGGAGAGTTCATTGAGGATAGATTGAATTTTATGTGTAAAATGGTTGGCAAAGTCTTCAGCCATGAGACAGGAAGGGATGGAGGAAGTGTTGGGAAGAGGAGAGTATTGAAAGTGGCAAAAATACGTTTTGGGTTAGAGGACAGAGTAGATATTAGTGATGTAAAGTACTGCTGATTGGCCAGGTTGAGAGCAGAGGAGTAGGAACGTAGCATAAACTTGTAGTGAAGGAAATCTGCTGCCTAATTAACCCAATCTAGACCTATTTAACCCTAACCTATTTAACCTTGGCTGAAGGCATTTGCTGCTTCTGATTGGCAGCCAATCAGAAGGTGCAGATGTCTTCAGCCAATCACAATGGGATATACCCCGTAGGCAATAGTGCCTTCAGATTTGTTAAAAAAAGATTGACAGGTCCATCAGCTAATCAGAATGAGATATAGGGGGGTATCCCACTCTGATTGTCTCACACCTTGGTGCCTTCTGATTGGCTGAAATACTAAACTCTGTTAACCCTATCTGGACCTATTTAACGCTAACTGGGCCTTTATTAACCCTATCTGGACCTATCTAACCATAACTGGGCCTATTTAACCCCAAATGTTCCTAGTAAACCCCATCCTACCCTACCCTTTTAACCCTTACACTACCTACCCAACTCCTACCCTACACTATTAACCCCGTCCACCCTGTTAAACCATACACTATCTACCACCCTAAAAAATCCCTATTAACCCACTTTATTACAGAAAATAATAAAACCTAGAATTACAGAAAATAAAAAAGGACATCACAGAAAATTTAAAAAAGGACATTACCAAAATAAAAAGGACATTACAAATATAAAAAACCTACTGTACCACCAAGTTATCAAAAAAAAAAAAAAAACTAAATTACCACAATAAAAAAAACATACATGACAGACAATAAGACATTCAATTAAACCCCTAACTACATTCCATTGACCCCCTAACTAAAATCAATGTCACCCCTAAATACATTATAAATAACCTAACTACATACATCAACCCCTAAATACATTCTAAATAACTTAACTACATACATTAACCTCTAAATACATTCTAAATAACCTAACTACATACATTAACCACTACATACATTCAATTAACTGCTAACTACATTCTATATAACCTAACTATATACAATAAAAACCCTAAATCTAACCTAAAATAGAATAAATAAGACCAATTACCTTACTCAGATGTCCCTTCAATGACAACGGTGTTCCTGCCGCAGGTCGCACCCCTAGGAAAAAAAGAAACATAAAATTAGACCAAAATAAACACAACATAGAAAAAATAAACATTCTAAATATTAAACTGACCCTTCTACCATGAATAAATTAAACATAACATTAGTACACAAATACACACAACATAACAAAACAATAAACATTATAAACATAAAACTTACCTTGGCGAGATGTCCCTGTCCTTCTCCTCTTCTTCCCTGGCTGGGCTCTTGAAAAAAATGCCACTTCTGCTTCCGGTAGAAAAAAACTAAATGGAGCCTTCTGATTGGCTGAAATGGCTGACAATCAAATTTCAGCCAATCTGAAGGCACCAAGGTGTGAGACAATCAGAATGGGATACTCCCCTATATCTCATTCTGATTAGCTGATGGACCTGTCAATCTTTTTTTAACAAATCTGAAGGCACTATTGCCTACGGGGTATATTCCATTGTGATTGACTGAAGGCATCTGCACCTTCTGATTGGCTGTTGTCAGATTGCAGCCAATCAGAAGCAGCAGATACCTTCAGTCAAGGTTAAATAGGTTAGGGTTAAATAGGTCTAGATGGGGTTAATTTGGCCCAGTTATGGTTAAGTAGGTCTAGATGTGGTTAAAAAGGCCCATATAGGGTTAAATAGGCCCAGTTAGGGTTATTAGGACCAGATAGGGTTAACAGGGTATAGTATGGGTTAATGGGTTATAGTTAGGGGCAAGGGGTTAATGGGGTATAGTTAGGGTTAATAGTGTAGTGTAGTGCTTAGACGTTGTGTCATGATGGTCCTCGAGGATTCTCATGGCACTTAAAGTGTTATTATAGGCAATAATGTGTGTCCTATAGGGGTCTGTATAGACCCCCATAAGTGATGGGGTTAGTGTAGGGCTCATGGGTCTCTCTAGAGTTATAGTGTAATTAAGGGCTCATGGGGCTCTGTGTAGAGCCACATGAGTGACAGGGTTAATTAAGGGATCATGGGGCTCTGTATTAAGCCCCATGAGTGATGGGATTAATTAAGGGCATTAATTAAATGCAGCGGGGGTCCCAATCAAGACCGATAGGGACCCCTGTAGCATGGTGATGTGTTTAGGGAGCAGGGGGAAGCATTTGATGCCAGAGTCGTGCTGCTCCGAGGGAGCACATATGGGCTTTATTAGCCCTTGCGGGCACTTTTTTGTGCCATAGGAAATTCTTCCGAGGTCCGAACTTCACACCATAGAATTATGGATGTGTGTTACTACGTAGCACTCTCTGAGCCTATTTTCAGCCGTTTTGGGTGTCATCTCATAATGGCTGCTGCAAGGAACATATTGAGGAATCGGTCCTCGCAAACAGCACAAAGATGACTTTTGCAAGGACCGAGGGAACAATGGATTCTAATTTTATGAGGCCCTAAGTATTTTTAGAAAACTATATGACACACTGCATGTTTTCAAAGGACATTAGGAACAACTTTAAAGAACTTAAGAGCCCTTGCAGGAAGGCTGGATGCACAACTTTGGATGCTCCTGTTGAATCACTCCACACCGCAAGAGCAAATAGAATAAGGTTTCGGGCGCCTGTCACAGCAATGTCCCACAGGGCGTCTAGTTGGCTAAAAACTTTTTTATTTTTTACTCCTATACTGTCACTTAGATTCTGCGGTGGGGGCAGCATACATTAGGCTCCTATGTGATGTACATCCTCATAAAGGATTATTACTCTAGCTAGCTTCCATTTAAAAGCTACTTACCCGTATAAAACCCAGAGAAATATCCTGTAGTATATCAGTCTGGTCTCACTCAAAAGTGTGACCCAGCCCCGAAATACCAGGCAATTCTACCCTGAACAGGGGAGACAGCAAACCCCAGACTCATTTCTGCCTTTATGGGCCTCGTCAGTGAGGTGGGGCACTGTGCCTTAGTGAGTTCAGCTGCACCTCACTGACGAGGCCCATAAAGGCCGAAACGCGTCTGGGGTTTGCTGTTCAGGGTAGAAGTTCCTGGTATTTCGTGGCTGGGCCACTCTTTTGAGTGGGACCAGACTGATATACTACAGGATATTTCTCCCTGTGAACAGCACAAGTGGCTAAAAGAGGCGGCTCTCAGAGTGGCTTATCATGGCCAAAGAACTAACCTATTAAGGTTGGTTCGTTCTCTGATGAGCGCATCTGACTTTGTTTTTTAGTTTGTGCATAGACATTAGCAATAATGCTCAATATACAGTATACCACAGCGAATATGCATTATCACATATATAGTTGTGAGCGTACGAGTCGTTGCTCACGCTTGCGGGCTCGCGTAGCGAGCCCGCAAGAACTGCGTCCCTCGCAAAGCGAGGGACGCAGTTCACCGCAAATGCGGGTCCTCGCAAAGCGAGGGCCCGCATTTGCGGTTGTGGAGGCTCAACGTCGGCTGTGTTAACACACACATACACACACACGACTTTTTTAACAGAATAAACCCAACCGCCCAGCCAACAAAAACCCAACAACGTCCCCGCAAATGCGGATCCTCGCGAAGCAAGGGTCCGCATTTGCGGTGGTGGGAGCATCCCAACATCGGCTGTGTTAACACACATACACACACACACAACTTCATAACAAAAAAAAACTCAAAGTCGCCTCACACCCGCTTACACCCAGACACACAGACGCAAGACTTAACAAAAAAACAGTAAAAAAGGCCCTTCACACGCTCTTAACACACATACGCACGACTTAGAAACAAATACACTGCGTCGTACACGTAAAAGCTAACTGCGTATATCGCAAAAAAATACGGCAACATCGCAACAAAATACGGCCGCATCGGAAAAAAATACGGCCGCGAAAGACCCATTCCAACCGCCGCGCATCAAAACATCACAAACACAAGAAATAAACACAACAAACACATAAAAAGCTTACTTACAGCACGGGGGGTCATCCGGCACCTCCAAAAGTTCATTTACACGTCCATTTAAGTCAAAACAAAGAGTTTAAATGACCGAAAATCGGCTAAGCGAGAGAAAAAATGGCCGCCGAACAAAACGAAAACGAGGCTCCAGACGTAACTACACTACACTTACTCGCAATAATGAAACACATACTATGCGGAACGGATCACACTCATATTAAACACCATTTTAACCACTACTACGCACAAAATGGCGGATGGAACGCAAATTGTAAGCTGGAACGCAAATAGCGCATGCGTATTGCGTTCTAACGGTCTAACTTTCCAGAATGTTCTACAAGTTTATAAATACTGTCTATTTGACAGAGAAAAATACATTTCTCCTCAGGTGATGAACAGAGTGACTTCGGAGATAACTGCTGCTAAAACTTGAGAAGATAATTCTTTCCTAATTTACTACTTTACATTGTGCAAATTACAACTGAGAGGTAAGCTATAATATATTACTTATTTTATTATCAAGACAGGACATCAAAAAAAAAAATTAAAGAAGACAAAGAGGTTTATGTATACTGACACGCACATATATGCGTATAATGTATACTGACATGTGACACGCACATATATGCGTATAATGTATAGTGACATATCACATGCACATTTATGTGTATTGCCCCTGCAACAAACTAATTAAACAACTACATTTAAATTACATTAGAAAAAAATAAGTTGGGACTATTAAAATACTATTAAAATATGAGTCATGTATACTGATATGTGACACGCACATATATGTGTATCATCTATAGTCACATGTCACACACACATTTATGTATGTTGGCCAAAAATAAAAATAAGGTTAATTTAACAATTAAAATATGATTCATGTATAGTGATATGTCACACGCACACAAAAAAATTACTTTCAACTATGGAAATGTGCTTCATGTATGTGACATATGTGTGTAGACCCCACCAAAAAATAATGTTAATCAATGAAATTAATTTACTGCAATTTAATAGATCACCTAAAACTCAATCTTTCTACTTTTTTTAATATTCAAACAGACTCTGCATCAACAGCGTCTCTCAACAATTTGCACCGTGCACTGTGAAGCACAATCCCTTTTAAAGAACACCAACAAAGAAGAAGAGGTAACATACAAAAATACTTTAAATGCTGAAAAGGCCATGGTTTGTTAAATACAAATAAAAAATTCTATAATTCACTATTTCACTTTATTTTTCAAACAGACACTACAAGAAGACCGTCGGATTAAGATTGGCAGGAGGGGACCCTCTGTCATTCCACACTTCAATCAAGGTACAGTATCACATATATAGTTGTGAGCGTACGAGTTGTTGCTAACGCTGCAGGCTCGCGTAGCGAGCCCGCGGCCCTCGCGAAGCGAGGGCCGCGACTCGCCTAGCGAGTCGCGGGCCTCGCGTAGCGAGGGCACTGTGCCAGGTTCTCAGTTGCTGGCATGGAGCGCCGAAGGCGCTCCTTGCCAGCAACTGAGGACCCTCGCGAAGCGAGGGCCTCAGTTGCTGGCTTGGAGCGCCGCAGGCGCTCCATGCCAGCACCTGAGGACCTCGCAAAGCGAGGTCTTCAGTTGCAGCAACTGCGACCCTTGAAAAAAAAAGTTTACGTCCAAACACATTACGACACTCGCAAACAACATACGACACACGTTCAAACACATTACGACACTCGCAAACAACATACGACACACGTTCACACACATTACGGCCTCGCAACACTCGGACGCAACTCGCGAACATTACAAAATTACAAACACAATACATACACACAGCACATACATAAAAACCTTACCTACACAAACAGGAAGCACCCAGGACCTCAAAAATGCAACTTACAACTTAATTGCACTCAAAATAAAAGAGTTTCGACACTAAATAGTTTGTTAAGCGACAAAAAAAATGGCCGACGAATAAAACGAAAACGAGGCTACACACGCAAACACCATACGAGACACGTTACCACACATTACGACTTCGCAAACATCGGACGCAACACGCCGACATACAAACATTTAAAACTTAACAAAGACACACAACAAACACATAAAAAGCTTACCTACAGCAAGAGGAACCAGCCAGCACCTCAAAAAAACAAGTTACACCTACATTTAAATCAAAATAAACACTTTAGACACTAATACCATCGCTAAGCGAGAGAAAAAATGGCCGACGAACAAAACGAAAACGAGGCTTCAGACGTAACTACACTACACTTACTCGCAATAATGAAACACATACTATGCGGAACGTATCACAATCATTTTAAACACCATTTTGAACAGTAATACGCCTAAAATGGCGGATGGAACGCAAATTGTAAGCTGGAACGCAAATAGCGCATGCGTATTGCGTTCTAACGGTCTCACTTTCCAGAACTTTCTACAAGTTTATAAATACTGGCTATTTCCAACTAAAAAAGACATTTCTCCTCAGGTGATCAACGGAGTGACTTCTGAGATAACTGCTGCTTTTACTTGAGAAGACAATTCTTTACTAATTTACTACTTTACATTGTGCAAATTACAACTGAGAGGTAAGCTATAATATATTACATTTTATTATCAGGTCAGGTCAAACAAATAAAAAAATAAACTAGGATTTATGTAGTCATCATGTATGGCACATTTATGTGTATAGGCTCACAAAAAAAATTAAACAGAGCTTTATGTATAGTGACATCTGACACGCACATATATGTCTATAATGTATAGTTACATGTGACACGCACATATATGTCTATAATGTATAGTGACATTTGACACACACATTTCTGTGTATTGCCCCTTCATAGTGACATGTGACACGCACGTATATGTGTATAATGTATAGTGACATGTGACACGCACATATATGTCTATAATGTATAGTGACATCTGACACGCACATTTCTGTGTATTGCCCCTTCATAGTGACATCTGACACCAACATATATGTCTATAATGTATAGTGACATGTGACACGCACGTATATGTGTATAATGTATAGTGACATGTGACACGCACATATATGTCTATAATGTATAGTGACATCTGACACGCACATTTCTGTGTATTGCCCCTTTATAGTGACATCTGACACCGACATATATGTCTATAATGTATAGTGACATGTGACACGCACATTTATGTGTATTGCCAATGCAACAAAATTAGCTTACAACAAAATCAGTAAACAACTACATTTTAATGACATTATATCTCATGTATACTGATATGTCACACGCACATATATGTGTATCATCTATAGTTACATCTCACACACACACATTTATGTGTGTTGGAAAAAAAAAATATAAGGTTAATTTAACCATTTAAATTTGACTCATGTATACTGATATGTCACACGTACACAAAATAATTACATTAAACTATGTAATGTGCTTCATGTATGTGACATATGTGTGTAGCCCCCAACAAAAAATAAGGTTAATTGAATTAATTTACTGCAATTCAATACATCAGATAAAGCTGAATCTTTCTATTTCTTTTAATATTCAAACAGACTCTGCATCAACAGCGTCTCTCAACAATTTGCACCGTGCACTGTGAAGCACAATCCCTTTTAAAGAACACCAACAAATTTGAAGAGGTAAGATACAACAACACATTACATGCTCAAAAGGCCATGCTTTGCTAGATGACAAATTATAAATATACAAATAACTATTTCACTTTCTTTTTCAAACAGACACTAAAAGAAGACCGGCGGATTAAGATTGGCAGGAGGGGACCGTCTGTCATTCAAAACTTCTATCAAGGTAAAGTATTAAGTATAAACAAGAAATAACCATGAGCCTTATTCAATTGCAACTTCCTCATTTGAATAGGGCTCTATATAAGCACATAACATTTTTGTTATACAGAACTTTTTAGTTACTGAATTTCTAACCACAATCAAGGTTTTCAATAACTAAAAACTTTGCTCAATAAATATGTTATGTGATTATATAGAGCCCTCTTCAATTGGCAAAATTGCAATTCAATGAGGACCTATATGTCTTTAATGGCCAAGGGCCTCACTCAAATGTGATTTGCCCATTTCAATAGGGCTCTATATAAGCACATAACATATTTTTGAAACAGAACTTTTTAGTTACTGAACTTCTAACCACAATCAAGGTTTTCAATAACTAAAAACTTTGCTCAATAAATATGTTATGTGATTATATAGAGCCCTCTTCAATTGGCAAAATTGCAATTCAATGAGGACCTATATGTCTTTAATGGCCAAGGGCCTCACTCAAATGTGATTTGCCCATTTCAATAGCGCTCTATATAAGCACAGAGCATATTTTTTAAAGGAAATTTTTCTTTTGTGAACACGTTGCTTTTGGATACAAGTTCACTAAATACAAAATTCCGTAAAAACATATGCTCTGTGCTGATATTGAGCTCTATTCCATTGGCCAAAACACAATTGAATGAGGAGCTCACAATATAACAAATGCAGTAACCAAAGGCCCTTATTCAATTGCTATTTTGGAAAATTAAATATGGCTATAAATAAGAACTTTTAGGCCCTTACTCTATTTTAACAAATATATGTGATGTGCTTATTTACAACCCTATTCAAATTTCTACATTGCAATTCAATTACGGCCTTAGAGTACTATTACATTGTAAAAAATGCAATTGAATGAGGGCCAAACTATGCAACATATGGTACACACAAAGGCCCTCATTCAATTGCAATTTGCCCAATTGAATAGGGCTCTAAATAACAACATAACAATTGCTTAAAACTAAGGTTTTAGTTAATAAAAAAATATCAAAAATACAGTTTTTCAATGACTACAAAATTATTTTAACTAATATGCTATGTGCTTATTTAGGGCACAATTCAATTAGCCAAATCGCAATTCAATGACACACAAACTGCTACACACAAAACAGAATTTCTTATTAAATGTTTAACAACCTATAAGCCTTACAAATAACCAAAAATAAGAATAACAAAAGTGTTGTGCACCTAATAGCATTGTATAAAAAAGCACACAAACTCATAGCAAACTATATTAACATTCTTCTTTAATGTTTAACAACCTATAACCTGTACAATCAAGAAGAAATTAGTTTTGCACAAGTGATGCGCACCAAACAGGATTGTCAAAAACTAACACAAACACATAGCAAACTACATTAATTATATTATTTCATGTTTCACTAACTATAACCATCCAAATAAAGGTTAAATAAGTATACCACAAGTGGTGCGCACAAAACAGGATTGTACAAAAACTAACATAAACACATAGCAAAATAAATTCATATTCTTATTTAATATATCACAACCCACAAGCCTTACTAAGAACCTTAAATAAGAATAACAAAAGTCTTGGGATTGTACAGAAAGTTAAAAAAAAAATATTTGAAAAAAATAACCATAACTGATACAATACAGCAAAATTAATACATTTTTTACTTATTTAAAAGACATTTCACTCAAACAACATTTTCTATTTTACAGATACTGCGTGAAGACAATCGGACGAGGACTTTTTCCACAGGACCGGACCATCGGACGAGGACTCGGACCAGACCAGCAGACGAGGAATTTCAACACAGGACCAGACCAGCAGACGAGGAATTTCAACACAGGACCAGACCATCGGACGAGGACTTTCACCAACGGACCACAACATCGGACGAGGGATATCGCCACAGGACCACAATATCGGACAGGGGCTATCGCCACAGGACCACACCATCGGACGAGGACTTCCGACAGAGGACCACACCATTGGACAACGATTTTGAAACGAGGACCAACAAACATTCGGATTTAAATCACACTTCAACCAAGGTAAACTATAATAACTACTAAAGTATAACACTAAAGAAACTGCTTTCAGTTGCATCCGTCTCAACAGAAAAATAAATTAATTAATTTACTATCTCCCTTATTTTATTTAAATTGCTACTATGCAATACATAGCTCAATAACCACATCACTTTTTTTTTCAGCAAAGAAGTTTTGCAGTGGTAAATATCTATCCACAAACAAAGTTTTTAATAAATAAAACCATTATTTTAAATAAATATGTTACATGCTTATTTACAGCAGTATTCCATTGGACAAATTCTGAGCCACTGAAGACAGGAATTATAAATTTAACTAAATATCAATGATACATTCATGATTTGCCTTTTATTTCAACAATTGTGCACAATAATCTTTAACAGGAATTACAAATTTAAATATACACAATTACATTTATTTGTTTCCGTTTACAGATTAATATGGCTGATAACGAGACCAAAGAAGAGAAGAAAAGACGTCAAACTAGAGAAAGACAAGAGAGATGGGCCGCCCAGCAGACACCGGAGGAGAAAGAAATTCGAAGAGAAAAAGAACGCAAAAGACTTGCAAATAAAAGAATATCAGCTGCAAAAATGAAAGATACAACCAAAATAAATAAAAAAATAATAAAGCATTTACAAACTGTTCCTAAAACATCAGATGACATTTTACAACATACCAGTCAAGACAGACCAAAAAAAAAAACTACAAAAAAAAAGCATTTACAAACTCTTACTAAAAACTTACAGGAAATTTCAACCGAACAAGTCCAACATATACCAAGAAAATCTACGAAAAAAACTAAACATTTAGAACCTGTTGTTGAAACATTTCATGACTTTTCATCTGATGAATATCAAAGTCAACATCCAATATGCGTTGCAAATTGTCCTTTAATGAAGTCTTTAGCAGTAGAGGTTCATAGTTGTGGGGACATGACTACTCAATGTCAATTTTGTGAGGCTTATTATTTTAAACAGGAGAGACCCCGAGATGGACAATTTATTAGTTGTTGTCAAAAAGGAAAGTTCAAACTTCCACAAAGGAAACAATTTCCAACCTATTTACTAAATATTATGACTGAACCTACTTTTCCAAATTACAAAAATTTTAAGACAAACATAAGATCCTACAATAGTGCCATATCATTTGCATCTATGGGGGCAACATTGGCTGCTAATGTACCAGGACATGGTCCTTACTGTTTTAAAGTCCAAGGACAAATTTATCATCGGACTTCACATTTACATCCAGAGGAAGGAGAGCAAAGAAAATTCGCTCAACTATATGTCCTAGATACAATGGAAGCTGTTGACCAACGTATGCAGATGGAAGAAAATAAAAAATGCTTACCCAGTGTTTTTATAGAGCTAAATAACATTATGGACAACAATCCCTACAGTAAAGCTTACAAAAAATTGGCAGAAGTAGAAAATGAACAACTACTTCATGCACAAAGACATCAATTACCCATGCCAAAGGTTAATATGGTGCTTAAAAGAGACAGACATACTGATAAACGTCGTTATAACTTGCCAACATCAAATGAGGTTGCAATGGTCTTTCACAATGATGAAGGAGAACCACCATTTCAAAGAGACATTAGAGTATATCCCAGAAATGAGGACCAACCATTTATTAATATTAATATCTTAAGTCCAAATTTAGATCCAATGACATATCCCATCTTTTTCCCACACGGAGAAGCAGGTTGGCAACCAAAATTAACCCTTCCCAGTTACCCAAATGCTAAAGCCAGAATCCGAAATAATGTTTCTATGCTTGAATTTAAAGTTGCTCAAATTGCCATTAGAGATGAATTTAATCCCATTTTATGTGGTGGAAAACTAACACAACAATGGATTATTGATTCATATTTGCAAGTTGAGGCAAATAATTTAAACTTTATAAAATATCAACAAGATAAACTACGTGTAGAACAATATTGTGGACTCATGGACTATGTTGCTGACGTGGCTACAAGCAGAGACATGACAGCTGGCAAAGCCATCATTTTACCATCTTCCTTTCAAGGATCTCCTCGAAATATGAGAAAAAGATACAATGATGCTATGGCTATTGTGACAAAATTTGGAAAACCAGATTTATTTGTGACATTTACATGTAATCCACAATGGCCAGAAATTAATCAAAATCTACTTCTTGGACAAAGTGCTTCAGATCGACCAGATTTAGTAGCCAGAGTTTTTAAGATAAAATTAAATGAATTAATACGTGACTTTACTATAAATCAGTTATTTGGCAAATGTCTTGCTTATGTATATACCATTGAATTTCAAAAAAGAGGCCTTCCACATGCACATCTTCTCATAATACTTCAAGAGAAAGATAAATTAGATACTTCGGACAAAGTGGATGCAGTCATAGTTGCTGAACTACCGGATCCAGAACTATATGGTAGACTATATGAGATTGTTACTCATCGCATGATTCATGGACCCTGTGTGCTACCTTAATCCACAATCACCATGTATGGAAAATAATCAATGTTCAAAAGATTTTCCAAAAGATTATAGAGACAAAACATATGCCAATTGTGATGGATATCCACTTTATAAAAGAAGAGAAGGAGATAGTGCCATTATTCGTGGAAAAAAAGTGGACAATAGATATGTAGTACCCTACAATCCACATTTACTCATGAAGTACAACACCCACATCAACGTAGAAGCCTGCACTTCCATCAAATCCATTAAATATGTCTACAAATATATTTACAAAGGTTACGATGCAGCTACTGTAGTCGTCAAAAGTGCAGACAACCCTGAAAGTAGTGAGTTAGTACATGATGAACTTGCATCTCATGTAGATGCTCGCTATGTCAGTGCGCCAGAAGCTATGTGGCGGCTTTTAAAATTTGAAATGCATGATAGATCACATGCAGTATATAGGTTAGCAGTACATTTGCCACAACGACATTTAGTCTATTTCCATTCTGGAAATGAAATGAATGCATTGGCCCAAAGTGAAGATCGTCACACTACACTAACTGCATGGTTTGCATTAAATTCCACTGATGCTCAAGCAACACAATACTTATATATTGAAATTCCATATCACTATGTTTTTGTGAATGGATTATGGAGAGCAAGAAAAACCAGAGGCAATAAAATAATTCCACGAATTTACACAGTCAGTCCAAGAGATGTTGAACGATTTTGCTTACGGATATTACTTTTAAATGTTCCAGGAGCACAAAGTTTTGAACAATTAAGAACTGTTAATGACATTGTATATGAATCCTTCCATTTAGCTGCAAGAAATAGAAACTTACTCGCTGATGATACAGAGTGGGAAAGATGTTTAGAAGAAGCAGCACAATGTCAAATGCCACGACAGATGAGAGAACAATTTGCTTTTATTTGTATCTTCTCAAATGCTCCAAATGCATTAGCTTTGTGGGAGACTTTTAAAAGTAATATGGCTGAAGACTTTATGTGACGATACAATGAACCCATTGCACACTTAAAAGCCTTAATGGAAATTCAAGAAGTCTTTTTAACTCATGGATTAAGTTGTGCAAGTTTTAATTTGCCTGATCCAGGTCTAATAGATGACATTAACTTTGAAGACTATGACATTCAACTACAAGCAGAAAGAACACAAGAAAGACTTGCAACTTTAAATACACTACAATTGCAAGCATTTCATGCCATTAAAAATGCTATAGATGATGACATGGTGACAGAGCGTTATTTCTATCTTGATGGACCTGGCGGATCAGGGAAAACATATTTGTACAATTTATTAATGAGTTCAGTACGAGCACAAGGACAAATAGCAATGGCGTTTGCCACTACTGGAATTGCTGCACTTTTATTAGAAGGTGGAAGAACTGTTCATAGTGGATTCAAACTGCCAGTGCCTATTTTGGAAAATTCAGTGTCAGATATTCGCATGACATCCTTACAAGCAAAGAAATTGAAGAAATGTAAATTAATTATAATAGATGAGGCCACAATGATGTCATGCTATGCCCTCCAATGTATTGACCGTTTGCTTCGTGAAGTCATGGATAATATTTTTCCATTTGGTGGAAAGGTAATTTTGTTGGGTGGCGATTTTTGACAAACATTACCTGTCGTTGTACATGGAAATCGAACAGACATTATTGAAACATGTATAAAGTCAAGTACAGTATGGAAACATTTTACCCATCTTCAACTGCAACAAAATATGAGATCAGAAGGCCAAACTGATTTCAATGATTGGCTTATTAAAATTGGAGAAGGAAGAACAGAAAAAATACTACATTTACCTGACGACACTGTAGAGATCCCACCTCAGATGATTTGTCAACAAGATATTATATCGGCAATATTTGAAGGGAGCATAAATAACGAAGAATATTCTGAGCTTGCCAACCAAGTCATACTGACGTGTAAAAATAAAGATGCATTAATACTCAATAATGAAATCTTAAAAAAAATTAATGCACCACAAAGAAATTATCACAGTGCTGATTCTGTACTTGCTGATGACAATGAAAGTCAGGCAAACTTTTCAACTGAATTCATTAACTCTTTAACTCCTTCTGGAATGCCACCACATATTTTGCAGCTAAAGAAAGGTGCAATTATCATGTTACTGCGAAATATGAACCCCAAAAAAGGCCTATGCAATGGCACAAGATTAATTGTTCAACAATTAAAGGACCATTTTATAGATGCTGAAATTTTAACTGGGACCCATAAAGGAGAGAGAGTTTTCATACCAAGAATAGATTTAGCACCAAGTGAAAGTAGTCTCCCTTTTATACTTCAAAGAAGACAATTTCCCATTATTATGGCATTTGCCATGACCATTAATAAATCACGGGGTCAGACTTTCAAATCTGTGGGTATTTACTTGGAAGAACCAGTTTTTGCACATGGTCAATTGTACGTTGCGTTGTCACGGTGCACAAATCCACAGGCTATTAAAGTTTACATTGAAAACAATGAAAGTCAAGGTGATTTATTAGAAGATGGACGTATTTTTACTAAAAACATTGTCTACTATGAAGTACTATAACTTTGCAGGATACAAATTCAAGATGCCAACATTTTTTAAAAGCATTGCAAAATACATACCAATTGGTTGTTTAATTCAGTCATAATTAATGAAAGTACTGTTTAGGAATGATTCGCCTCACAAAATACTTGCCTTGCATTGTTAGTCAAAATTATGTTAAAATGTTAAGTCACTATGTTAATGTTTCTAATGTTACAAGTTTAAAAAATATATTTGCAAGTTATTTCATTCAACAGATTACAAAGTGGATGTTAAGAGGTCAAGCACCTTTTAAGTCACAATGTAAATATTGTCTGTTATCTTAAGATTACTAACTACATTAATGTTTATCGCCAGTTTATGTGCTCAGTAATGAATTACTTTAATTACGTACGTTTTAAGCAGAGTTTTACTGTATGCCTTCCTCTACATTCAATGTATATTCAAGTTAACAATTATTGTGATAGAAATTGCATGTTAATACTGATTAATTTAAAGGTCAATTGTTTTTACATTCAAATGTTAATACTTTTAATAAAAAATTAGGTTACAAAATGTTTTCGCTATGTTCCTGTTTATAATGTTCAAAATTATACAAATGTTTTGTCAACTTCTAAACTTACATAAAAAATAAAGTTAAAGTTTCAAAATATATACTTTGAAGGTTATTGCTTACATATATTTTAAACTTCATGTTAAAATTCGTAACGTTTCAAGAAGGCTTTTTACTTTTTGCTTTCCTATTCATTCAATGTATATTAAAGTTAACAATTCTTCAGATACAAATTACATTTTAAAAAACCATTACATCAACATTTTACAAAAATACACGTTCATATTAAAATACTTACAAGTGTCAAAAATATATGTTAATAAATAAACAACTTGACAAACATATACATCACATTGCCGTCATTTTTTGACGGGCAAGTCGCTAGTTAAGTATAAAAAAGAACCGAACCATGAGCCTTATTCAATTGTGAGTTGGCTAATTGAATAGGGCTTTATATAAGCACATAATAGATTTTTTAGACAGACATTTTTAGTTACTGAACTTCTAACCACAATCAAGGTCTTCACTAACTCAAAACTTCTGTCAACAAATATTTTATGTGCTTATATAGAGCCCTATTCAATTGGTCAAAACGCAATTGATTCAGGACCTAAATATGTTTAATGGCCGAGGGCCTCATTCAAATGTGATTTGCCCATTTCAATAGGGCTCTATATAAGCACATTTGGCTCAATTTAACTAAAAACTTCTGTTCAAAAATATTCTCTGTGCTTATATAGAGCCCTATTGAAAAACCAAATTCAATGAGGCCCTCACAATATAACAAATCCAGCAAACAAAGGCCCTCATTCAATTGATATTTTGGACAATTCAATAGGGCTCCAAATAAGCACATTTACAACCCTATTGAATTGGCCAAACTGCAATTGAATGAGGGCCAAAGTATGCAACATATGGTACACACAAACTGGTACACACAAAACAGGATTGTAACAAACACATAGCAAACTAAATTTATATTCTTTGGCCCTCATTCAATTGCGATTTTGCAAATTGAATACGGCTCTAAATAAGCACATAATATATATTTTTTCAAGAAGTTTTTAGTTTGTGAAAACCGTGCTTTTGGATAGATGCTTAATAAGTTAAAACTTCTTGAAAAAATATATGTGATGTGCTTATTTACACCCCGATTCAATTGGCCAAACTGCAATTGAATGAGGGCCTTTTTGTTTAATAACCTATAACCATTAGAAAAAACACTACATAAGTATAACAAAAGTGGTGCCCATCAAACAGGATTGTACGAAAACTCACACAAACACATAGCAAACTACATTTAAATTCTTATTTTAATGTTTAACAACCTATAAGCCTTAGAAAGAAGCCTAAATAAGCATACCAACATTGGTGCCCACCAAACAGGATTGTATGAAAACTCACACAAACACATAGCAAACTACATTTAGATTCTTATTTTATGTTTAACAACCTATTAGCATTACAAAACTACATTAATAAGCATACCAACAGTGGTGCGCATCAAACAGGATTGCATGAAAACTCACACAAACACATAGCAAACTACATTTAGATTCTTATTTAATGTTTAACAACCTATAAGCCTTAGAAAGAAGCCTAAATAAGCATACCAACAGTGGTGCGCACCAAACAGGATTGTATGAAAACTCACACAAACACATAGCAAACTACATTTAGATTCTTATTTTATGTTTAACAACCTATTAGCATTACAAAACAACATTAATAAGCATACCATCAGCGGTGTGCATCAAACAGGATTGTATGAAAACTCACACAAACACATAGCAAACTACATTTACATTCATATTATATGTTTAACAACCTATAAGCATTACAAAACAACATTAATAAGCATACCAACAGTGGTGCGCACCAAACAGGATTGTATGAAAACTCACACAAACACATAGCAAACTACATTTACATTCTTATTTTATGTTTAACAACCTATAAGCCTTAGAAAGAAGCCTAAATAAGCATACCAACAGTGGTGCGCACCAAAAAGGATTGTATGAAAACTCACACAAACACATACCAAAGTACATTTAGATACTTATTTTATGTTTAACAATCTAGAAGCCTTAGAAAAAGGCCTAAATAAGTATACCAAAAGTGGTGGACACCAAACGGGATTGTAGAAAAACAAAGAAATAATGTCATTTTTTAGTTCATACAAATACATTCAAATAAAATTACATTTTCATTTTTAGTTTATATCAGATACTGCGTCAAGAACATCGGAACAGGAGTTTCAACTGAGGACCACACCAGCGGACGAGGACTTTCAACAGAGGACAAGACCATTGGACGAGGACTTTCAACAGAGGACTACACCATCGGACGAGGACTTTCAACAGAGGACCAGACGATTGGACGAGGACTTTCAACACAGGACCAGACCATCAGACGAAGGCTTTCAACACAGGACCAACAAAGATTCTGCTTCAAATCAAACTTCAACCAAGGTACAGTATAACAAGTAAAAAAAGAGAAAAATTAATTAATATTCTTCTTTAATGTTTAACCACCTATAAGCCTTAGAAAATAGCCTACAGAAGCATACCAAAATTGTGGCGCACCAAAAAGGATTGTAGAAAAACACAGAAATAATGCCATTTTTTCATTAATACAAAGACATTCAAATAACATAACATTTTCATTTTTATTTTATAACAGATACTGCGTCAAGAACATCGGAACAGGAGTTGGAACTGAGGACCACACCAGAGGACGAGGACTTTCAACAGAGGACTACACCATCGGACGAGGACTTTCAACACAGGACCAGACCATCGGACGAAGGCTTTCAACACAGGACCAACAAAGAATTTTGCTTGAAATCAAACTTCAACCAAGGTACAGTATAAAAAGTAATATCTATCATCTATCTCTTATTTGTCTTTTAGGGCCAATAATCTTTAACACTAAATACAAACTTCAATGTAAACTTAAAGAATAAATTGGCATAGTCCAAAAAAGTCTAAAAAAAAAGAATCTATACAATTTGTCATTGTAACATTCCAGTCCTAAACCCTAATTTAATTGCCATTTGACAAATTGAATAGTGCTGTAAATAAGGACATAACATCTTTTTGAAAATACCTTTTTAGTTACTGAAACACTTGCTTTTGGATACATGTTTAATAAATAAAAATTTCTTTAAATAATTATCTGATGGCCTTATTTAGACTTTTATTCAATTGACCGCATTGAAATTGATTAAGTATAAAATGTTAACACACTATTCATAACTATTTGTCATGAAAAACAACTTAACATCTCAAAATAAACTAATGGTACATTATTTTATTTTTACAGATTAACATGGCTGATAACGAGAGTAAACAAGAAAAGAAAAGACGCCAAGCAAGAGAACGACGACAGAGAGCAGACAGCCAGCAGACACCGGAGAAGAAGGAAATTCGACGAGAAAAAGAACGCAAAAGAATTGCAAGCAAAAGACTGTCACTTGCAGAAATTAAAGATATGTCAAAAAAAAACAACAAAGAAAATAAAGCATTTACAACCTGTTGCTCAAACATCAGATGACATTTTACCAGAAAAAATACAAGAGATACCAAAAAAAGCAACAAAGAAAACAAAGCATTTAGAACCGTTTCATGAAACATTACATGACATTTTACCTCAAACAATACAACATATACCAAGAAAAGCAACGAAAAAAACAAAACATTTAGAACCTGTTGTTGAAACATTATATGACATTTCACCTGATGAATATGAAAGTCAAAATCCTATATGCTTTGCAAATTGTCCTCTACTCAAGTCTTTAGCAGTAGAGGTTCATAGTTGTGGGGACATGACTACTCAATGTCAGTTTTGTGAGGCTTATTATTTTAAACAGGAGAGACCCAGAGATGGACAATTTATTAGTTGTTGTCAAAAAGGCAAGTTCAAACTTCCAGAAAGGAAAGAATTTCCAATTTATTTACAAAATATTATGACTGAACCTACTTTTCCAAACTACAAAAAATTTAAGACAAACATAAGATCCTACAATAGTGCCATATCCTTTGCATCCATGGGGGCAACATTAGCTGCTAATGTACCAGGACATGGTCCTTACTGTTTTAAAGTCCAAGGACAAATTTATCATCGCACTTCCCATTTACATCCAGAGGAAGGAAATAAAAGAAAATTCGCTCAACTATATGTTCTAGATACAATGGAAGCTGTTGACCAACGTATGCAGATGGAAGAAAATAAAAAATGCTTACCCACTGTTTTCATAGAGCGAAATAACATTATGGACAACAATCCCTACAGTAAAGCTTATAAAAAATTGGCAGAAGTAGAAAATGAACAACTACTTCATTCACAAACACATCAATTACCAATGCCGAAGGTTAATATGGTGCTTAAAAGAGACAGACATACTGATAAACGTCGTTATAACTTGCCAACAACAAATGAGGTTGCAATGGTGTTTCAGAATGATGAAGGAGAACCACCATTTCAAAGAGACATTCGAATATATCCTAGAAATGAGGACCAACCGTTTATTAATATGAGTATCTTAAGTCCAAATTTAGATCCAATGACATATCCCATCTTTTTCCCACACGGAGAAGCAGGTTGGCAACCAAAATTAACTCTTCCCAGTTACCCAAATGCTAAAGCCAGAATCCGAAATAATGTTTCTATGCTTGAATTTAAAGTAGCTCAAATTGCCATTCGCAATGTATTTAATCCAATTTTATGTGGTGGGAAACTAACACAACAATGGATTATTGATTCATATTTGCAAGTTGAGGCAAATAATTTAAACTTTATCAAATATCAACAAGATAAACTCCGTGTAGAACAATATTGTGGACTCATGGACTATGTTGCTGACGTGGCTACAAGCAGAGACATGACAGCTGGCAAAGCCATCATTTTACCATCTTCCTTTCAAGGATCTCCTCGGAATATGATACAATGATGCTATGGCTATTGTGACAAAATTTGGCAAACCCGATCTATTTGTGACATTTACATGTAATCCACAATGGCCAGAAATTACACTAAATCTACTTCTTGGACAAACTGCATCAGATCGACCAGATTTAGTAGCCAGAGTTTTTAAGATTAAATTATATGAATTAATACGTGACTTCACTATAAATCAGTTATTTGGCAAATGTCTTGCTTATGTATATACCATTGCATTTCAAAAAAGAGGCCTTCCACATGCACATCTTCTAATAATACTTCAAGAAAAAGATAAATTAGATACTTCAGACAAAGTGGATGCAGTCATTGTTGCTGAACTACCAGATCCAGAACTATATGGTAGTTTATATGAGATTGTTACTCATCGCATGATTCATGGACCCTGTGGTGACCTTAATCCACAATCACCATGTATGGAAAATAATAAATGTTCCAAAGAATTTCCAAAAGATTATAGAGACAAAACCTATGCCAATTGTGATGGATATCCACTTTATAAAAGAAGAGAAGGAGATAGTGCCATTATTCGTGGAAAAAAAGTGGACAATAGATATGTAGTACCCTACAATCCACATTTACTCATGAAGTACAACGCCCACATCAACGTAGAAGCCTGCACTTCCATCAAATCCATTAAATATGTCTACAAATATATTTACAAAGGTTACGATGCAGCTACTGTAGTCGTCAAAAGTGCAGACAACCCTGAAAGTAGTGAGTTAGTACATGATGAACTTGCATCTCATGTAGATGCTCGCTATGTCAGTGCGCCAGAAGCTATGTGGCGGCTTTTAAAATTTGAAATGCATGATAGATCACATGCAGTATATAGGTTAGCAGTACATTTGCCACAACGACATTTAGTCTATTTCCATGCTGGAAATGAAATGAATGCATTGGCCCAAAGTGAAGATCGTCACACTACACTAACTGCATGGTTTGCATTAAATTCCACTGATGCTGAAGCAACACAATACTTATATATTGAAATTCCATATCACTATGTTTTTGTGAATGGATTATGGAGACCAAGAAAAACCAGAGGCAATAAAATAATTCCACGAATTTACACAGTCAGTCCAAGAGATGTTGAACGTTTTTGCTTACGGATATTACTTTTAAATGTTCCAGGAGCACAAAGTTTTGAACAATTAAGAACTGTTAATGACATTGTATATGAATCCTTCCATTTAGCTGCAAGACATAGAAACTTACTCGCTGATGATACAGAGTGGGAAAGATGTTTAGAAGAAGCAGCACAATGTCAAATGCCACGACAGATGAGAGAACAATTTGCTTTTATTTGTATCTTCTCAAATGCTCCAAATGCATTAGCTTTGTGGGAGACTTTTAAAAGTAATATGGCTGAAGACTTTATGCGACGATACAATGAACCCATTGCACACTTAAAAGCGTTAATGGAAATCCAAGAAGTCTTTTTAACTCATGGATTAAGTTGTGCAAGTTTTAATTTGCCTGATCCAGGTCTTATAGATGACATTAACTTTGAAGACTATGACATTCAACTACAAGCAGAAAGAACAGAAGAAAGACTTGCAACTTTAAATACACTACAATTGCAAGCATTTCATGCCATTAAAAATGCTATAGATGATGACATGGTGACAGAGCGTTATTTCTATCTTGATGGACCTAGCGGATCAGGGAAAACATATTTGTACAATTTATTAATGAGTTCAGTACGAGCACAAGGAAAAATAGCAATGGCGTTTGCCACTACTGGAATTGCTGCACTTTTATTAGAAGGTGGAAGAACTGTTCATAGTGGATTTAAACTGCCAGTGCCTATTTTAGAAAATTCTGTGTCAGATATTCGCATGACATCCTTACAAGCAAAGAAATTGAAGAAATGTAAATTAATTATAATAGATGAGGCCACAATGATGTCATGCTATGCCCTCCAATGTATTGACCGTTTGCTTCGTGAAGTCATGGAGAATACTTTTCCATTTGGTGGAAAGGTAATGTTGTTGGGTGGCGATTTCAGACAAACATTACCTGTCGTTGTACATGGAAATCGAACTGACATTATCGAAACATGTATAAAGTCAAGTATAGTATGGAAACATTTTACCCATCTTCAACTGCAACAAAATATGAGATCAGAAGGCCAAACTGATTTCAATGATTGGCTTATTAAAATTGGAGAAGGCAGAACAGAAAAAATACTACATTTACCTGATGACACTGTAGAGATCCCACCTCATATGATTTGTCAACAAGATATTATATCGGCTATATTTGAAGGGAGCATAAATAACGAAGAATATTCCGAGCTTGCCAACCAAGTCATACTGACGTGTAAAAATAAAGATGCATTAATCCTCAATAATGAAATCTTAAAAAAAATTTATGCACCACAAAGAAATTATCACAGTGCTGATTCTGTACTTGCTGATGACAATGAAAGTCAGGCTAACTTTTCGACTGAATTCATAAACTCTTTAACTCCTTCTGGAATGCCACCACATATTTTGCAGCTAAAGAAAGGTGCAATTATCATGTTACTGCGAAATATGAACCCCAAAAAAGGCCTATGCAATGGCACAAGATTAATTGTTCAACAATTAAAGGACCATTTTATAGATGCTGAAATTTTAACTGGGACCCATAAAGGAGAGAGAGTTTTCATACCAAGAATAGATTTAGCACCAAGTGAAAGTAGTCTCCCTTTTATACTTCAAAGAAGACAATTTCCCATTATTATGGCATTTGCCATGACCATTAATAAATCACAAGGTCAAACTTTCAAATCTGTGGGTATTTTCTTGGAAGAACCAGTTTTTGCACATGGTCAATTGTACGTTGCGTTGTCACGGTGCAAAAATCCACAGGCTATTAAAGTTTACATTGAAAACAATGAAAGTCAAGGTGATTTATTAGAAGATGGACGTATTTTTACTAAAAACATTGTCTACTATGAAGTACTATAACTTTGAAGGATACAAATTAACGATGCAAAGATTTTTTTAAAGCATTGCAAAATACATAACAATTGGTTGTTTAATTCAGTCATAATTAATGGAAGTCATGTTTATGAATGATTTGCCTCACAAAATACTTGCCTTGCATTGTTAGTAAAAATTATGTTAAAATGTTAAGTCACTATGTTAATGTTTCTAATGTTACAAGTTTAAAAAATATATTTTCAAGTTATTTCATTCAACAGATTACAAAGTGGATGTTAACAGGTCAAGCACCTTTTAAGTCACAATGTAAATATTGTCTGTTATCTTAAGATTACTACCTACATTAATGTTTATCGCCAGTTTATGTGCTCAGTAATAAATTACTTTAATTACGTACGTTTTAAGAAGAGTTTTACTGTATGCCTTCCTCTACATTCAATGTATATTCAAGTTAACAATTATTGTGATAGAAATTGAATTTTAATACTGATTCATTTAAATGTCAATTGTTTTTACATTCAAATGTTAATACTTTTAATAAAAAATTAGGTTACAAAATGTATTCACTATGTTCCTGTTTATAATGTTCAAAATTATACAAATGTTTTGTTAACTTCTAAACTTACATAAAAAATAAAGTTCAAGTTTAAAAATATATACTTTGATGGTTATTGCTTACATATAGTTTAAACTTCATGTTAAAATTCGCAACGTTTAAAGAAGGTTTTTTAATTTTTGCTTTACTATTCATTCAATGTATATTAAAGTTAACAATTCTTCAGATACTAATTACATTTTAAAAAACCATTACATCAACATTTTACAAAAATACACGTTCATATTAAAATACTTACAAGGGTCAAAAATATATGTTAATAACTAAACAACTTGACAAACATATACATCACATTGCCGTCATTTTTTGACGGGCAAGTCGCTAGTAACTAAATACTATTGAGCCTACCAAGGAATTACTCCTATAACGCGTTATGAGAATCTTTTCCTGACCAGTATCTTGATGTTGTACTTTAACTAATCCTGGGCCATATCTCTGAGATGGGTGTTCCATCAGCATTTATTGTTATGACAATTTACTAATACAATTGAAAGAGATTTAATATGCGATCAAGATCTTATGTATAATTGTTCTAGTGATTATCTAGTATCAGCCTCAAATTTGCACATTTGAGGCTGTTCTAGCACTTCAACATTAGTGCTGTTCACAAGTGGAATAGCGCTGTTCCCTTTATTCTGAGGGTAGTTGCCATCACCCTCATATTGTAAGAACCACTATCATTTCTACGCATATCGTTTATTTATGCAAATGGTTTGAGATGGGAAATGCATCCATTGCCAAGCATCCAGCCAGCAACTGCTACTTTTAAGTGTTTCAGTTATGGTTATTATTATTCCTGTGTTTTAAGAAATACATTGATTAAAAGTTGTGTTTTATTAATATACTAGCGACTTGCCCGTCAAAAAATGACGGCAATGTTATTGTAAGTGAGCTAATGTTGTTTTGTGTGTAATAGTAAACATGTAATAAATGAATAAATGAATATACTTTACCTATTTGGAAGCATTGTGTTGAAGAGCTGTGAACCTTGTTTGATGTTGGTGCAGCATTAGTGTTGTGTAGCTGCTCTATAAGCGTGGTGAATGTGTGCAGTGTAATACTGTGCGTGCGCGAGGCTAAACCGTTAGCGTAGTGGTGTACTTCCGCATTTGCGTAAAATGGCGGTTTCTCTGTGTTGCCCGTCTTAGCGGATTGTCCGTTGGTGCCTCGTAGTGGTTTTCGAGTTTCGTGTGGTGTTTTGCGAGTGTGTTGCGGTGTTTTACGTGTGGAGAGTGCTGTAGCCTCGTTTTCGTTTTGTCCGTCGGCCATTTTTTTTCTCGCTTAGCGATTTTCAAAGTGTGTAAAGTGTTTTATTTGTATTTAAATGAAGGTGTAACTTGTTTTTTTGAGGTGCTGGATGGTTCCTCTTGCTGTAGGTAAGATTTTTATGTGGGTGTTGTGTGTATTTATTGTGTTTTAAATGTTTGTATGTCGGAGTGTTGCGTCCGATGTTTGCGAGGTCGTAATGTGTGGTAACGTGTCTCGTATGGTGTTTGCGTGTGTAGCCTCGTTTTCGTTTTGTTTGGCGGCCATTGTTTCTCTCGCTTAGCAAATATTTTCGTGTCTAAACTCTTTTATTTTGAGTGAAATGAAGGTGTAAGTTGCATTTTTGAGGTCCTGGATGCTACGTCTTGCTGTAGGTAAGTTTTGTATGTATGTGCTGTGTGTATGTATTGTGTTTTTAATTTTGTAATGTTCGCGAGTTGCGTCCGAGTGTTGCGAGGCCGTAATGTGTGTGAACGTGTGTCGTATGTTGTTTGCGAGTGTCGTAATGTGTTTGTCGTGGAGTTTGGGTTGCGCCGTGAATTTTGCGAGGGTCGCAGTTGCTGGCATGGAGCGCCTTCAGCGTTTTGCATGGCAATGCTTCTACGGAGGCTGAAAGGATTGAAAATCTAGAAATCATATTGACTATATACTTGTACCCGGAGATGGAGGAAAAACAAGACATGTAGCTGACTGTGGCTCAGACCATGAGCTTTGTATTGCAAAGTTCAGAATTAAACAAACAGATTTTGTTTTTTCCTGGGAACCAAGCAAAATGTCAGGGCCTATGATATTCTCTAAATATTCTTCGAACTGCACCTTATTGGTATCTCTATGTAGCTATGCCCACGTATCCACTAAGGCTAACACTAGTGCTCTAGTCTTATCCCCTCCCACCACCTCTTGCAAAAGACTGTGCTATCTCCCAACTGGACTGGCTAGTTTTTCGTAACCCCACCCATGGGTATACACTCTTAATTACTTTCAGTTCCTGTTCATTCTGTGGTGTTGTCAGAATGATGTTAACGTCTTCAGAACTTACTATCTCCCTACCAATTAGATCTATTGTCTCCTTCTTAGAGGTATTATGCTGGTATCTAGTAATTTCTGTGTGTATGTCGTTTGCAACATGTCAGGTAAATTCTCTACTTCCTCGTCCTGCTTGGGATTTCTATCTCAGCCGAAGCTTTTCTCTCTCACTTAGAATACTGATTAAGGTTTATCTCAGCTGTCCCTTGACTAAACTTCTGTGGATAGAGGAAGGGAGTACCCTGTGAGTTCTTGCTTCACTCCTATCCACTGACTAGTCATAATCCCAGAGTCTGGAAAAACTCACTACCTTCTCTGTCTATTTCATGCAAAGGTCCTGACTAAAACCAGTTGTAGTTCTTCAGCCATCCCATTTAATTCCAAAAGTACGGTAGCTGCATACTTATTAACTTTCTCTGCTATCCCTATAGATAACTCCCACCTGTTTACTCTACATCGCTACTCTTTGCTTATAAAAAAAACATATATATCATTAAATAATTTTTTGGATCAAAGAAGACATAGTGCCAACAGATATATCACAGTACTAGAACCAACCCAAAACCACACCACTCTCACACAGCATAGGAGGACCAGAGGTCACGCTGTATACAGAATAAGACAGTAGAACATATACAGTATCTTACAACAGTGAGTACACCCCTCACATTTTTGTAAATATTTTATTATATATTTTCATGTTATAATATTATATATATAATATTTTGTATGGCCACCATTATTTTCCAGCACTGCCTTAACCCTCATGGGAATGGAGTTCACCAGAGCTTCACAGGTTGCCACTGGAGTCCTCTTCCACTCCTCCATGATGATATCACGGAGCTGGTGGATGTTAGAGACCTTGCACTCTACCACCTTCCGTTTGAGGATGCCACACAGATGCTTAATACGGTTTAGGTCTGGTGACATGTTTGGCCAGTCCATCACCTTTACCTTCAGCTTCTTTAGCATGGCAGTGGTTGTCTTGGAGGTGTGTTTGGGGTCGTTATCATGGTGGAATACTTCCCTAAGGCCCAGTATGTCACAGTATATGTTGTCCTTCATGGTTCCCTCAATGAACTGTAGCTCCCCATTGTCGGCAGCACTTATGCAGGCCCAGACCAAACATATATGCACATATGTATATATATTTTCGATAATATGTTGTGTTGAATCCCCCTATATGCATTTACCTGATGATGTCAGCTACTGTCTCCACTCTATCTTCATCGCTGTTTATGTTCAAACTGATGGTTACATCTCTCAGTGTTTTTGTGCTCTTTGTGCCCTATCCATTTTCTGCCATTTAGGGATTATTTCAACTACCTTTCCTCAGTATAGTTGTATACTTTTAATGGTGGGAGTGTCATGGTCTGGGCCTGCATGAGTGCTGGCGGCACTGGGGAGCTACAATTCATTGAGGGAACCATGAATGCCAACATGTACTGTAACATACTGAAGGAGAGCATGTTCCCCTCTCTTTGGAGATTGGGCCAAAGGCAGTATTCCAACATGATAACGACCCCAAACACACCTCCAAGATGACCACTGTCTTGCTAAAGAAGCTGAAGGTAAAGATGATGGCCTGGTGAAGCATTATCTTTAGACCTAAAACCTATTGAACATCTGTGGGGCATCCTCAAACAGTAGAAGGGGGTGTGCAAGCTCTCTAACATCCACCAGCTCTGTGATTTCATCATGGAGTAGTGGAAGAGGACTCCAGTGGCAACCTGTAAAGCTCTGGTTTACTCCATGCCTATGAGGGTTAAGGCAGTGCTGGAAAAGTATGGTGGCCACACAAAATTTTGACACTTTGGGCCCAATTTGGACATTTCCACTTAGGGGTGTACTCACTTTTGTTGCCAACGGTTTAGACATTAATGGCTGTGTGTTGAGGGGACAGCAAATGTACACTGTTATACAGGCTGTACACTTACTACTTTACATTGTAGCAATGTGTCATTTCTTCAGTGTTGTCACATGAAAAGATATAATGAAATATTTACAAAAATGTGAGGGGTGTACTCACTTTTCTTAGCTATTGTATATATATATATATATATATATATATATATATATATATATATATATATATATATATATATGTGTGTATGTATATATATATATATATATATATATATATATATGTATATATATACTAGCGACTTATCCATCTTAAATTTGAAGCCTGGCAATGCTGTTTGAAACACAATGCGATACTCTCCCCTTCTATCTTGCGGGCCATCAGCGCTCATTACGAGCCACTCCCCTCTCTACTTTCCAGGCCTCGTGATGAGCGCCTTTGCTGATCATTGCAGGCCTCGGCCAACCTGCAACTTTCGTGCCCGGCGATGAGCGCCTTTGATGCTCATTGCAAGTCTCTCCCAACTCTCTCCCGCCCGTGTCACTTTGCCCCCTCTTCTAAGTTTCTTTTCTCCTTATCTCCCTCCCCTGTGTCTCTTTCCACCCTCTCCCTGCTCTGTGCTCCTGTTTGCATTTACGGGTGTGAAACCATTTGCAGACTTGGGAAATTGTTCATTTTCCCCAAGCACAAAATGTGTTTCCGATTTACGGGTTTGAAAAACGTTACGCCTCGCTTAGCCATTTTCAGACTTCCTAAAAACGCCAATGAAATATTGAATTAGCTTGCAACCTCACTTACACGCTCCCCCTGTGCCCTGTGTGAGGTTGTAAGTTCATTTTTTAATTAATTGTCATCTTTTGGCGGTCTTCTGAAGGCTTCCGAGTTACAGGCTTAAATAAAATTGCGGTCATTGAAGCTGTAATTTTTTTGAAGCCTGTAACTCGAAAGCCATTTTGAGCCTCTCCCCCCCTCAAGCTAGTTACGTACGGGCCTCGCGATGAGCTCATTGCAGCCCTGTCAAGCCCGTAACTTTCGGTCCTCACAATAAGAGTCTTCGGCACTCATTGCGCATGCGCAAGCCCATAACTTTTAACATTGCATGACGACAACTTGCAATTACACAACTATTCTATGTGATTTTATATATATATATATATATATATATATATATATATATATATATATATATATATATACAGTGCCTTGCAAAAGTATTCACCCCCCCCCCTTGACTTTTTACCTATTTTGTTACATTACAGCCTTAAGTTCAATGTTTTGTTAATCTGAATTTTATGTGATGGATCTAAGTCAAGGTTAGGTAAAAAAAAAATATCCAAATCTTTGATGATCCCCAGGAGCACCATCAAATCTATCATAACCAAATGGAAATAACATGGCACAACAGCAAACATGCCAAGAGATGGCGCCCCACCAAAACTCACGGACCGGGCAAGAAGGGCATTAATCAGAGAGGCAGCACAGAGACCTAAGGTAACCCTGGAGGAGCTGCAGAGTTCCACAGCAGAGACTGGAGTATCTGTACAAAGGACGACAATACACTGTACGCTCCTTAGAGCTGGGCTTTATGGCAGAGTGGCCAAAAGAAAGCCATTACTTTCAGCAAAAATCAAAATGGCACGTTTTGAGTTTGCGGAAAGGCATGTGGGAGACTCCCAAAATATATGGAGGAAGGTGCTCTGGTCTGATGAGACTAAAATTGAACTTTTCGTCCATCAAAGAAAACGCTGTCTGGCGCAAACCCAACACATCACATCACCCAAAGAACAATATCCCCACAGTGAAACATGGTGGTGGCAGCATCATGCTGTGGGGATGATTTTCAGCAGCCGGGACTGGGAAACTGGTCAGAGTTGAGGGAAAGATGGATGGTGCTAAATACAGGGATATTCTTGAGCAAAATCTGTACCACTCTGTGCTTGATTTGAGGCTAGGACGGAGGTTCACCTTCCAGCAGGACAATGACCACAAAGACACTGCTAAAGCAACACTTGGGGGGTTTAAGGGGAAACATGTAAATGTGTTGGAATGGCCGAGTCACAGCCCAGACCTCAATCCAATAGAAAATCTGTGGTCAGACTTAAAGATTTCTGTTCACAAGCGCAAACCATCCAACTTGAAGGAGCTGGAGCAGTTTTGCAGGGAGGAATGGGCAAAAATCCCATTGGTAAGATGTGGCAAGCTCATAGAGACTTATCCAAAGCGACTTGGAGCTGTGATTGCCGCAAAAGGGGGCTCTAGAAAGTATTGACTTTAGGGGGGGTGAATAGTTATGCACATTTACTTTTTCTGTTATTTTGTACTATTTGTTGTTTGCTTCACAATAAATAAAAAAAAACATCTTCAAAGTTGTGGGCATGTTCTGTAAATTAAATGATGCAAATCCTCAAACAATCCATGTTAATTCCAGGTTGTGAGGCAACAAATCCCGAAAAATGCCAAGGGGGTGAATACTTTTGCAAAGCACTGTATATATATGTATATATATATATATATATATATATATATATATTTTTTTTTTTTTTTTATATATATGTTTATATGAACTTCTGTAATTGAACCCTTTCATATCAATGAAACTTCTGTTTAAATCTATCTCTAGAATTGTCATATAAACTGCATCAGGTAGCTCTCTGAGGTTTAGATTTGCATATTAGTGAAATCAGACTCTCCATTGAGATAATAAGCTATAAATATGCATGCAGCCGGTCTGTGTTACAGACACACTTAGAGCAAGTGAATGTAAAGGAAGCAATCTTCTTGAATGCAGGAATAATAGAAAGCACTGAAAAGGATTATGTATTTCTCAATGTTTATATTGTTCTTTGTGATTCGTGGGCTTGAGATGATAATAGGTCTCTTTCTCAATGCATTTGTTGTTATAATCAATTGCATTTGGTGGCTGCAATCAAAAACTTTAAAAACGGTTAATATTATACTGGCAATCTTGGGACTATGTAGAATTATGCTTGTGATCATTGTGACAGTAGATACTTTATTCACGTTTTTCCTACCCAGGATGTACAAACAAATGCATCTTGTGGAAGCAATGCTGACACTCACAATGATTTTAGCTTACTGTAACATCTGGTTTGCAACTTTGCTCTGTGTCTTCTACTGTGTGAAGATCACCAGCTATAACTATAGATTATTCATCTATGTGAAAATGAATATCTCCAAGATGTTGCCCTGGTTGCTTCTGGCATTGGTTACCATGTCTATTATTTCCAGTGTTCCTTGTGCATTGTATGTTTTTAAGTTACACACCATCAACTCAACAAGAAACTTCAGTGCTTTGAATGAGGAATTAATTTTCGATACAAATTTCTTCAATCTTTACATCATAACCTTTACAGGATCCATCTTACCATTCTCTGTATTTTGTGTTGCAATTTCTCTTCTAATCCAATCACTGTGGCATCACACCAGACATATGACCAGTGATGGTGCTGGGTTCACGAATCCTCAGCTTGAGGCTCATTTCAGAACCATTAAAAACATGTTTTATTTCTTATTCTTTAATATCATCTATTTTATAAGTGTGAAGCTACTGCCTTTTACTTACAGGTTAAACGATAAAACTTGGATATCATTATGCTTCATTTTTATTTTGTCTTATCCAAGTCTGCATTCTTTTATTTTGATTTGCAGCAACAAAAAACTGAAACTGGTTCTTATACATATCCTTCACTGGCAGTAAAGCTCATATGTAGAGATCCAGGAACTGATTTTAGTCTACAGTCTATGTTTTATAGGAATCTTTTTTTAGTTTGGATTTGCATTATTATTGTTCTTCACTACTACGTTAGGTTGCATTCAAATAGTTTACTGTTCTTTCCATGTAGATGCCGTGTGTTCAAGAGTGATGTGAGTTCCATTGTGCTTAATTAGCTGTTAACATTTTTATATTGCCTTTAAATTATATGGTTAATGAAGTTGAATATAGAATGCTCTTTTACATAATTATCATGTTAATTGTTTAATTCTTTAACCTGTATAAAGCATACAATGAGTTATTTGTATCATCCTATTAATAAGTGTCTAGCACAAAGCACGCAAGGGCAAAAGGATTTTTCCAATTGTTGCTGCACTCACAATTTTTTATGGATGGATAAATGCTATTTATTGAAAACCCTACCTGTTACTTCTGGTTCTGGTTGCAGATATTTTTCTTTGTTGACTTATGATCATATACTTTATTTATTTGCTGACCATTTGGATAAATGCATACATTTTGAAATGATGATGTTAATGTACAACACATATGTTAATTCAGTAGCTATGGGATTTAAGTTTTTTTATATTAACCAAATTTAAAGCAGAAATGTATTGCAAATGTATTGCAGAAAACCTGATCTGTGAATGTAAAATGCGTTAGCTATAAAATAAAATGATTAAGCTAGTAAATAATATCCCTTTCTTATGATATAATGTGCAGGGTGCAACATTGCTGCCATAGGCTGGACAGATATCTGTAGGGTTCCATTCAGCACTAAAAAAGAGAAATATCTACTTTACACATATTTTTAATACATATTTTGATGACCCTGTGGTGGACCGGGTTATGCTCCAAACCCTACTGCTTTCAGCTAAAGGAACACCCCTAGATTGTCAGGGTTCTGGTAATCTCAGCACCCAGCTGTCATCTCCAGGTCAGGAACTGGTTCAAAATACCAGGGACACAGGAACAAGAACAGGTGTAGGTCCCTTTAGAGTAAGACCCAGCAGGATACCAGCATCAGAATACAGCAGAAACAATCTGGAACCATAGGAGCAGAAGTAGGTCCTTTTAAGTTAGGACCCAGGAGAGGTATCAGAATACCCTGAAGTGATTTTGCACATAAGCCCTTTCCTAGGAATGACAGCTCACCATGATTATGTACTATAACACTGAAACGGATGTTGTTCCCTGTGAATACCCCCTGCTGATCAGGAGCCATGCTGACTGCTAGTCCTAATCCTTCCTTTGTTCTCAGCCTTCCTGGGGGTATTCAGTCAGAATAATGGCGGTTATTCCTAATTGCCAGACCATAAATAACTGAGGGCCCTATTAAACTCCAGCCTCGTAAATAAGAGGCTTCTACTTAAGCCCTACGTACTGCAAACTTTCTCTAACTTACAATGCTATTACAATCGCCCTGGGCGATCAAAGTATGAGCTATGCAGCAGGGCTATACGTATCAACACTGCATAAATTTACATGAGAAGTGACAGCCTGCGAGATGATATCACAGGCTCCCGCACCTCAACAAGTAGTGCAGGGGTCCTAAACAGGACCTCCGCGGCAGTCCCCCACAAAAGCCCTGCCGTGTGGGGTATTCCAGCTACCTCCCCGGCACCTAAAATTAACCCCCCTCTACACATTAACACCTTGCTGCAGGGGTCCATAGGGACCCCCCCAGCCCCCCACCTTAACCCCCTGCAGTGGGGGTCCCCGATTGGCACCGATCTTGACCCTGCTGCATTTCAATTTTTAAATTTCGTACCTCGCGAGTCCTTAAAGGACTGTAAAGGTCCTGAAAGGACTTGCACTAAAAAACATTAACCCCAGGCAACTATAATCAACCCTATAATTCATGGGGTCAATACAGACCCCCATAAGGCCTTAATTAACCCTATAACTCATGAAGGTCAATACAGACCCCTATAAGGCCCTTATTAACCCTATAACTCATGAAGGTCAATACAGACCACCATAAGGCCTTAATTAACCCTATAATTCATGGGCATCAATACAGACCCCATAAGCCCTTAATTTACCCTATAACTCATGAAGGTCAATACAGACCCCCATAAGGCCTTAATTAACCCTATAACTCATGAAAATCAATACAGACCCCCATAAGGCCTTAATTAACTTTTTAACTTTCATGAAGGTCAATACAGACCCCCATAAGGCCTTAATTAACCCTATAACTCATGGGGGTCAATACAGACCCCCATAAGGCCTTGATTAACCCTATAACTAATGAAGGTAAATACAGACCCCTATAAGCCTCTATTTAACCCCATCAGTCCCATAAGGGTATATTATGACACCTATGGGGCTGGTAAAACCCTAACATTAAACACATAAGTGCCATGATGGTCCACAAGGACCATCAACACACTAACTACAAACAATACACTATAACCCCCAATAATCCATTTAATCTAAACTAACCCCCTAACACTACCTACCTACACTACCTACCCCCTAATAAACCTCCCCACCACTCTAATTACAAAAAATTAAAAAACTACCTTACAGAAAATAAAAAACCTACAGTACAGAAAAGAAAAAAACCTACAGTACAGAAAAAAAAATACATTACAACCCCCCCACTACAGAAAAAAAATAAATTACACACCTGAAAAGGAAAGACAGATATACACAATACAATACATACATACATACAATACATTACATACAATACATTACATATAATATATTACATATAATATATTACATACAATACATTACATACAATACAAATCGAATACCCCCTATCTATCTAACATACAATCTATTTGTATCTGGAAAAAAAAATCTGAAAAAAAAGCATTAATAAGGATACATCAATAAAATATGTAATGTGTATCTATATGTGAAGTACAAAATGTTTTGTATTATGTTTGTTATCCAATATAAGATTATAGGGTGGGGCCAGGGGGTGTATTTGTAATGTGGCCTACATTTAATATATATATATATATATATATATATATATATAGCTGTATGTGTATAGTAACTTGATAGCAATAGCAATAAACAAAACACTGCAAACTACACTCACTCGCAAAATCTCACCATCTCTACTATGCAATTTAAGACACCCACAAACTCCTAGGCCTATTCACGTTGAAAACACATTCAGTGTTTGGGCAGGAAACACACTCTGTATGCCTTGTTCCTGTCAATAAACGTGAACTTTACATACTATGGTAGGCCTTTTTTCTAACGGAAGGAGATTGAGATCTGTACGTTCTCTGCACACAAAAAAGTTACCACAGTTGCGAGTTGTCTTTTTTATGCAACAACGTTACGCATTTCAATAAGGCCCCAGTGTAAGGATCTTGATAGGGCCCCAAATACTAACAATACTCATCAATAAGAATGAGATAACAGACTGCTTGTTAAATGGATTAGAAAGGCTGATGTGTGCAAGATGAATAAATGTAAAATAAATTCATGCTTCATACATACTGGAATAAATGGAGCAATTGTTTTTTAAGCAATATTTCCGAGCACAGTTTATTAACATACACAGTGAAATTCCATAATAATTGTTTAGTGTGTGCATTTAATTATTGCAAATTAGCATGAAAAAGTTAATGGCTGCCCTAACTGAGAATATTTCACAGAAAACAGCGTGAATAGAAGTAAATCACATGGATTCAGTCTTAAATAGACATACACAGAACAATGATTTATTAATTTATTATGTAGGCTGCAAGCATATGTTACACAGACACATAGGCCCTCATTCAATTGCGATTTGGACAATTGAATAGGTCTCTAAATAAGCACATAGCATATTTTTTTGAAAGAAGTTTTTAGTTAGTAAAAACCTTGCTTTTGGATAGATGCTTACTAACGAAAAACTTCTGTAAAAAAAATATGTTATGTGCTTATTTAGAGCCTTATTCAATTGGCCAAATTGCAATTGAATGAGGGCCATTGTGATTTCATGCAATAGTTACACACTCTACTCTCACATAATATTTGATTAATTTAAAGGCAGGAATTAAGAGGTTGTTTACTTTGCCTCCATGTCTTTCTCCTATCCCATCATGCTCGGTTGCTCTTTGGCTCTGCAATTATTTGGAGGGCTGAGGGAAGAGTGGGTTCACGTCTTGCTCTGTAATGCAAGCTTTCCTTACTACCAGCTCTACACCTGGACTAAGCAAAAATTTACATTTCTGCTATTGCCATCTTTGTTATTATTATCTTTTCCATCTTAAGTCATTTGATTATTCAGTTCATGGCGTCTTTATATAGTATCATCGAATGTATGCTTTGCATTAATGGCTTTTTGATATTTTCAAGGTTGCGATGGCAAAGTTTTTTTTATAAAATAGACCATGCAAGAAATGCACGCCTTCTTCCCCTTTGAGAAAGACGCAATCACGTTGAAACGTACGTCAGGGTCAGACTGATGTCATACGCCGACGTCAAGCTTTAGCCGTGCGACGTGACGTCACACGTCGATGCCGCTTAGAGACAAAGCCAGCTATGCTAGTCCGATAGGGAAAGCGAGGGTATCCGGAATAGGGGGGTCTGTATTCTTGGCTCTCGAACTATGTTGGCTGTCCAAGAGGGACACATTGTACAGGCCATATATATGGAAAGAGATTAAGCCCAAGTTGATATTTATATATATATACCATTTGGACAAAGTCACTATACCCTGCGGGGTGGCAGGCCTTTACCCTTTACCCACTAATCTATTATATATAGAAAATAAAGAGAGTACTATATCCTCAAATTCATTAGCCCTTAAAAGTATTGTGGACTACTCGAGTTGGCTCAGATTGAAGTCTCTAACACTTATTTAAGAATAAAATTATAGAATAAGACATAAAATTGCATATGTGAATGACAAACTTATGGAGTCAATTGCAATTTTTTAGATAAAAAGTCTGATTTCTAGACAATAATTAAAATAGTAAAGGGGGTGTTTTATCCCATTCTTTTTAATTGTTTTTAAACGTTGAAGTGTACGTTGTCGTTCTTGTAAATAAATGTAAATAAAGATGATTATTTTCCCATAAAAAAGCAGACTAATGAAATCTTACATGCTCATAATATATTTTGCTTTTATTTCTCAACAACCTCTCTCATACTTCGTTCCATCTAAGCCCCTCAGTTTCTCTTCCACTTTATATATTTCTCTGTTGCTTCTTACTGCTGCTCTTCTCCTTGGATTTCTTTTCCCTTGCTTATTCTCTCTCTCACCTGGTGAACTCCTTCCCTTGGTCCACTTTCTCCCCAACACAAACACACATCTCCACCTACTACTGAGTTACTTCCACCTGCTTTCCTCTCTCTCTCCCTGCTGCATAACTTCTCATCAGGAAGAATTCTGTTTTCTTTCTCTCTTCTCCTTCTCTTCTTTTCTCTGCCATTGACCTCCCTCTCTCTCTCTCCCCATTCAATACCTCTCTCTTAAATTAGTTTGTGATGATACGTGATGTATTTAGACAGAGTCATGGCCTCAGTTTCACTAAGATGTGGTCTTTATGGTTTCATTAGCCTGGTTAAACAATCTATTTGTATTTAAGGTCCCATTGGTAGACAACATTGGTTTGTGATAGTGCTTGTTTTTAGTCTTTTTTGGTCATAAATAAACCCGAAGCTATATATATTTGGTATGAGCTTGTTTAGAAAAAAGGGCTTTCATTATTAATTTAGCATTCAAATATATAATTTATTTCAACAAAATCACATAAATCAAAATGAGGGACCAAATGTATATTTTACTCCATATATTACATTATATGTTTTAGACATGACATAAAACACAAATAACAAACATACTGCTCGAAAAATTAACTTATGTTGGAAAAAAAAAATATATAGTGTTACATCTGTACATCAAAATATAGTCACAGAAATAACATCATATAATATGTATAACAATATACTGAAAAGGAGCCTCAGGGAGTATTAGAAGTCACCAAACACCAAGGGTTAAACGGTGTAAAACACTTAACCATTATCAAGACTACTCCTTCAAAAGATAAATAGGAGACTTCAGTGGTCTTCTTTAAAAAAAAAAAAAATGTGCAGTTTATCTTATTCATGAAATATGAATTATGCTTCTGGTGATACTTCATGTTCTTTTCTCTAGGACCAAAATAATAGTTGTTCATTTGTATTTTATTTATTACCACACAATATATGTCTTAAAGGACAAAATGTAAATGTAATTTTATCCCGCTGCAAATCTTACATTAGTCATAACTGAACAAATCTTACAATAAACAAGTGCTAAAAATGAACAGTTGTGCATATATGTCCTAATTTTTAATTTAAAAAATGAATAAATGATCTAGTTATTTATTCAGGGTCATATTATTATGACCGCTACCTACTTTTGACGTCAGCAGCCCATAGCCAATAAATTTGGAAAGTGTTGTGAGCTGGCTTGGTGGGTACATAAGGTGACATATAGGCATTCTGTAATTTATCCGACTTTTACAATGGGTTGATCATTGGCTTTCATGCCAAGATTGGAAGTATTTCTGAAACAGAGCAGTTTGTGAACTGTTCGCGTGCTGCTGTGGTTCAAGTGTATCGTGACTGGACAAACAGCACCATTGCGAATAAATGGTATCGAAACTGCGAAGCACCACATGTCATTGATGTCAGAGGTGAATGTCGGCTGCAAAGGTGTGTGAGGGCCAACCGACACGATACAGGTGAGCAACTCACAATCCAAACAAATCAGGGAGCTACCAGATGTTTGTCTAAAATGACAGTACAGCGAACCCTGTTGCGTATGGGGCTCATAAGCAAACGGCTGGTCACTGCACCCATGCTGAAGAGAGGCCAGCTTTAATTTGCACGACAGTTCCGAAATTGGATTTCTTCTGTTTGGCAAAGGGTTGTCATTTCTGATGAGTCACATTTTCTGCTCTTTTGCGATTGGATGGACTTGGCGTGTCAGGTGTGAAACCTCAGAGGACAAACACTCTGCAATCATAGCTGGAATAACACAAGCTGGTGATGGCAGCGTTATCATCAGGTTAATCATCTTGGCATTGCCTGGGTCCACTCATACCTCTGGAAGAAATTATCAGTTGATTGGGTTATCCATCCATCCTTGTAGATCAAGTACACTCATACATGTTGAATGTCTTCCCTGGAGTGAATGGAATCTTCCAACAGTACAGTGCAACATGTAATATGGGCATAATTGTCAGGGAGTGGTTAGAGGAGCACTATGAAGACTTTCAAGTACTTCCCTAGCCTCGAAATTCCCAAGACTTGAAACCCATTGATTACCTGTGAGATGCATTGATCACCATGTTCACCATATGGATCCTCCACCATGCACTCTTCAGCAGCTGTCAGATTTACTACAGTCTGAATGTTCTCCAGAGACCCTTGACAGTCTTCCAACATCTTTTTCACTCACTACCAGGCCATATAGCTGCTATCCATGCTGCATATAGATGTTAATCTGGATAGTATCTGGTAATCATAAAATTTGTGATATATATATATATATATATATATATATACAGGGAGTGCAGAATTATATATATATATCCTCTTTATGCATGTTGTCTTACTCCAAGCTGTATAGGCTCGAAAGCCTACTACCAATTAAGCATATTAGGTGATGTGCATCTCTGTAATGAGAAGGGGTGTGGTCTAATGACATCAACACCCTATATCAGGTGTGCATAATTATTAGGCAACTTCCTTTCCTTTGGCAAAATGGGTCAAAAGAAGGACTTGACAGGCTCAGAAAAGTCAAAAATAGTGAGATATCTTGCAGAGGGATGCAGCACTCTTAAAATTGCAAAGCTTCTGAAGCGTGATCATCGAACAATCAAGCGTTTCATTCAAAATAGTCAACAGGGTCGCAAGAAGCGTGTGGAAAAACCAAGGCGCAAAATAACTGCCCATGAACTGAGAAAAAGTCAAGCGTGCAGCTGCCACGATGCCACTTGCCACCAGTTTGGCCATATTTCAGAGCTGCAACATCACTGGAGTGCCCAAAAGCACAAGGTGTGCAATACTCAGAGACATGGCCAAGGTAAGAAAGGCTGAAAGACAACCACCACTGAACAAGACACACAAGCTGAAACGTCAAGACTGGGCCAAGAAATATCTCAAGACTGATTTTTCTAAGGTTTTATGGACTGATGAAATGAGAGTGAGTCTTGATGGGCCAGATGGATGGGCCCGTGGCTGGATTGGTAAAGGGCAGAGAGCTCCAGTCCGACTCAGACGCCAGCAAGGTGGAGGTGGAGTACTGGTTTGGGCTGGTATCATCAAAGATGAGCTTGTGGGGCCTTTTCGGGTTGAGGATGGAGTCAAGCTCAACTCCCAGTCCTACTGCCAGTTCCTGGAAGACACCTTCTTCAAGCAGTGGTACAGGAAGAAGTCTGCATCCTTCAAGAAAAACATGATTTTCAAGCAGGACAATGCTCCATCACACGCGTCCAAGTACTCCACAGCGTGGCTGGCAAGAAAGGGTATAAAAGAAGAAAATCTAATGACATGGCCTCCTTGTTCACCTGATCTGAACCCCATTGAGAACCTGTGGTCCATCATCAAATGTGAGATTTACAAGGAGGGGAAAACAGTACACCTCTCTGAACAGTGTCTGGGAGGCTGTGGTTGCTGCTGCACGCAATGTTGATGGTGAACAGATCAAAACACTGACAGAATCCATCGATGGCAGGCTTTTGAGTGTCCTTGCAAAGAAAAATGGCTATATTGGTCACTGATTTGTTTTTGTTTTGTTTTTGAATGTCAGAAATGTATATTTGTGAATGTTGAGATGTTATATTGGTTTCACTGGTAAACATAAATAATTGAAATGGGTATATATTTGTTTTTTGTTAAGTTGCCTAATAATTATGCACAGTAATAGTCACCTGCACACACAGATATCCCCCTAAAATAGCTAAAACTAAAAACAAACTGAAAACTACTTCCAAAAATATTCAGCTTTGATATTAATGAGTTTTTTGGGTTCATTGAGAACATGGTTGTTGTTCAATAATAAAATTAATCTTTAAAAATACAACTTGCCTAAAAATTCTGCACTCCTTGTATATATATATATATATTTTTTTTTGTCATGAGTGACATTTGGGGCCAGAGTGGCACTCCCCTGAATCCCACAAGCAAGGGCCCTGTATGACCGAAAACTGTATGGTCACAGCCCCTGAATGCATATACTCTGCTATTTGTGACCCTTACTTTTAGGGGCTATTACAATGGACATGAGATGTTTTAAGGACAATTTGTATTTCATTTGTGTGTAATGTTTAACAAATTTATGTCTGTTCAGAATGTGCTCTGTGATAGTGACTTGTTTTATTGGTAATGATTGTAAGTTTTATCTTTAATAGTTAGTTAGTTACAATATTAACTGTAAAAAAAATATTTTAAAAGTGACTAATGTCAATACATTGTTGCTTATTTAATTTGTGCATTAATTTGCTATCATTATTTATTATGTGAAATGTGGTAAGAGAATGGTTGAATTTTTAACTCCAATGACCAAAGAAATAGAAATTAATTAAACATTATCCTGGGCAGAACAGCAAATAAACAAGAAGCATTGTAAACAGGCCAAAGGGTCATTTACGGTCCCTTCCTGGAATGTTGGTCCTGTTAAAGGTGGAGGACTATGGGTTATATATATGGAGAAAAAAAGACTTCTATTGTGCTTTGATAGGGTTCAAAAGGTATTACGTAGTTTAATCTGTGTGTTTTGTTAATCCTGAGACTCATAAGGTATTCCTGGTGCTAATAGAGAATAGGAGTTATACAATGTGAATTATAACATGTATTGGGGTTACCCACCCTCCTTCCTGAATACCCATGCGTGATCCAAACAGAGGGTCATACCACTGATAAGGACCAGACCATTGAATCTGGAGACAGTGAGAAACATGACATCAGATGACATCAGAAAAATACCAGCTGTGTAGATCAAAAAAGAGTTGCCAGGAGGAACCAAAGAGGTTTCTGTAGCAGACGGCAAGAGGATTTGGAGTGACCTGGCCCTTTCACCATGAATAATAATATGAAAAATATTATTAATTACTTAATAAACCTTCTGAGGCAATTATTCATCTCCTGTCTGCTTCTCACCCACTCTATATCCTGCTACCATCCACCCTTTAAGAAGTGAGACATTCAAACAGCTCCTGGCTCCTCCAGCCACTCTGTATCCTGCAACCATCCACCCTTTAAGAAGAGGTACATTGCTTCTACCAACATGCATATTTTGTCATACTTCCTTTTTAATTTGTTTAAATTGTCCATAAACCATGTGTTTGAAATTTGCCCCTTTGCTACGTCTATATGTACCCTCCCCCAATCTGTAAGGCTAAACCCCTCCCTCACTTCCTAGCCAGCTAATCCTTTGTCTCTCCATTTCAACAATAGAAAAAGCCTTACTTGCGTTTCAGTGCACATTTAGCCTTTGATAAAGCCAAGATGGCGAAATGGGAATAAAACCCATCAGGCACCTATTCACTACTAAAACTGATACATGATTCAACTTTTGATATGCTCAACTGCTTCTCACCTACTCTGTATCCTGCAACCCTTTAAGAAGTGAGGCCTTCAAACAGCTCCTGGCTCCTCCAACCACTTCCCTCCCGGCCCCTCACCCGCCTACAATTGTTGCAGCTATATTGAAGACACTTGAAGAAGCTAAATTTACTTCTGCCATCTGTACTTTTATTAATGATATTTGGACTTTTAACTGTTATTATTTTGGGGAACATTGTTACTATCTTGACCTATTTAATTCTATAGTTGTATATGTAACTGCCCCCCCCCATCCTCCTTTTGTTCAAATCTTCCCTTAACCCCTCCCTCTCACTCTAATAACATCCTGTCCCTCCTTTAATAACTCTGTGTACTAAAAGTTTCTCCTCTCTCAGCAGACCTTATTCCTGCCCTGCACAGACCCAACAGAACTACACATCAGTAATCCCCCACCCTACCCCTCATCCCACCCACCCCTGTTTGCTCAAAATGTATTGAATCACACTATTTTTTTCAGCTGATCATTTAGGAACAGCTGCTAACTATTCCTAATTTAACCTTTACACAATGTTACCTCCTGCCTTCTTCCTCTTAACCTGCTACCTTTTCCTCAGGCTCTTCCTTTCAACTTATCCACATTCTGTCTCCAACATAGCCATCTCACCCTCCATGCTCTCATCTCCTCTTTTATGCTCATGTGAGCTACACTTCTTCCTCAACCCATTAACTCCTATCTCATCTCAAGCTCATAAGCAGAAACACTTCAGTGAGTCCCATTTGCATCTCCCTTCCTTCTCTCTCCTTCTGGAGACACATTTCCTAACCCAGGGCCTGACCTGACATTTCCACTATCAGTTACATTATCTGACCACTAGGGACAGATAACATATTACACACCCGAGCCATTCACCTCACAATGTCACATACTTTCCTACCTAAGTAAACTTTCACTTTCTTCCTCACCATTGCTATCCCCAATCTATTCCTCCCCAAGTGTCTGCCTCTTCCATTCCCTTTAGATTGTAAGCAGTGAGTTTCCAATCTTGTAGGGTACTTCGGAAAAAAGCACTTCCTGCAAATATTCTAAGCTCAAAACAGGGCCCTCCAGGGCAGTTTGTTAGCATTGGATTCTTCCTTATCCCCTGTACAGTGCTACGGAATATGTTGGCACAATACAAATAAAGGTTAATAATAATAATAATAATAATAATAGTAGTCAAGTTACTATTACCTGATGTTCCCATTTGCAGGCTATAGTATCTAACCACTAGGGGCAGATAACACGTTACATACTACAGCTACTCACCTCTAATGACTTTTCAACTGAGAGCACCCTCTCCCACTAAATGACAAATCTTTCTACCTTTGTACACCCCCCTACCCAAGCAAACTTCCACTTCCTTCCTGACCCCTGCTGTTCCTTATCTTTTCGTCCCCAGGTTTCTGCCTCTTCCATTCCCTTAGATTGTAAGTAGCGAGTTTCAATTTTGTGGGCGCTTTGGAAAAGGACTTTTTTTCCAAAGATTTTAAGCTCAAAAGAGAGCCCTTAATTTTCTGCAGTTGTTAATATTGTATTTTTCCTTGTTCTTTGCTCCTGTGCAGAGCTACGAAATATGTTATACAAATAAAAGGTAATAACAATAATTAATAAAAAATAATAATAATATTACTATGAATAATAATATGAATGATAATGGACAAAATGTTTGTTATTCATACAACACCAGTCCAAAATGAAAAAAAAATATCATTCTTACTATATTTCCATGCAACAATTCCATTCTAGCTTATATGACTCTGTTGTGAAAGTACCTATCTTTAAAGAGTTTGAAGCAAATAACAAGTAGCTATGACATACACCTTTTTTATTATCCATCTGTTGAATAAGAAAATATGTGAAATGTGGTTAATTGCTGCAGAATTTAGTTTGTGTATGAAATCACTAGCTCTCCATTTACGCATTCTGTCATGGTAAGATGACATGTAGGGAATTGGGTAATTTTTTCTTTAGATTCTGTTCAGTGAACCATAATAATATATTTTTCTAATTCATTTTAAATTGTATCTATTTCTTTATTATTTTGCATTATATTTTGTTGCTACTTTGCATATTTGACTTCAAGTACTAAGTTGGCATGTAATGTGACTTTACCTTTTTGAATATACACTTTCCAAAATAACATATTTTTCTTCAATATGTTTTATTTTTCTCCATTTTCATAGACAATGCACAAAAAAGCAAATAATTATTTATATTTTAAACAAGTAGAATTTAAGTTAGGATCATATATTGCTTTTTTATTTTTTCTTACAAAATGAGAAAAATCCTAAGATTTATCACTCTATGATAGCTGGACTAATTTCAAATTATCAACTTTTAACATGAACAAACTTTAAAGTTAAACACAGGAAAAACATACATGGCATTGAAACACAGCAACATTGTCACTTAAAAGAAATAAACAAAATCATCATAGTATTTGAGCTTCTGACACACCAAAGTGATATTTAACTCAGCAACATGCAGACGAATAAATTACATGCAATAAATTACACAAGATTATTGGAAAATAACAATTGTAAAGGCCTCTGAGCTACTTGGAGTTGATATCATCTGCTAATCTACCTCAAAAGTGTATACATGCAAATGTTAACTTATAAATGAGAAGTAATTCTGCAGTTTTGTATCTAGTTTTCCATATTTCATAGTTACATAGTTACATATTAATTAAGGTTGAAAAAATAATTTCAGTCCACCAAGTTCAACCTTTTAAGATCTCCTCTGATCTGAAATATGCAGATTAGTAATTAATAAATTAGTTGTTAATTCATTATCAATCAATTATTTCATTATTTATTTTTAATTATTTATTTTTAATTATTAATTAATCCAGAGGAAGGCAAACAGAAAAAAAAAAAAAAAAAAGTGAAACTTTGCCAATCGTCTCAAAGGGGGAAACAAATTAATTATTTCCTGACCCCAGATACTGGCGATCGGATTTCTCCTAGAATCAATACTCTTTCTCTAATTATCCAGGATAACCCTGAATTCCCTTTTTAATTAGAAATAAATCCAGTCCCATTTAAAGTTATCTATCGAATGCGCTGACACCACCTCACAGATTTACCACCCTTAATCATTGATAAAATGGGTCCACACAAGTTATACTAAAATTAGTATTGAGAACAGCTGTAAGCTAAAACTGTGACCATGAAGCTAAATTCTAAAATAATTACTTCACAGTCTGACCTGGAAATATATAGTCAAAAATAGAATAATTATTGAATGATACATTTTGGGTCAAGGCTTTTCCATTCAAATAAAATAACAACAAAAAAAATTGATAAAAGTTGCAATCAGTAGTGATTCAAAATCAAAGCTGGTAACACTACTCTATAATATGATCAACACATTATTGTTAGAAAATGTAAGAATATTTATATATATATTGAATATATAATGTCTGGAATATATTTATAACCTCCTTCTAAAAAACAATAGACAGAAGCATTAAGGATAATATATAGTATTAAGAAACAGCATAATCAGGAGTGTATACATTTTTAAAAATAGCACAGGCATTAGCACTATAAATGAATAAGGTAAAGTATTGACTGTGAATAGACTAACAGTCACGAGGTAAAAGGGTAATATAAGAGGAAATAAGCACTAAGTCAAATAGCACAAGCACATTTAAGATAAGAAGTTTTTGAATAACACAACTTGAATTACAATGCACTTTAAGTAATAGAATTCTGAATTAACATAAATCAACAGGGATAAAAGATTAACACAAAAGAAATGCAAAGGCACTTAAAACATATACTCCAGGGATAGTGCTGTATGAATAAACAAAACTAACAACAGACAAAAGGATTATAAAACCTTATCTTAATCTTATGTAAATAATGTAATCTTATGTAAATTAAAATCCAGGGTACCTGATAAGGATTTGACTAAGGAAACATAACCAAAATTACACAAATACAATTGAATTTAAAAACCAAATCTTTTATTGACTTTGAGCATTAATAAAGTAATTTAAATAAAAAAGCTGTGATCAAAGCAAAGAAGAATATAATAAGTAACAAAAATAAAACTTTAATAAACCTCTAATAAATTTGCTGGACGTCAAAAAACCCAAAGGATTAAACACCTTGGGTTTAACATGATTTTTTTAATCGTTGCATTTTTTAACACAACATTTTAAATGTACAAATAAAGATTGAATTTTTTTAAAATTAGTATGTGGCAATGAATAATTAAAATAAAGGGCTGCATAAAAGGGTGTTTCCTGTACAACCTTGGGTTGGTTGTTCAAGGATTCCTAAATAGAAGTCCACAGGACAATATTTTGGTACGCTCTGGAATATATTACTGAAAATAAATAAATATGCCAATACAATTTAATCAATAATATATACAGAAACATCACAGAAGATTATACTATAAGATTAAATCTTTATTTTTAATGTTGTATGAACAGTGAGAAAATATTTAAAAGAGCCAGTTTTCAGTTTTCTGTTGCTTGAAGATTAAGATGATTGGTGTGCAGGCTTGGATAAGATAAAATAAAGATTGAACCGATTAATATCCAAGTGTCAAGCTGTGTTTTTACAATGAATAGGCATCAGCTCACACTTATAAAAAGATGATGTATAAGAACATGAAGGAACAGCATATTTTTAACTGCACTGAAATGAGCATACCAGCTGAGGATTCCTGAATCCAGCACCATCACTGGTCATACGTCTGGTGTGTTTCCCAGTGATCTGATGAGAAGAGAAACCCGCCACAACAAATATGGAGAATGGTAAGAGAGATCCTGTTATGTTTATGATAGATTCATTCAAATGGTTTTGTTCCACTGTTATATTTTCCACATTTGTATCATTGAGTTCCACTTGTTGAATTTATCGTGTGGTTTATAGACAACAAATGCACCGGGAAGACTGGAAAATAAAAGATACAGTTATCAACAGTAGCATTAACCAGGGCAGCATCTTTGAGATGTTGAGTTTCATATAGATGAATAAATCTGTAGTTATAGCTGGTGATCGTCACACAGTAGAAGACACAGAGCAAGGTGGCAAACCAGGTGCTACAGACGGTTTACAAACTTTGAAAATGTCATAAAAAAGTCCCAGCGTAAGTCATGTCAAAGAATTCCATGGACAGAATTCCATCACAACAATGATTAAATGTGTAATATTCATTATAACAAAAAACCTAGATAATCCCAAAATTACAGAATAATGTCTATGGTTTGCAAGTTTTTAGATTGCAACCACCAAATCCAATTATTATCACAATAAATCCTTGAGAGCGAGTCCTGTTACAATCTCAATCAAAATTATCACAGACAGCAAAATACTGAGTGAGAAATACATGATGGCTTCTTCCAAGACAATTTGCTGCCTGTGATGTTTAAAGAGATACACAGATGATTCCTTTATATAAAGTTACACTAAATATATAGGATAAGTAATATGAAAATGTTTCATTCAGATAAGCCGTGGTTTGCTCCAGATTTGCATGTGGTCAGGCTATTTCTCTGCATCTATATTCAATTTGTTTACGAAATGATCTGGTTGGATGTTCTTTCGTTCTCATCCTGGCATTGAGTTATGTTCAAATTATATACTTCTCATACATAACAGAGGTAACGTATCAACACAGCGAGAAGACGGGATGCCAAATATGCCACATTATCTATAACAAAATAAACTAACTGATTTAAATTCATGAATTAACTAAATCAATGTTAGTATTATTCTACAAATCTAATGGAGTAAAATGTCTACAAGAGAAGTGTGAGACTCTCTGTCATTAAAGCAGAATTAATGTGTTCACAATGACTGATTATTAAAATAAACTTAGCAAATGGTAGCAAGTCTCACCAGGCACCTCACTGTCTTATTGATGGAGAACAGGTCCATCATATAATGAAAAGTAATTTTGAACCAATGAATTACAATAAAAAAAACATAAATAGTAAAAATGAAAGTGACACACACATTTTTTTTGTTTATTATAGAAATATATAAAAATACACAAGCAAATAAATTAAATTGCAATTGATTGCTATAAAAAACAAATTGAGGGAAGTTTTAGATACAGTAATTAAGCTTGAATGTTAAGTATATATGAATGAACTCTCACAAGTAAAAAATTAGGTATTGCTTTGCTTGCTGTTCCCTTCTTAATGCAATTATATTTAAATATTTTAAAAAATCAGCCTTAAAAATATGAATTTCCCAGACTTTGCCTTCAATTTCAGAAATATGTTTTTATATAAAAGGACTACCTCAATCGAATTAATGAAGTATAAAAAACTGGACTTATCACATCATAAATCAATTCCCTTTAACTTCAATAATTGCTTTAGGAAGCTTCTGCATTTTACTGTATTTAATTTGCTTTGTTGTTTTTTGGTTAGTCATTTGTGGCTTCTCCAAGGCAGACTCTCTGTGACCCCATGGACCTCAGAATGCAACGCTCATTCTGTCCACCACTGGTTTTCAGAGTTCCATCAAGCTCATGTTGATGTTTCAATGGCCTCATCTATCCATCTCGTCCTCAGCCTCCCCTTCTTCATATGCCTTCCATCTTTCCTAGCATCAGATTCATCTCTAGTGAATGCTTCTATTCTCATGATGTCTCCAAAATATTACGTTTAGCCTCATGATCATACCTTAACTCTAAGCAGTTTTCTCGAGCACCAAAGGCACAATTCTATGGTGCTCAGCCTTCTTTATGGTCCTGTTCTAACATCAAACATCACATGCTACTACTGGGAAAACCATGGTTCTAACTATACGGACCTTTGTTGATAAGGTAATTTCTAGTTAATAGTTTAAATAGCTTTCCTCTCCAGAAGCAAATGACTTTTAAATCCATAGTTTCAGACGCCATCTGCAGAGATCTTGGTACCCAAGCAAATTCAATCTGTCACTGCCCCCCATCATCCCCATCTATTTGTCATGAACTGAAATTGCTGTTTGCCATGATCTACATCTTTTTAATACTGAGCAGCAGGGCAGCTTTTGCTCTTTCTTTCACCCTCATTAATAGGCCCTTTAGTTTTTTCCTCACTTTCAAGCTGAGGTTGTTGATGTTGCTGCCAGCAATATTGATTCCTGCTTTGGTTTAGTCCAGCTTGGCCTTGCAGATGACCTATTCCGATTTAAGTTGAATAATTAAGATTACAATATACAACCTTGTTCACTGTCCTTTCCAGGTCTTGAACCTTTGGGTTGTTCATGTTCATTATGTTACTTTAGGTTTCGACATACAGATTACTCAGGAAGAAGATGAGATGGTCTGTTATCCCTCCATCTCTTGCCACATTTTATTGTGATCCACACAGTGAATCGCTTTAGAATAGTCTATGAAGCAGAAGTAAATGTTTTCTGGAAGTCTCTCAGAGTACATTGGCAGTTTGATCCCTTGTGCATATCACTGTGCCTTCAGACAGTTCCTTAATCTCAGTCTTTCTGTTCAAGACATACAAGCCAGTGCTTTGGTTCCATCATTACACAACAACGGTACTTCCATGTGCGATTTTGAATCATATATGTCCTTTAAAAAAAGCTCTGATTGCCATGAGAATAGCCCTTGAGTTAGGTAGCCACATGGGCCACTGTCCATCAATGTTTGGTTGCCATTTCAAAAAGATTCCATGTGTCCAAGGGGTCATGACATCAATCGACCCCCCCCCCCCCCGTTTAGTGAAGCCTAGAGGATGTCTGCCGGATGAATCCTCTAGCGTCACCTATTACTTGTCCTCCTGGCTTCTCCAGGTAAGGAACCAATTTAGAATACCAGCAGCACAGAATAAGAAACATGAGTTGTTTACCCTCAATTGATTTAGCTTATAAGCCATTTCCCAGGAATGACCGTGTACACCAAAATTGTACAATCAAACTGAGACTAATTTCTTCAAGAAAACACACAGGTATTTTATTTATTTATTATTGTTTTTGTTTTTTACAGATTCATTGTATGTGGTCAAGTGAATTACACAACAACAACACTTCTGCATTTGAATCAGACACATAATTTTCCTTGTCAGGTAATCAAATAGATGGTTGCTATTTGTGCAGTTAATATACACAGAATTTTGTAATATACAGCAAAATACACAAGAGAAGACATTGATTGCATTATATATAGTGTTCCTTAGAATATCAAGTGTACCACATTTAAACTTAAATTATTACATGGGCTTTTCAAGTATCAAATATTTAGTTTTAGATTGAACTTGAATATTCTTGAATATTTTTACTAATATTCAAGGAATTCAGGCCACTAATATTTTTGATAATACTAGTATTTTGCAAACAGTTAGGAATTAGATAAGTATATTAGATGCACTGTATTTTTTAACATTTCACAAGATTTAGTATTTCATTAAATAATATCCTGTGTTGATGGGAATTTACAATAAAGCATAACATGGATTCAATCCAACAGCACATTGAAATCAATACTGTATCTTATGTTTTCCCAAAACTATAGATTTTATGTGTTTCTCAAATTATTATGACCATGGAACCATTTTTTTTCTATAAAATTTTCATTTTTATTAAATATAAAAATGCATAACAAAACAACAAAAACACAATAGTTTGATTTTGTTTTTACAACATTAATTACAACAGCCAACGTTGGTTTCTTTCTAAAAATTCAAAAATATATTTAGAGTATACTAAGCTAAAGAACAAAACTCATTAGTATACGTAATGAGGTCAAAAAGGGTCAAGATAATAAGAAAAAACATTACTACTAAGCTTCAAATTTCATCACTTCACAAACACCACCACCCCTGCAAAAAAAGCAGAAAAAAAAGAACAGGAGAAAAAATAAATAAAATAAAAATATTTTTCTCTGCAGTGGTGGAAGGGGGAGAGGAGGACAGAGGAGGACCAAGTAGGCTAATGGGAAGAGGTCTAAATCATTTTTGTGTTTTACTATCCCATAGTTTCCATTTATATTGAGATTTTGAAATAATCTGTTTCTAGAAGGCAGTTTTTAGCAATTTTATTAAACATTTCTTACCAAGAAGGAATTTCTTTTCGTTTCCAGTTTTGGGCAATACTACTTTTTGCCGCCGTACAAATTTGTATTAGTAAAGCTTTTATATCCAAAGAAAATTAATCCGGAAATATATAAAATAGAATCATTTCTGGTAAGGGGCTTAATGTTATTCCAAATAGAAGTTTAATTTGGGCAAAGCAATCCATCTAGAAACTTTGAATGTTTGGACAATTCCACAATATATGAAGGTGTGTGGCTTTTTGGTTACACTTCCTCCAACAACGGTTGACTATCTATTTTGCTAATTTGATAAAGACTTATTGGAACTAAGTACCACCTGTTAATGATTTTGAAATAATTTTCTCTGTACAAGGCATTTTTGATAAATTTAATTGAAAAGGCAGAAGTGTTCCACATGGCCAAATAGTGAAAATGTTCCTTTTTTAAATGACATTAAATGTAATTAGCCAAAATGTTCAGGGTCTAAATACATCTGGTAAAAGATCCATCTTTTTAATGGGTTCTATAAAGGAAAGGCAGATATGATATGACTATGATATGGCAATCTGGTAAAATCCACACACAGGCATTTATCAGAAATAAAACAATTGGGAACATTATTATTATTATTATTATTATAGTTCATTTATAACGCGCCTACATATTCCGTAGCGCTGTACATAAATTAAGTTCAGCCAAAGATATCCCACATTTCAATAAACAGGGGAGTGACCAAGGTTTAATTCCCCACCTAACTGTATAGGACCTAATCGGAGAAACAGCTGCACTGATTGAATTAAAAATGAGCAGTCATGAGAGACCTTCCCACTGAGGTAAAGGATGCCTCCAAGAGGGTTCAGTCCACCCTGGAGTGGTAATTTGAGTCATACCTCACTTAGACAAGCAGGCTTCCTGGTGCTTACAGCTCTTGGAACAATAGAGAGTGGATAGATAAATGGCCTCATATAGCCCATGTGGGGAATGTCCAGGCAGCTCTCCTGCTGTTGGGTGTTGCCATTCTTGGAACAATAGGAAGGGAACACTGACTAAACTAGTTGTGGCCGGTTCTGATTAACTTTATTCTATATGATATTAAATGTTATGAACAATACATGCAGAAAGGATATTAGTTCACAAGACCAGGACAGTATAATGTCAGTGAAACATACAACATTCTTAATCCATCATACAGTACACTGTTAGCAATCTTCCCACATACTGGTGTAGTAAGTACAGTTATTGTAGACAGTGTGTTAAAGTTGGAGATTTCATTTAATGAAACATCCATGGATATATTACAGCTGGGGGAACAGTACAGCACAAACCAAGCAAGTAAGGGAATAAGGAAATAGGGAACATTAAATAAGGTGTACATTAACTCAGCAACATGCAGACAAATAAATTACATGCAATAATTTACACAAGATTATTGGAAAAATAACAATTGTAAAGGCCTCTGAGCTACTTGGAGTTGATATCATCTGCTAATCTACCTCAAAAGTGTACAAATTCAAATGTTAACTTATAAATGAGAAGTAATTCTGCAGTTTTGTATCTAGTTTTCCATATTTCATAGTTACATAGTTACATATTAATTAAGGTTGAAAAAATAATTTCAGTCCACAAGTTCAACCTTTTAAGATCTCCTCTGATTTGAAATATGCAGATTAGTAATTCATTAATTAGTTGTTAATTAATTATTAATCAATTATTTCATTATTTATTTTGTGATTTTATTTATTTTATTTTAATTATTAATTAATCCAGAGGAAGGCAAACAGAAAAAAAAAAAAACCCAAGTGAAACTTTGCCAATCGTCTCAAAGGGGGAAAAAAAATAATTCCTTCCTGACCCCAGATACTGGTGATCGGATTTCTCCAAGAATCAATACTCTTTCTCTAATTATCCATGATAAACCCTGAATTCCCTTTTTAATTAGAAATAAATCTAGTCCCCTTTTACAGTTATCTATCGAATCCGCTGTCACCATCTCCCTTGGTATAGAATTCCACAGATTAACCACCCATAATCTCTGATAAAATGGGTCCACACAAAGTTATACTAAAATTAGTATTGAGAACAGCTGTAAGCTAAAACTGTGACCATGAAGCTAAATTCTAAAATAATTACTTCACAGTCTGACCTGGAAATATATAGTCAAAAATAGAATAATTATTGAATGATAAATTTTGTGTCAAAGATTTTCCATTCAAATAGAATAACAAAAAAAAAAAAATTGCTAAAAGTTGTATTCATAATCAAAGCTGGTAACACTTCTCTATAATATGATCAACACATTTTTGTTAGAAAATGTAAGAATATTTATATATATATTGAATATAAATGTCTGGAATATATTACTGAAAAAAATAAATATGCCAATACAAATTTAATAATAATATATACAGAAACATCACAGAATAATTAAACTATAAGATTAAGTCTTTATTTTTAATGTTTCATGAACAGTGAAAAATATTTAAAAGACCAGTTTCAGTTTTCTGTTGCTGAAGATTAAGATGATGGTGTGCAGGCTTGGATAAGATAAAATAAAGATTGAACCGAATAATATCCAAGTGTCAAGCTGTGTTTTTACTATGAAAGGCATCAAGCTCCCACTTATAAAAAAGATGATGTATAAGAACATGAAGGACAACATATTTTTAACTGCACTGAAATGAGCCTCCAGCTGAGGAGTCCTGAATCCAGCACCATCACTGGTCATACGTCTGGTGTGATTCCACAGGGATCTGATGAGAAGAGAAACCGCCACACAAAATATGGAGAATGGTAAGAGAGATCCTGTAATGTTTATGATAGATGCATTCAAGTGGTTTTGTTCCACTGTTATATTTTCCACATTTGTATCATTGATTCCACATGTTGAATTTATCGTGTGTTGTTTATAGACAAGAAATGCACCCGGCAGACTGGAAATTAAAGATACAGTTATCAACAGTAGCATTAACCAGGGCAGCATCTTGGAGATGTTGAGTTTCATATAGATGAATAATCTGTAGTTATAGCTGGTGATCGTCACACAGTAGAAGACACAGAGCAAAGTGGCAAACCAGGTGCTACAGACGGTTACAAACTTTGAAAATGTCATAAAAAAGTCCCCAGCGTACGTCATGTCAAAGATCCATGGACAGAATTCCATCACAACATGACTCAATGTAATATTCATTATAACAAAAAACCTAGATAATCCCAAAATTACCAGAATAATGTCAATGGTTTGCAGGTTTTTAGATTGCAACCACCAAATCCAATTTATTATCACAATAAATGCATTGAGAGTGAGTCCTGTTACAATCTCAATAAAAATAATCACAGACAGCAAAATACTGAGTGAGAAATACATGATGCTTCTTCCAAGACAATTTGCTGCCTGTGATGTAAAGAGATATACAGATGATTCCTTTATATAAAGTTACACTAAATATATAGGATAGTAATGAAAATGTTTCATTCAGATAAGGCCGTGGTTTGCTCCAGATTTGCATGTGGTCTGGCTATTCTCTGCATCAATATTCAATTTGTTTACGAAATTATCTGGTTGGATGTTCTTTCGTTCCATCCTGGCATTGAGTTATGTTCAATTATATACTTCTCATATATAACAGTATGCAAATATGCCACATTATCTATAACAAAATAAACTAACTTCATGAATTATCTAAATCAATGTTAGCATAATTCTTAATGCAATTATATTTAAATATTTTAAAAATCAGCCATAAAAATATGAATTCCAGACTTTGCTTTCAATTTCAGAAATATGTTTTATATAAATGACTACCTCAATCGAATTCATGAAGTATAAAAAACTAACTGGACTTATCCATCATAAATCAATTCCCTTTAACTTCAATAATTGCTTTAGGGAAGCTTCTGTATTTACTTTTTTGGGGGGGGGAAATTAAAGTGTAATGTATTTTACATTACAGAATTTGGCTGTGAAGTTATTTAGTTATCAGTATGACCAGTCAGATAATTTATTAGCAGAATATGCAGTCATTTATTTAAACATATTATTGTGTCAAAATAATTGATAGTGAATGTGTAAAAGGCAGCAATGTAAACAATGATAAGAGAAAAAGGGACATTTAAATAATTGCTTTGTTGTTTTTGGTTAGTCATTCAGGCTTCTCCCAGGGCAGACTCTCGATGACCCCATGGACCTCAGAATGCAACGCTCATCTGTCCACCACTGGTTTTCAGAGTTCCATCAAGCTCATGTTGATGTTTCAATGGCCTCATCTATCCATCTCGTCCTCAGCCATCCCCTTCTTCATATGCCTTCCATCTTTCCTAGCATCAGATTCCTCTCTAGTGAATGCTTCTATTCTCATGATGTCTCCAAAATATTACGTTTAGCCTCATGATCATACCTTACCTCTAAGCAGTTTTCTCCAGCACCAAAGGCACAATTCTATGGTACTCAGCCTTCTTTATGGTCCTGTTCTAACATCAAACATCACATATTACTACTGGGAAGTTACTACTGGCAGTTTTTAGCAATTATATAAAATATTTCTTACCAAGAAGGAATTTCTTTTTGTTTCCAGTTTTGGGCAATACTACTTTTTGCCGCCGTAAAAATTTGAATTAGGAAAGCTTTTATATCCAAAGAAAATGAATCCGGAAATATATGAAATTGAATCATTTCTGGTAAGGGGCTTAATGTTATTCCAAATAGAAGTTTAATATGGGCAAAGCAATCCATCCAGAAACTTTGAACGTTTGGACAATTCCACCATATATGAAGGTGTGTGGCTTTTTGGTTACACTTCATCCAACAACGTTTTTGACTATCTATTTTGCTAATTTGATAAAGACTAATTGGAACTAAGTACCACCTGCTAATGATTTTGAAATAATTTTCTCTGTACGAGGCATTTTTGATAAATTTATCAGAAATTGAAAAGGCAGAAGTGTTCCACATGGCCGAATAGTGAACATGTTCTTTTTTTTAAAATTAAAATGAATTAGTCAAAATGTTCAGGGTCTAAATAGATCTGGGAAAAGATCCATCTTTTTTAATGGGTTCTATAAAGAAAAGGCAGATATAATATCCCTACCAGAGACTCATTGGCAATCTGGTAAAATCCACACACAGGCATTTCTGAGAAATAAAACAATTGGGAACATTATTATTATTATTGTTATAGTTTATTTATAACGCGCCTACATATTCCGTAGCGCTGTACATAAGTTAAGTTCAGACAAATACATCCCACATTTCAATAAGCAGGGGAGTGACCAAGGTTGCTTCCCCACCTAACTGTATAGGACCTTATCAGAGAAACAGCTGCACTGATTGAATTAAAAATGAGCAGTCATGAGGGGCCTTCCCACTGAGGTAGAGGATGCCTCCTAGAGGGTTCAGTCCACCCTGGAGTGGTAATTTGAGTCATACCTCACTTAGACAAGCAGGCTTCCTGGTGCTTACAGCTCTTGGAACAATAGAGAGTGGATAGATAAATGGCCCATGTGGGGAATGTCCAGGCAGCACTCATGCTGTTGGGTGTTGCCATTCTTGCAACAATAGGAAGGGAACACTGACTAAACTAGTTGTGGGCGGTTCTGATTAACTTTATTCTATATGATATTAAATGTTATGACCAATACATGCAGAAAGGATATTAGTTCACAAGACCAGGACAATATAATGTCAGTGACACATACAACATACTGAATCCATCATACAGTACACTGTTAGCAATCTTCCCACATACTGGTGTTACAGTTATTTTGGACAGTGTGTAAAAGTTGGAGATTTCATTTAATGAAATACAGGATAATATATTACAGCGGGGGGAGCAGTACAGTACAAACCAAACATGTAAGAAAATAAGGAAACAGGGAACATTGAATAAGGTGTACATCTGGTAGGTATGCCCGTAATACCGTGAGTTAGTACAGTCAGAATATACTGCTTACTATAGTCCTTATGGTCTAGTACAGATAGGGTCACAATCATAATATTTCCTCAAAGGGATACAGTCTTTGTGCGTGATTTCTCAGTGGATGCTGTTTTGAGTCATCTGACTCTCTGTATGTATGCCAGCAAACGTACTGGCACTAGCAGTTCCCTGAAAAATAGGGTAGGGAGTGGTAGAGAATTGGTTCAGATTGGTTTACACATGCCGGTTTCCATCTTATGGTAAGATGGCTGTTGAAAATATTATGTTATTGTAATGTATATGGCAGTCCCCTTCTATATCTATTAACCAGTGGTAACTGTAAAATCATATTACTTGGTGTAGCACAATATGACAAACATCATTTGTAAAATTAACCCTCTTGGGTGAGATCACTGTTAAGGTAGTGGGAACATTACCAGCTCAATCGTAGAACTAAGTATAATTGAGCATACAATATGGCCACTTACAGCTGTATAAAGTACACATGTCACATGAGTCTGGGCATAACAAGAATCCATAACTCCTTAGTGTGGCTGGTAGCGAGGAGAAGGGGAGTGGGGCAGATTGGCTGCAGCACCCTGTACATCCAGGGCACAACATTTGTTTAACATATGAATAAAGTCTGGTACATAAGTCTATGGCTGTAATAACAGTCTCCAGCGAGGTTGTGTATTCATGATACATTCCAGTGCTATGCAAAGTTATATAGTCCCAGGAAAATAATATTGGTATGGCCACAGGCTCTGTGCCAACCGCAGGTGCAGTCTTGTGCCCTATTGCCGGCAACGAAGGACATCAGGGGTATAAGCCCAATTAGAAGTGCCGCTCACTTGTTCCAGTGCACCAAAATGTGATTTGCAATCCAATTTGTGCTTTTTATCATAGGAAGCTCTCTGATTGTCTGAAACCCAATCCCAGTACTATCACAGAAGCCCCAGCTTGGCGTTTCCCAGGCTTCAATGTGAGCCAGTCATGGGAGGGCCTACTTGCCAAGTAGAGTTGAACTGGCCAATTAGCAACAGGCCTACAATCTATGGGTTGTAACATGGGAAATTCTTCCTCCTAGACTTCTATTGTAACAGTCACAGGCAATGTTATTTGGTTCCTTTGGACTTAATTCTGTCTGAGAGGGCTTTTGGCAGGTTATGGTTGGTAAATTAGAGGTTCAACAGGGTCCCCTGTGCCCCCTAAAGTTTGGTTGTAATTCTGATTTTTGATTTGGGGATGGGCCAGGTCTAATCTACCCACTACCTACAAAGTGTTCTAGGTGCACTATCTCTACCTGGGCCCACTGACACTCATCAAGACATATAGTGAGTCCCAGTTCCTGACTAATGCACTGGAGATGTTCCTCCCAAGAAAAACTGTAAATGGCTATATAATCCAGGTACACCTGGGCAAAAAAATGTTGGCCTTTCAGTAGCTGATCTATTAGTCCCTAAAAGGTGGTGCGGGAATTCTTAATTCTGAATAGCATAACTTCAAACTGGTAGAGGCCAAAGGTGGTGAAAAATGCTTACTTCTCCCAAGCAGAATCCACAAGGAAAATCTGCCAATACCCCTTAAAGAGATCCAGGATTTGTACATAGTGGTCCCTAAGCAGTTGGGAAAGTCGTCAGATTCAATTCTTTCATTCAGCTTACAATAATCTATGTAGAAGGGGTTGTCCCTTCCTTCTTAGGTACCGACATTAATGGGGAAGCCCAGGGGATGCTGGATAGTTCAATTACCCTTAACCGCAGAATCTCACCCAGTTCATTGTGAATACTAACACTGACTGCCTCAGGGGCCCTATAAAACAGTTGCTTTAGCAGAGGGCAGTCTGTGGTGAGCATCTAGTGGGAACCTAAAGCTTGTGATATTGGGCAAATTGATCAGACAGTTGGGTATATTGGAGAAGTTAGGTTAGGGGACTGGTTAACAAAATCTGCCTGAGTTTTAAGGGTAACTGGTTCCAGAAGGTCAGGCATGATCCCTTCCTTGTGGATGTTGCAGGTAGGTAGACTCCTGTGGTACCTCACGGTAATCAAAGATGAGACATGTACAAGCGTTTCCTAATCTCTCTTCTGCTCTATGAAGGAATGAAGCATTCATTTCAAAGTACCATTGAAACACTCACAGAGACCATTGTTTTGGAGGTGATAGGGTGAGGAGCTTAGGTGCTTGAACCCCCTGTTGGCATAAGTCAGTCATGAACTGGCTACCACTACCAGACAGAATCTCTTTTGTGGAACCTACCATGGAAATTACAACTATTAAGGCTTCTTCTATGGTAGCAGCTGTAATTTAGGCCTCAGGAATGGCCTTAGGGTACAGGATAGCATAGTCTACCACTGTAAGTATATACTTCTTCCACATCTTGCTGGGTCTAACTAGGGGCACAACGATATCAATAGAAACCCAGTGGAATGGGTAATCCATCATAGACAAGGCTTGCAAAGGGACCCACTTACCCTTTCATAGTTGTCCATACAGAAATCACAAAAGTTCCAGTACCGAGTGACATCCCTTTTAACCTAGGGCCAGTAGACTCTGTTCAGGTGATCTAAGGAATTTTTGCTCCCAAGGTGACCAGCTAAGGGGACATCATGTGCCAGCTAATGCAGGCAGCCTCTAAACTTCTGAAGTAACCCAGTTCAATAACCACTGGTCTCAGGAGATCTCTGTTCTTTCTGCCTCATCCCCGCCACATTCCATCTTACACTAGTTCATCGCATATCTCCTTTACACTAGCCTTTTGGAGCCCTTGTCCCCCAGCATGTAATGAACTTAGCCTGGTTTCCTCTAGGGTGGCTCCATTCTCGTCCCCTAGCTTCTCCGCTGCTGACTATGTTGCTTTTGCCCGTGTCACAGCATTGAGGAACAAAGGTTGTTCCTATCTCATTTCTTTGCATATAGCCCCTCTAGTTCTCCCCCACTCTGTTTATCTCTTTGTCTGCTACTTCCGAGCCCTGTTCTTCTTTTGTTTTTCCTTGGATTTATTTTCCCTTGCTAATACTCTCTCTCTCCTGCTGAAATAACCCCTTGGATTTTTTTACCCTTGCTAATTCTCTCTCTCCTGCTGAAATGCTCTCCTTGCTCTAATTTCTCCCCAAAGCAAACACACATTTAGAGAGTTGAGCTAGCCAAATGCCTACCTTCACATGGAGAGCTGGTGAAGTTCACGATGCCAAAGGGAAGAGTTGAGCGGAGGTGCTCTTGGTGCCATCTCCCACAGCTACAGGTACTATATCTTGAGATCTGAGCTAAATTCATGTCAAACTTTTCCTAGAGAGTTGGATAGAGTCGCTATGCCCAAGGACAATTACATTTTAGCTGGCTGTTATGGAGAGGCATGGTGCTGAGTTTGAGAGTTGAGGCTTTGGCACCAGGCAGGAGAGCTCAATCATATTAGAAACTGGCTAATAGATAAAGCTAGAATAAGTCCTATGTGGAGGCTCTGCAGCAAGAAACAAAACAGTAATGGGAGAAAAGACAAGCTGTTTGATATGTTGTCTGGAGAAAAGGTGAGACACAGACAAACTGCCCTGGAAAGCCCCAGACACTTTAAAGAAATGTTTTGAAGATAGAGGTAGTAAGCCTCTACATACGTACTATTGATGGGCTAAGAGAGGAAAAGATGGTGTTATCAAAGTCACATGCCCTATAAAATCATTACAAAAGTTTAACATCTCAAAAGATTGGAGCAGATTAAAAGATTTCAATCTAAGAAATAAGGTTGGGGGGGGTATTATGTCCTAACCCCTTTAGAGAAAGGTTTTCTATGCAGGACAGGCCCTGAAGGTAGCTGGAAAACATTCCTTAGCATTAAAAGCAAAATAAGTTATAAGGTTATTAAGGTCCATATTTAAGACGTAACTAATTTAAAGGATAATTGGAAAACTGGAAAAGTGATCTCTAATTATATATGCAAAAGACAAAAGAGGAAGATGAAGGTGTATTTAATTCCTGTGAGGGTGTTTGACTTGCAAATCCCAGGGAAAAGACTTGCATATAAGACTGCTCCAATGAACAACTCGAGACAATGTGATTTATGGACATATTCATAAATGTGAGAACAGCTTTATTAATAGTATCCTTAAAGATCTTTTAAAGGTGCTTTAAATATTATTATAATCATAAATACCTAAGAGTTAAATTTACCATAAGGTGGGAAGCTGGATATATACCCTTTTAAATGCTGCTAATAGTCATATATAAAGTACAGTGACTTAAATTAGGTAATTCCATAATGTCTCCGAGGAATAGATAAAAATTCACAGATATTTTTATAAGGTATAGTATATATCTTTTGGATTTCTACCTTGTTGTGGTGAAGGGGCTTGTGTACTTTGATGAAGCTGTGAGCTATAACATGTAGGGTCAGCCAAAATGGGCAGGTAATGGCAGAGAGGTCAGACAAATTGTGGTTGCACTGGAGAAGGAACTGGCAACCCACTCCAGTATCTTTGCTAAGAAAACTTTACTGTATGAACAGGCACAACCAGAGACATAACAATATGGCACCGGAAGATGAGTAACTCAGGTCAGAAGGTTCCTACCACATTACTGAGGAAGAGCAGCGGGCAAGTACAAGTAACACCAGAACTAATGAAGGGGTTTGGCCAAAGCCAAAAGGATACCCAGCTGCGGATATGTCTGGAGGGGAAAGTCTGATGCTGCAAAGATCTATTCCGAATAGGAACCTGGAATGTTATAACTATGAACCAAGGCAAACTCAATGTGGTCAAGAATGAAACGACAAGGTTAAACCTTGATATCATGGGAATTGGTAAACTTAAACTGAATGGAATGGAACATTTCACATCAGACATCTTCTACTGCTGTCAAGAATCCCACAGAAGAAATGGAGTAGCCATCCTAGTCAATCAAAGAGTGGTCAAAGCAGTGCTCGGTTACAACCCAATAAATGACAGAATTATTTAAATTTGAATTCAAGGCAAGCTGTTTAATATCACAGTGATCCAAGTCTATGCACCAACCCCAGATTCTGAAAAAGGCTGAAGTGTTCCAGTTCTACTAAGACATTCAACATGCCATAGATATAACACCAAGAAAAGATGTTACTATCATCATAGGAGTTTGGAATGCTAAAGTAGGGAACCAAATGACACCTGGAATAACTGGCAAATTTGGCCTTGGAGTACAAAATGAAGCAGGTCAGAGATTAATCGAATTTTGTCAAGATAATTCTCTGGTCGTAGCAAACACCCTCTTCCATGATGACTCTACACGTGGACACCACCAAATGGACAACATAGAAATCAGATTGTCTATATACTTTGCAACCAAAGATGGAGGAGCTCTATACAGTCAGCAAAAACAAGACCTGGAGCTGACTGCGGCTCAGACCACACGATTCTTATTGCAAAGTTGAAAATTAAGAAGAAAAGAGGGAAAAGCAAATGACCAAGTAGATATGAAATAAATAGTATCCCTTGTGAATATGCAGAGGAAGTAAAGAATAGATTTAAGGGATTAGACATGGAAGAACCTGAAATCAAATGCCTGAAGAACTCTGGACCGAAGTTTGCAACATAATCCAGAAAACAGCAACAAATAATATCCCTAAAAGAAAGAAAAGTAAAAAGTCAAAGACCTGGAGACATTCTACAATTAACGTTTCTAGGGAGATTGAAGAAGATAACCGAATGGGTAAATCAAGAGATCTCTTTAAGAAAATTGTGAACCAAAAAGGCACCTATCATGCAAAAGTGGGAGTGATAAAAGACAAAAATGGTAGGGACTTAACAGAAGAGGATCAGATAAAAAAGAGGTGGCAGGTATACACTGACAATCTAGACAGGAGGGATCTTAACAGCAGTGATGACCTCAATTCTACAGGATTATGCTGTGTAAGTGTTACTTGCCTTTTGCCAACACATTTGGAAAACAATGCTCAATAGACTCAAAAAGGTCAGTCTACATCCGAATCCCAAAAAAGGCAATGCCAAAGAGTGCTCCAATTATCGAACAATTGCAC
>CM050165.1:436308354-436672328 GCA_027410445.1 Discoglossus pictus | reverse complement strand
TCATTTCACATGCCAGCTAGGTAATGCTTAAGATTCTACAAGCTCGACTCCAACAATATATGGACCAGGAACTACCAGATGTCCAAGCCGGGTTCTGCAGAGGAAGAGGCACAAGAGATCAAATTGCCAATGTACGCTGAATCACAACAAAACGTGGCATGTCCTTAAAGAGATGGGAGTACCAGATCATCTCATCCTCCTCCTAAAGAATCTGTATGCCAACCAAGAAGCCACGTCAGAACCGAACATGGAATGACAGAATGGTTCAAGATTGGAAAAGGATTGCGACAAGGTTGTATATTGTCACCTTATTTATTCAACTTATATGCAGAAAATATCATGCTAGACTGGATGAATCGAAAGCCGGAATCAATATTGGTGGGAGGAATATCAACAACCTCAGATACGCTGATGATAATACTCTGATGGCTGAAAGTGAGGAGGAACTAAAGGACTTATTGATGAGGGTAAAAGAAGAGAGTGTAAAAGCTGGGCCTGCTGCACAACATTAAAAAGATGAAGCTCATGGCAAATTGCAATCTCACTTCCTGGCAAATATAGTGGGAAGAAGTGACAGATTTTATTTTCTTTGGATCCAAGATCGCTGCAGATGGTGACTGTAGTCATGAAATTAAAAGACATCTGCTTCTGGGGAGGAAAGCTATGGCAAACTTGGACAAGCTAGTAAAAAGTAAGGATATTAAACTATCAACAAAGGTCTGCATAGGTGGAACTATGGTATTCCTAGTAGTAACATATAGATGTGACAGCTGGACCATAAAGTCATCTGAGCACCGTACAATTGACACCTTTGAATTGTGATGTTCGAGAAGACTGCTTAGAGTCCCTTAGACTGCAAGAAGATCCAAGAAATAAATACTTCAGGAAATCAAAACAAACTGTTCACTAGAAGGTATGATCATGAGGCTAAAGCTCAAATATTTTGGCCCTGTTATAAGATGGTAGGATTCCCTAGAAAAGACTCTGATGCTGGGAAAGATTGAAGGCATAAGAAGAAGGGGACGACAGAGATGGATAGATGAGATCACTGAAGCAATGAACATGAACTTGATAAAGCCCAGAGGGGCAGTGACTGAGAGATGCAAATGGCGTGCTGTGGTCCGGACGTGACTGAATGACTAAACAACAAATAGTATATATGGCAAAAATTATTATAATGAAGAATAAGGAGAATCGGTCTACTAAAGGAAAGAACAAATATGACTAATCCTTCTGGAAATGTTGGTTTCTCCTATTGAAAAAAACAGCCAGTAAGGATAAAACAAGAAGGATCTTTCTGTATATACACAACTTGATTCTACTTTAGGATTAATGAGTTCAAATGAAAGTAGGGGATAATACAATAATAAACGGAGCAGAGGGAAAAAAAGAACTATACCCACTATGAAGTCCTTATTGAAAGAATTACAAACAAAGCTAAAATATTACAAATTGCAACTAATACAAAAGCTTTTAACTCCCAAACCAATTGAATAGTTGATTTAGAATCTAACCAAAATATCATTATTAAGGATCAACAATCACTGTTGAAAGAAGTTAAAATAAGAGATTTTGTGACTGAAATTGAAATTCTCAAAATACAAGGATTTTTCCAGATATAACAATGATAAGGATTAGGGGCATTCCAGAAATTATAATTTGAAAAGAACTTCCAATTTACACAATAAATTTCTTAACTAAATAAGTAAAACCTGAATTTCATAATGAGAATCCCCTTAACTAAAATCTTAAAAAAGAATCCCCAAGAGATGCTACCATTGTGCTTATAAAGCATTAATAAGGTAAGCAGCATTTGTGTACATTCTGCCACATGTCTGAACTACTGGAATAACTGATCCAGGGTCCATATCTTTGTGAGAGATGTGAGCATGTTGCTACAATTCTCCTCCAGGAGAGGAGAATTGTAGCACTTAGTGATATTGCTCCACTGGAAAGGGAGCACAGTTAAGATGGGCCTAGCATGAAGGGTGGAGATGGGGCTAGTGAGGATGTCCAGGGAGGTAGCTCGGTTACAGTTACAAGGGGAAGCAGGGGGATCAGGATGAGGCAGGCCAGTACTGTGATGGCAAGCACCAACAGATTTGCCTAATTGAGTGAAACTGTTGGGAATGGCAATTTAGGAATGGCAATGCCAGATAGAGCTGTTCCCTCTAACAGTGGGGAGAACAGCTCTACTGGAGGAGTGGGAGGGCAAATTAGGCAGAGAAACAGACTGGTTTTGGTAGTAGGGACTCTATTATTTGGAAGGTAGGAAGAGTGATTTGTCACCACATCCCAGCAATCAAACAGTTTGCTGTCTTCTGGGTGTTCGGGTTCGGCATGTTTGGAATCGGGTAGATAAATTATTGGGAGGGACTGCAAATGAACCAACGGTCTTAGTACATATTGGTACCAATGACAAAGTTAGTGGAAGATAGAGTGTCCTAAAGAATGATTTTAGAGAACTAGGGGAATAAGCTGAAGGCAAGGACCTCCAAGGTAGTATTTTCTGAGATACTACCAGTGCCACGTGCTAGCCCAGGGAGGCAGAAGGAGCTTAGGTAGGTTAATGCTTGGCTAAAAAAGTGGTACACTAAGGAGAGGTTTGGGTTTTTAGAGCACTTGGCTGACTTCTCACTTGGGTACAATCTCTGTAACAGGGATGGATTGCATCTTAATGAAGATGGAGCTACTGTGCTAGGGGAAGGAATGGTAAAATGGCTGGGGGAGTTTTTAAACTGATAGGTGGGGGGGACTAAAAGGAAGTAATGGGGTAGTAAGTGTAGAGGGTTAAGGAATGAATTAACTAGTCATGTGGGAGGAGATGAGGGGGTAGTATAGTCAATAGGGAGGTATTACTAAGTAACTCAAGTATAGTGGCAGGCACTTCAAAAATACAGACTCATAACATAAGGTGTATGTTATTAATGCCAGAAGCTTGTCAGGAAAAATGGAAGCGTTAGAATTATTGGCAATTAATGAAAATTGGTATTTAATAGGCATTACTGAAAAATGGTGGAATTATTATTATTGTTTATTTATAACGAGCCAATATATTCCATAGCGCTGTACATAAGTTAAGTTCCAGACAAAGATAAATCTAAATTAACACATAGCAAGGCCCCCTTCTTTGAGCTTGCAATCCAGTATCCATGATGCTTTCACCAAAGGACATTGCAAAATTGAAACTCTGAGACTTACAACCTAAAGGTAATGGGAAGACTCTCATGACTCGACTGTTAATCTGGTGGTTTATAAACTATTTAGGAAAGAGAGGGGCAATGGTGAAATGGTAGGAGGGATTTGTCTATATGTTAAGCCTGAATTTATGCCTATAGTCAGAGAAGATATTTATGCTGGAACTAGTGCTAATGTTGAATGTTTGTGGTTAGAGTTAAATAGCGGAGCGGCAAATTCCAAAACAATATTAGTAGGAGTATGCTATAAACCCCCAAATATAACTGAAAGCAAGGAAATACTATTATTGTTACAGATTGGAAATGCAGCTAAGCATGGACAAGTTCTAATAATGGAAGATTTTAACTACACTGAAATAAACTGGATAAATGAGACCAGCAGTACGGGAAAAGGGAGCGGGTTCTTGAATACACTCAGGGATCATTATCTGACCCAATTTATACAAGAGCCTACTAGAAATGACGCTACCTTGAATTTAGTCATAACAAATAATATTGATACAGTATCCTTTAGATTATAAGTCTGCGAGTTTCAATCCTGCACAGTGCTTTAGGGAAAGCGCTATGGACACCAGATTCCAAGCTCAAAGATAGGGCACTCCATTCTTTGAAATGTGTTAATCTTGAACTTGTCTTTACCTGTAACTTAACTTATGTATAGTGCTACGGAATATGTTGGCGCATTACAAATAAACAATAATAATAATCAAATGTTGAAATAGGGCAACTTATGGGAAAAAGTGATCACAACACTGTAAGTGGCTAACAAAAACTCTTAATTTTAAAATGGCAGATTTTAATAGTCTAAGGACAGCAATACAATGTATCGACTGAGACATGTGGAAATAAAAGTAAAAAGAGTAAATTACATCCAATGTGACCTAATGATTTAAAGATCAAGATACAGAGTATAAAACAGGTATTTAAATTATACAAACAAGAGGGCACAGAGACTGCTTTACGCAAGTACAAGGAACTCAACAGGGTAGCAAAAGGGATATTAGACTGGCTAACATAGAAGTTGAAAAATTAGTTGCAAAGGAGATTAAGAATAACCCTAAAATATGTTTTATGTATATTAATGGGAAGAGGGCCAGGAAGGAAGCTATAGGAACATTACAATGTGAAATAGACCATCTGACAATTAGTGACTAGGAAAAAGGTAGATGAGCTAAATAGGTTATTTTCTTCGGTATATACAAGGGAGGTACCAGTGGTTGGGACACCGCAACATAATGGGGCTACACTACCTTCACCAAATAATTGGTTAAAGCAGGAACAAATCCAAAAGAGGTTGGAAAAAATAAATGTTAATAAAGCCCCAGGTCCTGATGGAATACATCCACGGGTACTGAGGGAACTGGGCTCTGTAATAGCCAAACCATTATATCTCAGTTTTCAAGATTCACTCAACACTGGGTCGCTACCAGATGACTGGAGAAAAGCAGAGGTGATACCTGTATTTAAGAAGGAAACAAGAGCAAGTGCTATGGTTTATGGCGAGGCTCGCAGCGATGAGTGCCTTTGTCGCTAATCGGCTAAGTCCTACACCTTAACGGCTCGGCCCACTTTCCGAGGCTCGCAAGCGATTAGCGCCTAAGTCGTACGCACCTGGCAAAGCGTGACAACGTCTCGCAGTTTGACAACTATTATATGTGATGTTGCGTTTATTTTTTTATTTATTTCAATGTTTATTTTTTTCTTAAGTGTGCCGGACCTGCGGCCATTGAAGGATCGGCCCTTATGCTAGGGACAAAGGCAAGAAAACTGTTGTTGCTGGAGGGGCATTTGGGGAAGCTAAGTGGGCTTATTTACCCTATTCTAGGTTTAGTGAGGGGGGTTGTTTTAGGTGAGATTTAGGGATTTTTATTGTATGTATTTAGGGGTTTAATTATATGTAGTTAGGGGTTAACTGTATGTTTTTAGGGGATTAATTGTATGTAGTAAGTGGTAGTAATGTATGTTGTTAGGGGTTAACTGTATGTAGTTAGGGGGTTAATTGTATGTAGTTAGGGGTATTAATGTATGTAGTTAGTGGTTACTTGTATGTAGTTAGGGGGTTAATTGGATGTAATGAATTTTTTATTTTATGTAATGTATGCTTTTTTATTTTCATGTAATATAGGTTTTTTTTATTTTATGTATTTTAGGTTTTTTCTTTTTTGATTATGTTCTTTTTTTATTTTCAGTAATGTATTTTTTTATTTTGTGTAATTAGGTGAGATTTTTATTTTCTGTAATTCTAGTTTTTTTTTATTTTGTAATAAAAAAGGCAAAGCATAGGTAAATTTATAAAGCACAGAACCAACCAAACAGGACGGTATATGGGAGAGTGATCATCCAGCAAATATGCCTAGCAGCCCTACAACTGGGGGATCAGTAAGTATACCAATGGCAATAATTTAGTACAAATTAAGAAGAATAGAAAAGAGCCACTGTGAGGTATAACTCCCTATATGCTATATGGAGTATAGGCTAAATAATGTATCCACATGGTACATGACTATGGATCATGAGAAAATAACAGGACCACAAACAAAATAATAAAACAAACAACTTTATTAGTACAAAGATAACACTTAATAGCAGGAATAAAAATCTAGTAACTGAAATTCCCAGTAAAGAAAAAAGACTAACTCTTAATAGCGGTATCCTTAATTAAATAAAGGTGACACTCAGAAGGACCCACTATTTATCCTCTAGCTACAAAAATATGTACAACAAATCTTCCCAGTGAAGGGATAGAAAAAGTGGAAAACCTCTCTAAACTCACATCTCAAGGAAGGGAAAAGATGAGGATCCCTATATCATATAGTGGAGTTCCCTGCAAAATAACAAAAGTGGCATTTAAAAGGACCCGCTATTATCCTCTCACTAAAAAATAATAAACATAACAAATAATGTCAACAAAGTGTTAAAATCACCTGCACACCTATTAGCCAACCATATAAATGTCCTAGCACTTATCAAAGGGCCTCAAGTGCTATGTTCACATGTGTGTGTTTAGTATGAATAAGGGGAATATTCAGTCTGGCAGCACTGTAAAAGGAAAGTAGCTGGATAGTTAAATATTTCCAAAAAACATACTGTTCCTTTAAGATAAACAAATAACCATAGCAAGCACAAACATACCACTCTTAACTGTGTGCAATCAACCAAAACGACATGAATCAATCAAAATTATTCCAATTCATTCAATTTCCAAGTAACACTCAGTAAGCAAAGTTGGAATACACTCACCAACTTAATATTTGTCCATTTGTCCAAATGGACAAATGCTTACACATGATAAGAAAAACCTGGTTCCCTGCAGCATTTCAACAAGTTCACCAATGCATGGAAAATTAACAGCGTTACCTTGAAACTTCCACCCCAATCATAATACCAGCAGAAGCCCACTGCTCATGTCTGGATCATCTGTTCTCACTGCTCTCACTGACAGCTGCTTGGTGTTCTGCCTTTTATTTTGTGTAATTAGTGGAGTAATAGGGGTTTGTATTAGGGGTTAATACTGTAGGTGTTAATAGGGGAGGGGAGGATGGGGTTTATGCAATGGGGTTTACTGGGTACATTTGGGGTTAAATATGCCCAGTTAGGGTTAAATAGGACTAGAAGGGGTTAAATAGGACAAGATGGGGTTAAATAGGATTAGATAGGTTTACATAGGTGCAGTTAGGGTTAAAGAGGACTAGATGGGGTTAAATAGGATTAGATATGGTTACATAGGCCCAATTATGGTTAAATATGACTATATGGGGTTAAATAGGTTTAGATAGGGTTACATCGACCCAGTTAGGGTTAAATAGGACTAGATGAGGTTAAATAGGACTAGATATGGTTACATAGAACTATTCAGGGTTAAATAGGTCTAGATGGGGTTAAGTTATTAAGTTAAATTGGCTTAATTACTTTGATCGGGTTAATTAGTTAGAGGAAGGTTATTACTTAGAGGGGGTTAATTACTTAGATGGGGTTAATTTATATTTATTGGTTTATTGGGGTAGCTAATAGTGTAATGTATGGTAGTGCTTAGACTTAGTGTCATGAGGGTCCTGGAGGACCCTCATGGCACTTATACTGTTAATATTTGGGTTAATTAGTGTCCCATAAGGGTCTGAATAGACACTTATGGGACTGAGGGAGTTAATTGTATTCTCATGAGAGTCTGTATAGACCCCCATGAGTGATGGGGTTAATTTGAGATGCCTGGGGGGGGGGTGTACTTATAGTACCCCTGTGGTAAAGGTACATTTTTTAGTAATTGTGGTCCTTTAAGGACCTTTATGGTCCTTTCAGGACCCGTGAGGCGGGGAATTTGAATGTTAAATGCAACAGGGGTCCCAATTGAGTCCCGACCGGGACCCCCGCTGGAAGGAGTGATATGGTGACACTGCAGGGGGGGGGGTGAGTACTTAAAGTACCCCCGCAGCAAGGGATAACTTTTTAACCACCGCGGGGGTCCCAATCGGGAAGGGTTAATTTTGGAAGCCGGCAGGGGTCACGGTCGAGATCCCTACAGCATGGGTTAGTTTTAGGGAGCAGGGGGAGGTTTAGGTGCCCGCGGGGGACATTTTAGCAATTTAATAGCATGATTGGATCGTAAGGGCTATGTGTCAATGGGTTGCCTATCTCTTCGCAACATTGCCTATCTCTTCGCATTTCTCGGCCAGCCTGTGTTTTCAAATGTAAGTCGGCTACTGTCGGTTTTAGAGGGAATTTTAAAAGCAACGTAGTGCTACTTATGTCACTACGTGCTACGAGTTGGACATGATTCTTACTAGAGGTTTTCTCTATCTATAGACAGAGGAAACCTCAAGTAAAAACCATGTCCAGTGCAATAAGAAGGGTATATAAATATGTATATATATAGTATATATATATATATACATATATATATACATATATATATATATATTATAAAATATAATATATAGTTCACCATACCAATCATTTAATATATGGTGGCAAAAGAGTGACAGAAGCCCTCCACCGTACAGTAGTACAGAGTATATAAATAGTACATTAGTGTTCATATTTGAATGTCTAAAACAAGTTAAAAAAACTTGCTTCCTGCTCAGAATTCCGAGAAATACAGTTATTACACTGCATTCTGGGAAGCTGAGCAGGAACATGCAAATGTGCCCACAAATGCTTCCATCTTCAATCCATAACCATTATAAACATGGCTTCTTTAAGCTTATCCCCGCTGCATTACACAGCTTTTATGCAAAGCCAAGGTTGGATTATACATAAGCCGGGAATGCTACTCACGGACAGCCATTTCAAGATTACTGCCTATCACCATCCCGCCCCACTCTGATGATAGGCAGTAACCTTGAAACGGTTTTCCGTTGGTAGGATTCCCAGCTTTTGTCTTTTGTTGTTTGATAAACTAAGCCAATTGATACCCAGAAACTATAAGAAATGACATACACAATGCATGGATATATTGGCATTTTGGTAAAACAAAAATGTGTCTTTCCCTGGAAGGATTGCAGCTTTTAAAATGGCATTATTGCCAAGATTCAACTATTTATTAAATTGCATCCGTTTGTTATTTGATTAAACACTTTCAAGATATAATTGATACGTTTATTCAAAATGGGAAAAAGCTATAAAAGATTTAATAAGGGAGGTTTAGCTTATCCTGTTGTAAAAATGTATCATTATGCTGCAATGTTATCCCATATCATAAGATGGACTGATTCTCTTGATTCTTATTGTTGGCCCCATATTGAAAACCATATGGTGTTTAAAGAGAATCTTAGATATTTTGTCTGTTAGGATACAATTTCAATCAAGGAAATTGTTCTTTCCAAGGTTGAAAAAAGACTTTCAATCCATCAAGTTCAAACTTTTAAGATCTCCTCTGATCTACAACATGCAGATTAGTTGTTAATTGATCCAGAGGAAGGCAATCGTCTAAAAAAAAAAAAAAAAAATCCTTCCTGACCCCAGATACAGGCGATCGGACTCCTCCCTAGGTCAATAGTCTTTCTCTAATTATCCAGGATAACCCTGTGTACCCTTACAAATAAAATATATATCCCGTCCCCTTTTAAAGTTCTCAAATTCGTTGTCGCCACCTCCTTTGGTAGAGAATTAACACAGATTAACCACCCTTTCCGTGAAGAACCCTTTTCTTTCTTTAAAGGTGAAATATTTCTACTTCTAACCTCAAAGGATGTCCTCTTGTCAGTTGAAAACTTCTTGGCACAAAAAGTTCACTTGACAAATCTTTATACTGACCCTGGATATAATGTAATCATATCTCCTCTTAGACACTGTTTTTCTAGCGAAAATAAGCTTCATTTGGTTAGTCGTTCTTGATAACTTAGCCCCCCCCATTCCCCTTATTAGTTTTGTAGCCCTTCTCTGTACCTTTTCCAGTTCTAAAATGTCCTTTTTTTGAAGTGTGCCCAAAATTGTACTCCATATTCCAAATGAGGGCATACTAGGGATTTGTATAGTGGAAGAATTATATTTGCTTCCTTGACTTTTATACCCTTCTTAATACATGCTAGGAGTTTATTTGCCTTTGCAGCTGCTGCTTGGCATTGAGCACTGTTACCTAGGTGGTTGTCCATAAGTACTCCCAATTCCCCCTCAATATCTGATACCCCTATATTTGATCCATTAAGATTTTAATTGCATGGGTATTTTTCCTTTCCAGATGCATAACTTTAAATTTATTCTAATTAAATCTCATATGCCATTTAGATGCCTATTCCTCTGATTTATGTATATACCTTTGGAGGGAAAGTATGTAATTACCTTGCACAACTTAGTGTCATCAGCAAAAATGGAGACACTACTTTCCAGTCCCTCCTCTAAGTCATTAATAAATATGTTAAAGAGAGGACCTAATACTGAACCCTGAGGAATCCCACCTACTACATTAGTCTAATCAAAGTATGTTCCATTTACAACATCCATTTGCTTCCTGTCTTTTAGACAGCTCTCGATCCATGAGCAGATATATACTGCAATTCCTGTATCCCTTAGTTTGCACAATAGTCTTCCATGTGGCACTGTATCAAAAGCCTTTGCAAAATCCAAAAAGTCTACATTCACTAAGTTGCCTTGATCCAGGTTCCTACTAACCTCCTCTAGAAAACTAATTAGATTTGTTTGACATGACCTATCCTACATGAATCCATGTTGGGTCCTACTTATATTCCTGTATGAATAGACACATTCTTCTATATTATCCCTTATTAACCCTTCTAAAATCTTTCCCACTACAGAAGTGAAGCTCACTGGTCTATAATTCCCCGGATTTGCTCTTGCTCCCTTCTTAAATATAAGTATCACCTCTGCTTTTCAGCAGTCAACTCTTATAATTATGTTGGCTAAAGAGTTGCTTTTACCATTTTTGTCAGAATTGTCAAATTGGGGAATATTGTTATTAAAGGATTTATATATTGATGGTACTTTTGAAACCTTTGTCTGACTGATTAATAAATATGGTCCTCCACACCATAACTGACTAGACTATAATAAGCTTAAATTGTTGTTAAAACTTTGCAAATTTAAGTTGATGGAAAATAATTAATTAACATCTTTGGGAAATTTGATTTTAACAAAACATACATCTCATTTAATTTTTAAAATGTTTTGATATAAGGAGGACAAAATTAGATGAAAATAAAATATGTAAAATTAGGATTTTGGAGAGAGACTTAAAACAATCTTGGTTGGAAAACACCTGGTTTAGAGCACTGAATAAGTTAGATAAACTAGTTAAAAAATCTTCATATAGAGAGGTTTTTTTTCAAAATTTTGTACAGATGTTTTTTTGTTCCCAAGAAAGTGATTCAAATTATTAAATATTGTTGGAGGGTGTGTGGACCTACCTTCATGTGTGATGAGAATGCCCTCTGATTCAAAAGTTTTGTTTAGATTGCTTCAGTCATATCTGTTTAATACTTAAAACTCTTATTCTCCCTTTACCAGAAATTATTATTTTACACATCTTCCATGCTGATTTCAACTTGGAAATTGAAGCTTTCATTGGGCAAATTATAATAGTTGCTAAATAGTTAATTGTCTCCAAATGGAAACAAGTTGTTCTCCCATAGTGGAATAAAATAATAATTGTAGTAATCGTAACTTGGAAAAGAATTTCCAAGAGTTGGGGTTAATCAAAAAGGTTAGAAGAAAATCTAACATTTGGTACAAATTTCTAAAAAATGATTAGTCTCTAATACTTATATAATAATAATAATGTTTACTAAGAATTAAACCTTGCATGTATCTCATTTCCAGCACTGTGGTATTTGTATTGTTTTATATTTTCTTAGTTTTATTTGTCGATGTGCTGGTTTTGTATTTTAATATTTGTGATATTGCGTAATTAGCACTGATGTGTATGTAAGATATTTGTTTCGAATGTTAATTGTTTTGTATGAGCTTTAACACATTGTGTTTTGTATAGTAATGTCTGTTAAACCCAATATTCAATAATAAAAAAAAAGTTTTATTAGCTTGGTTAAACATGCTATTTGTATTTTAGGTTGATTTGCTCATTTTTGTTTTTTGTTTGTCGTAAATAAATGTTAAGCTATAACTTTTTGGTAGAAGTTTGTTTAGAAAAAAACAGGCTTTAATTTTTTTCTTTAACTTTGAAAAATATGGTTTATTTGAAGAAAAAAACACAGATATGAAAATGAGTGGAAAATAGTATTTTTTTTTACTTCATATATTACACTAGCGACTTGCCCGTCAAAAAATGACGGTCAATAAAATTTAAATGTTGTTAAATTTGTTTGCATCCCAAAATGAGTCACCTACATTTGTCCCATTTTTTTTTACTAAAAATAAAAACACCTAATTATTTTTAACTTTTTATTTTTTTAACTTTCAACATATATTTCCCAAACATTAAACTTTGTAACATGCAACTTGTATATGAAACATTCGTTCATCATTTTTTTAACAATACTAACACTTTTCAATACATCTTTATCACTGAGTAACTGCGGATTATATTAACTTAGAGTAAGTAAATTGTTTTAACAATAACATACTTTTCCACATTTGTAACATATTTGTTAAACTGTTGTTAAACTAAATTAGCATTGAATCCAGAGGAAGGCAAACAATAAAAACCCCCTATTGAAACTTGTCCAATTGTATCAAAGAGGGAAAAAAAATTAATTCCTTCCTGACCCCATTAACTGGCGATCGGATTTCTCCCTGAATCAATACTTTGTCTTTAAATAATACATTTTCAATTATTACTAAATACTTCAACTTTATACTAACAATACATATTTGACTATACCACATATATATTTACCCAACTTTTGTAAACATTCCAAAAACACATATTTAACATTTGAAATTGTAACTTCAAACAATAACATTTAACTCTTGTAAATTATGAAAAAATCTGTGAATTGTTTTTGTGGGGCCAATCATGTAAATATAAGACTTTGAAACCATTCCAATCTGTTTCAGGATATTTTACTGTTTTTTTTTTTTTTCATTTACGGTAGTCCATTCTGCAAATATCCGATATATTTTCATAAGTGAAATAGTGGTCCCCTATTTAAAGAGTCCCAGAGTACTTTAATTTAGTACTGGAAGTCAAACCACTGTTCTCTATGTTTTTTAGTCCATTCTTTAGATGTTTTACTTGAAATATTGTTTTTGTGCAATCTTATTCAGTCCCATAAAATGTTGGCATTAAAATGAAACCATTGTCCACTATCTTTCCAACACCTCATAGTAGACAATGTTTTTGGTGTAAACACATCCATCGTCCAATAAATGACCTTGAGTTTCATTTTCTTCAACATGCACTTTAATTTCTTTTGGATTAGTGCACCTTGAAAAAGCCACATAGAGTTGTCCATGTGCAGAAACTGGTTCCTTTAAAAAAACCCAACTGACTTAAAAGTTTGTCCTTGGGATTTATTAATGGTCATAGCAAATGCCATGATAACTGGAAATTGTCTCCGTTGAAGGACAAACGGCAAACCACTCTCACTTGGAGCTAAATCAATTCTTGGTATAAAAACTCGTTCACCTTTATGGGTACCAGTTATAATTTCTGCATGTATAAAATGATCTTTTAACTCATGCACAATTAATCGGGTCCCATTACAAAGTCCTTTTTTTGGATTCATATTTCGCAATAACATAACAATTGCGCCTTTTTTTCAATTGTAAAATATGTGGGGGCATTCCAGATGGTGTTAACGAATTAATAAATTCGATACTAAAATTCGATTCACTGTCTTTATCATCTGACAGAATCGAATCTGCACTGTAATAATTCTTTTGTGGTGCATTGATGTATTTTAAAATTTCATTATTTACATTCAAGGCATCGATATTTTTTGATGTTAATATTACTTTGTTTGCAATGTCTGTGTAATCCTCATTATTAAGAGTGTTTAGGAATATGGCTGATATGAGTGATTCATTGCAAACCATTTCTGATGGAATTTCAATGGTATCATTTGGTAAATGCTGTATTTCTGGATGTTTTCCATCTCCGATTTTAATGAGCCAGTCATTGAATTCATTTTGGCCTTCAGATCTCATATTTAATTCTAATTTGAGATGTGTAAATATTTGCCACAGTTTACTGGTCTTGATACATGTTTCAATGATCTCTGTTCTATTTCCGTGTGGCACAACAGGTAATGTTTGCCTAAAATCGCCTCTAAAAGCATCACCTTTCCACCAAATGGCAACTTATTATCCATCACTTCTTTTAAGAATCTGTCAATACATTGCAGTGCATGACATGACATCATAGTTGCCTCGTCTATGATAATTAGTTTAGTTAGTTTGAATTTTTTTGCTTGTATGAATTGAGTCGAATATCTGACACTGATGTTTCCAATATGGGAACTGGCAGCTTAAATCCACTATGCACAGTTCTACCACCATCTAACAAAAGTGCAGCAATTCCAGTTGTTGCAAATGGCATAGCTATCTGACCCTGTGATCGAATATAACTCATCAAACAATTGTACAGATAAGTTTTTCCTGATCCACCTGGGCCGTCTAGATAGAAATACCGGTCTTTGACCATTTCATCATCTGTAGCATTTGTGATGGCATGAAATGCTTCTAACTGTAAATTATTTAAAGTTGCCAGTTTTTCTTGGGTTTTTTGTTTTTGAAGCTCAGTGTCATAATCATCAAAATTGATGTCATCTATAAGTCCTGGATCTGGTAAATTAAAACTTGCACAATTTAATCCATGAGTCAACAATATTTCTTGGATTTCCATCAATGTTTTTAACAGAGCTATTGGTTCTCTGTAACGTTTTAAGAAATCTTCTGACATGTTTAATTTAAATGTTTCCCACAAAGTGAAAGCATCAGGTACATTGCAAAATATACAAATGAATGCAAATTGTTGTCTCATTTGCTTAGGCATTTGACATAGTGCTGCTTCTTCCAGACACCTCTCCCATTCTGTATCATCAGCTATGAAATTTTGATATCTTGCAGCTAATAGGAATGTCTCATAAACTATGTCATTCACTGTACGTAAATGCTCAAAACTCTGTGCACCGGGAACATGTAACAGAAGTAATCTTAAGCTGAAACGTTCAATGTCCCTTGGACTGACGGTATAAATGCGTGGTATGATTTTATGTGTATCTCTTCTTCGTTCTCGCCATAGACCATTTACAAATACATAGTGATATGGTATCTCTATGTATAAAAATTGTCTGGCCTGCGTATCCTGACAGTTTAATTTAAACCACGCAGTAAGCGTAGTATCTCTGTCTTCACTTTGATATAATGCAGTTCTTTCATTTCCTTGAGTAAAGCAAACCATCTGACTTTGAGGCAAATGTACAGCTAAACGATAGATAGCATGTGACCGATCATGCATCTCAAATTTCAAAAGGCGCCACATTGCTTCAGGAGCACTCACATACCGAGCATCTAAATAATTTGATAGTTCATCATGTAAAATTGGATTTTCGTTTTCATTTCCAGGTCCTTGTACAACAACAGTAGCTGCATCATATCCTTTGTATATATATTTATACACATACTTAATTGATTTAATCGAAGTGCAAGCTTCCACATTAATGTGTGCATTGTACTTCATGAGCAAATGTGGATTATATGGAACGACAAATCTATTATCAACCTTTTGGCCCTGGATAATAACTGTTTGTCCTTGTGTTCTTTTATACAAAGGATATCCATCACAATTTGCATAAGTTTCCATTTGAAATTGTTTTGGAAATTCCTTAGTACATTTTTTATTTTCCATTCATGGTGAATTTGGATTCATCTCTCCACATGGGCCATGAATCATGTGTAACAATCTCCCAAAGTTTTGTATATTTTTCCTGGTCTGGCAATTGTGCACAAATTAGTGAATCCTCTCTCTCTGCAGTGTTCAACTTGTCTTTTTCCTGCAGTATTAAAAGTATGTGAGCATGTGGCAATCCTCTTTTTTGAAATTCAATGGTGTAAACAAAAGCCACACATTGTCCAAATAAGTGTGCTTTAGTGATATCATGAATTAATGAATTGAGTTTGATTTGAAATACTCTTGCCACTAAATCTGGTCGGTCAGAAGTAGTTTGTCCCAGATTCAAATTTTCCTTGATCTCTGGCCATTGTGGATTACACGTGAATGTAATAAATAAATCTGGTTTTCCAAATTTTGTAACAATAGCCATGGCATCATTATACCTTTCTCGCATATTGCGAGGAGATCCTTGGAAAGAGGATGGCAAAATAATTGCTCTTCCAGCTGGAATGTCTCTGTTGGAAGCTAAATCTGCCACATAATCCATTAATCCACAATACTGTTCTACTCGTAATTTATTTTGTTGATATTTAATAAAATTTAGATTATTGGCTTCAACTTGTAAATATGAATCAATAATCCATTGTTGAGTGAGTTTTCCTCCATGTAAAATTGGATTAAGACAATCACGGATAGCAGTTTGTGCCACTTTATATTCCAGCATGGAAATATTAGTTCGAATACGAAGTTTAGTATTGGGATAACTTTCCAATTTTAATTTTGGTTCCCATCCTGGTTCCCCATTTGGAAAGAAAATGGGATATGTCATTGGATCTAAATTACAGCTTAATATATTGATGTTAATAAATGGTTGTTCTTCATTGCGTGGATATATTCTAATATCCCTCACCATCTTCATTTTTAAACACCATGGCAACCTCATTTACAGTAGGTAAATTATATCTTCTCTGATCAGTGTTGCGATCTCTTTTTAACACCATATTAACTCTTGGTGTAGGCAATTGATGTCTTTGAGCATGTTCCTGTTGTTCTTTTTCAAGCTCTGCTAATTGTTTGTATGCTTGACTATATGGTTTTTTTTTCATAACTTTATCCAGCTGTTCAAAGACTATGCGCAAACACTGTCTATTTTCTGGAAGTGTCATTCTTTGTTCCACAGCTTCCATCGTATCTAAGACATATAACTGTGCAAATTTCCTTTGCTGTCCTTCTTGTGGGTGTAAATGCGAAGTTCTGTGGTATATTTGACCTTGAACTCTGAAACAATAAGGACCATGTCCAGGTACATTTTCTGCTAATGTTGCACCCTTTGAAGCAAATGAAATTGCACTGTTATAAGACCTTATGTTTTGTTTAAAATTATTATAATTTGGAAATGTTGGATCACTCATAAGGCATTCTAAATAATATGGAAATGGGTGTCTTACTGGAAGTTTGACCTTTCCTTTCTGACAGCAACTAATGAAATTTCCATCAGTAGGTCTTTCCTTTATGAAATGATAGGCCCCACAAAACTGACAAACCACATTAAGTAACCCACAATAATGAGTATCTACTTGTACTGCAGTAGTAAACACATTATCATGCATTTCTTCAACATAAATATCAGACCCACATTCTATATGTATATTTTTTTCTTGTGTGTCTACATTCAAGTCATTCTGCAAAATGGAATCATTGCACAATGGTTCAGAGAGATGTTTTTGTCTACTTTTACGTTTCTTGGAAGTCCCAACACACTCACTTGCGGCTTTCTTACTCATCTTTCTTTTACTTAAAAGTCTCTCTCGATCTTCTTCTCGCAAGCGTTGTGAAGTTTCTGGTGTCTGAGCATCTCTCCACCTGTGCTTCCTTTCCCTTGCCAATCTTCTTTTGCGTTCAACTTTGTCTTCTCCATTGTCCGCCATGTTAATCTGTAATTTTAAAAAGAGATGTAATCATTGTTTGTTCTTTGTTTTAAATAAAAAAAACATTCCTTTTTGTACTTTTAGATTAAAGTAGATGAATAAACTAATCAAACATTTTCAATTGCTGCACTTTAGTCTGAAAGAAATGAAACCATTTTTCAAAGTATTTTATTGACATATATGAAATCTGAAATAGCTGCACATATCTATCTATATAATATTAACTCCTTCAATGACATTCCTTCTTGATTGAATTCACAGCATACCATCCTTTTTTTTTTTTTGCAAGTGTTTTAAGCTTCTTATTTTCTTTCAATATTATTATTAATTAGTATTGTCTTTTCAAGTTTTGTAAAGTTTTGACTAACTATCATAAATTAATGACTCAATAAGTACTATCCCTTTTCCAGAAATTTCAATTTTCCCCAAATATATAATACAATAGCATTTTCTACCTGTGAGGATGATGTTGATGTTGTTCAAAGGCTGCAAACGTCACACTGTCTGTTTATTCCCTTGCAGATCGTATTAAACTGTAAAATCAAATAGATACTATTTTTAAACTTTTGCTTCATCAATATCATTAAATGAACATCAACATACATATATTTGGCTACATAAAAAAACTCATAATTTGTAATATTTTGACGTAGTAATATAATTTAATTTCTGTACCTGTCTAAATGATCCTTATGCTGTTCAATGTGTGCAAACCTCACTATCTCTGGTCATTCACGTAGATTTCCCTGCAATTATACCAAATAGTAATTAATGTATAATATGTTACTTCATCTGTATTAATCAATGAGGCTTAACATACCTATTTTTGCATAGATTAAAAACATGAAATAAATATATCAATAAAAAGGCATGAACACACATATGTAAGCATAGATTCTAAACATACACTCAATATTACTGTTAGTCTTTAAATAAGAATCAATGAATCTGTATTAATCTTAAATTAATGTCTGACTAAATATAACATCAACACATAAGCATGTACCCTTTATTTTTTTTTGAGCGTTATTTTAAAATGAGTATGTTACAACTGAATTCTTAAAATAATGTACATTACTAATGAACTAAGAATCAATTAATGTTCATTAATATTAAACTAATGTGTGACTAAATCTAACATCAACATGTAAGCATGAGTATATATCCTTTTTTTTTTGGTTTATTTTATACAAAATATTGCACATTCTTAACCTTTTTTAATATTAATGATTAGTAATGATACATTATGAATGTTAATTACAATTCTTAGCCACAGGTAATCACGACATATCACAAAATAGTTCTTAAATTAATGTACATTAATAATTAATGAATCAATGTGTTCCTAAATAATTAAAGTACATTATGAATGTTATTAACAATTGTTTCACACAGGTAATCACAACATATAACAAAATAATTGTAAAATTAATGTACATTAATAATTAATTAATACATTTTTTTTATTGACATTCTTAATTTTGATATTAATAATTAATTAATTAATGTATATTATGAATGTTATTAACAATTCTTTCACACAGGTTAGCACAATATTATTTTTCTATTATTTAATTTCTTACCCACAGGTAATCACGACATATTACAAAATAGTTCTTAAATTAATGTACATTAATAATTAATGAATCAATGTGTTCCTAAATAATTAATGTACATTATGAATGTTATTAACAATTGTTTCACACAGGTAATCACAACATATAACAAAATAATTGTAAAATTAATGTACATTAATAATTAATTCATACTTTTTTTTTATTGACATTCTTAATTTTGATATTAATAATTAATAATTAATTAATGTACATTATGAATGTTATTAACAATTCTTTCACACAGGTTAGCACAATATTATTTTTCTATTAATTACATTTCTTATCTATTATTTATTAATTTAGTACCAATTTATTAATTAATAATTATAAATAACAGGCACAATATTATTTTTCTATTATTTAAATTTCTTATCTATTATTTAATAATTAAGTACCAATTTATTACTTACTAATTATAAATAATAGTTACAATATTATTTTTCTATTAATTACATTTCTTATCTATTATTTATTAAGTAATTACCAATTTATTAATTAATAATTATAAATAATATATTTACCTTTTTTAATATAATAATGCTGAAGCAGTATACTGAAGAGCTAACAATTCTATTGCGAACAGAAAACATCCAGTCAGACTGTCATCACCTGAGGAGAAAGTGTCAGTCCTGTGTGAAATATGCCCTATATATATGCTTTGTGCGCGAGACCAATGCATTGTTTTAGGCGGGAAATCCGCATTTGCGCGAGCCAAATGCGTTGTTTTCGGCGGGAAATTCTATGTGGCGCGAGACAAAGGCGGGAAATCTGTGTTAATGCGTAAATCGTTAATATCGTTTCGTAAAATATACTCGCTACTGTCTTTTTACTCATTGTGCGGTAATCCGCATCCTTTAACTCATTGTTTTTCTAACACATACGTCTGTGGCTGTGTTTTACGCAGTTCGTAGAAGTGTAGCCTCGTTTTCATTTTTTTCGGCGGCCATTTTTTTCTCGTTAAGCCGATTTTCAATCTTTGTAACTCGGCTAAATCGATCTAAATTGCAATTCCAACTCACTTCCAGACGTCCTGCCTGGTTCACCATGCTGTAAGTGACCTTATTTTAATTTTTTTTAATGTGTATTTAGTGTTTTTTTTAGTGTTTTGGTTCCGCCGCTTATCTCGTAATTTTTTTACACCTCGTAATTGCTACGATGTAACGGCTCAAGTGCTGCGATGTAACGGCTTTTTTTCACCTCGTATTTTTTTTCTAATTGCTACGATGTAACTCGTAATTTTTTTGCACCTCTTATTTTTTTTTCTAATTGCTACGATGTAACGGCGAGCCTCGCGATCGATCTAAATTGCAGTTCCAACTCACTTCCAGACGTCCTGCCTGGTTCACCATGCTGTAAGTGACCTTATTTTAATTTTTTTTAATGTGTATTTAGTGTTTTTTTTAGTGTTTTGGTTCCGCCGCTTATCTCGTAATTTTTTTACACCTCGTAATTGCTACGATGTAACGGCTCAAGTGCTGCGATGTAACGGCTTTTTTTCACCTCGTATTTTTTTTCTAATTGCTACGATGTAACTCGTAATTTTTTTGCACCTCTTATTTTTTTTTCTAATTGCTACGATGTAACGGCGAGCCTCGCGATCGATCTAAATTGCAGTTCCAACTCACTTCCAGACGTCCTGCCTGGTTCCCCATGCTGTAAGTGACCTTTATTTTATTTTTTATTGTGTATTTAGTGATTAGTGTTTTTTTTTGTGTTTTGGCTCCGCCACTTATCTCGTAATTTTTTTCACCTTTTTTTTTTTTCTAATTGCTACGATGTAACGGGTCGCCTCGCTACGCGAGGCTCGCCTGCAATGAGCGCCTGCGGCGCTCATTGCCAAAGTGCTACGATGTAACAAAGTGCTACGATGTGACGGCTCGCCTCGCTACGCGAGGCTCGCCTGCAATGAGCGCCTTGCGGCGCTCATTGCCAAAGGTTGCTTTAACGTTGTTAACGGCTCGCCTCGCTGCGCGAGGCTCGCCGGGCAATGAGCGCCTGCGGCGCTCATCGCAAAGTCGTACGCACTACGCAACAGAGCAGTTTAACGCGCCTGCGGCGCTCATCGCAAAGTCGTACGCACTGCGCAACGCAGCGTGACGACGTCTCGTAGTTAGACAATTATATGATGATTTATTTTTGAAATGTGACATACAATACAGAATAACAAACATACTGCAATAGAAGGGTTAACTTATACTGGAAAAAAATAAAACATAGTGTTACATCTGGACAACTAAACACATGCAAAGCTATATTCTCGGCTCTGGGCACTAAAATGTTATTGAACACCATGAAGAATAAGAGTAAAACTATGTAAAAACGCATATGCAAGGAATTTGAAAGAGGAATCATTCTCTATTGAGACAACTTTATATACAGCATTTCAATACAAGCAATATAGCTCATATTTATACCAATGCTCATATTAGTACTGGTATAGACCTTTGTAACCATTTATGTTGCCAATAAGGAGCACCTCCTTTGCACCTTACCAATTGCACTTTATATTGCATGATAGTGCAATATTTAACTGCAGCACCTTACTGCAGCACTTGTTGCACTTAGCACCTTCCCTTTTGCACCAGTCAGTTTTTACTGGTACATATATATTTTTGTTTCAGTCACTTTCTATATGGTCGGCACCAATGCTTTTATGTGTTTATAATATATGCTGATTATTTTTTAAATCATTAGAGATTTTTATTATATTCCAATATAAGGCCAACTGTCTCTCTATTTATTTTTATTAACAAGGATTTTAAAATTATTATAATTAAAGTTATATTTAAATGTTTTTTGTCCATTCAATTGAGACCAGAGACAGGATGGGCCCCAATTCAAAAAAGATCTGTTATATATCCCTCCCCTTTTCCATTACATTTATTATTATTTCAGGGAGCACCCTTGTATCCTATAAAGAAGGTCAACACTTTGAGCCTACCATCTCTTTTTTTAATAATTTATAGTTTAACAATATTAATACTGAGAGTGTATATATGTTATTGCTATAATACAGTTGGGGAAAAAAGTAATTGATCCCATGCTGATTTTGAACGTTTTGTCCACTGACAAAGAAAGTATCAGTCTAATATTTTGTAATGGGTATGTGTATTTTACCAGTGAGAGACAGAATAATCACAAAAACCAAACAAAAAACCCCCAGAAAGAAAGCTTGTATAAAAAGTTATAAATTGATTTGCAGGTCAATGAGGGAAATAGGTTTTTGACCCCTCCGACATAGTACTTGGTGGCAAAACCCTTGTTGGCAATCACAGAGGTCAGACGTTTCTTGTAGTTGGCCACCAGGTTTGCACACATCTCAGGAGGGATTTTGTCCCACTCCTCTTTGCAGATCCTCTCCAACTCATTAAGGTTTCAAAAGTGATGTTTGGCAACTCAAACCTTTAGCTCCCTCCACAGATGTTCTATGGGATTAAGGTCTGGAGACTGGCTAGGCCACTCCAGGACCTTAAGGTGCTTCTTCTTGAGCCACTCCTTTGTTGCCTTGGCTGTGTGTTTTGGGTCATTGTCATGCTAGAATACCCATCCATGACCCATTTTCAATGCCCTGGCTAAGGGAAGGAGGTTCTCACCCAAGATTTGACAGTACATGGCCCTGTCCATGGTCCCTTTCGTGCGGTGCAGTTGTCCTGTCCCCTTAGCAGAAAAACACCCCCAAAGCATAATGTTTCCACCTCCATGTTTGATGGTGGGGATGGTGTTCTTGGGTTATAGGCAGCATTCCTCCTCCTCCAAACATGGCGAGTTGAGTTGATGCCAAAGAGCTTGATTTTGGTCTCATCTGACACAACACTTTCATCCAGTTCTCCTCTGAATCATTCAGATGTTCATTGTACATTGGCAAGCTTCAGACGGGCCTGTAGTTCCTCACCGTTCTCATGATCATTGAAACTCCACGAGGTGAGATCTTGCATGGAGCATCAGACCGAGGAAGACTGGCAATTATTTTGTGTTTCTTCCATTTGCGAATATTCGCACCAACTGTTGTCACCTTCTTACCAAGCTGCTTGGTGATGGTCTTGTAGCCCAATTCAGCCTTGTGTAGGTCTACAATCTAGACCGTGGCATCCTTGGTCAGCTCTTTGGTCTTGGCCATGGTGGAGAGTTTGGAATCTGATTAATTGCTTTTGTGGACAGGTGTCCTTTATACAGGTAACGTGCTGAGGTTAGATGCACTCCCTTTAAGAGAGTGCTCCTAATCTCAGCTCGTTACCTGTATAAAAGACACCTGTTAGCCAGAAATCTTTCTGATTGATAAGGGATCAAATACTTATTTCTCTCATTGACCTGCAAATCAATTTTTTTTTTGTTATTCTTTCTCTTGCTGTTAAAATACACCTGTCATTAAAATTATAGACTGATCATTTCTTTGTCAGGGAACAAACGTTCAAAATCAGCAGGGGATCAAATACTTTCCCCCCCACTGTATATGTTATTGCTATATGTTATTCATATATGTGATGATACTACTACTAATAATAATTATAATAAACATATTATGTATTATTCAAACCATTAAGTTATAAATGTTTCTAATATTGTTTCTAAAATTAGGGTTGTGTCTATTACTTGTGTCAGATCTAATGTGACTTTATCTTTTATAATGGACATGATACAAGATCATACACTTCCATAATCAGTATGTGAAAGAAGCCAATAATTATCCATATATTTTGCTTTTTTCTTGCAAAATTATTGTCACAGAAGAATCTTAAATTGTATCACTCTATAAAAGGTTGACTGATGCCAATATAATCAACTTTAAAATGAACAAAGCTTAAAGTTAAACACTAGGAACAACATACAAGATACTGAAACATAGCAAAATCGCTAATTAAAAGCAATGGAATAATCAAAATCCTCATATAAATGTAGCAACTGACACACTAAACCCAGGCAATGAGCAGGACATCCCCGTTTTAAAGACATTTTTTTAGTTAAAATCATTATTATTATCTATTAGTTCCAAAGTGCTACAGGGCTTAAAAATAGGGCAAAATACAGTGATAACTAATTAAAAGAATGATGGCTCTGTTTTGGAGGCTTAGAATCTTATGTAGAAAGTGCTTGTCCAAAGCACCCTACAAGACTGGAACTTGCCACTTACAATCTAAAGGGGAATGGAAAAGGCAAAAAGACCTGGCAAGAAGACAGATGAAGGTTAGGATAGACCAGGGAAAGGAGGAGAATTCACTTAGGTAGGAAGTCAGAAAGGGAGAGGGGAGGAAGGGATCAGTTAGTCAATCAGCCCTATTAAATTAGCTCAAAGTGTAAAACCGTAGCCCGTAACGTTGCCCGCAAGACTTACAGCTATTAAATTAGACCCGTTAAGCAACCCGCTGCCGACTTGCGGGGTAGGGCCGAAAAAAGGCTATAGGAAATTTGAACTGTGCACCCGCAAATCCTTTGATGTGTCAAGCTATTAAATTGCAACAAATGCACTGGCATTCAAGCCCGTAATGCGCAAATGGAGCAGACGCCAACGGGTACCAGAGAGGACCCGCTAGAGGGGTAAAGTGCAATCCATAGCACTTTAAATGCAAATATCCACACACTACTGTACTTTTATTAAAAGGAAAAGTGATGTTAGATATTATAATAAATAGCACATCATTTTGAGGCTTGCAAATCGCCAATATAAAATCATTATTTTCATTTTTAATTGCTGTGTTATATCGATCCCGGCAATCAATGTGTTAATACATATAATAGAACTTGCATGTATAGAATATCATATTTATGACTTTATCAAGATTGCATTATGACTGGAATGTGGGTCTGATCGTAACTCGTAATTGAACCCCCGTAGGACTTTGAAATTCAACCTAAATTTTTCTGTGACGCAATGATGACGATCTCTATTTCCATTGGCTCCATCTAAACCCCGTAACTACGGGTTTGACTAATTGATCATGTTCACGGCCGTGCATCCGTGCGTCTAAAGCCTGTAACTTGCAGCCTATTCTAATTTAATAAGTATGTAACGCAGCCAAATTTCAAGCCCGCAGCCCTTGCGGTTCTCACGTTGCACTTACGGGCATCTAATTTAATAGGGCTGATAGTGAGGTAAAAGGCTCAAGGATGTGATCTTCACCTAGTGGTCAGAAAATATAAAGCAATTAGGGAAGGGTGGGAGGGCAGTGGTATCTGGTATCAGGAGTTGGTATGCTCTATAATTGTACCTCAAAAGTATAATTTTTAAATATTGAATAATGATTAGCACTTCCCAGTAGTTGTTTTTAAAGAATCCTTAAGAAAAAGATGTTTTGTATCCCTCATTGAACTTGTGTCAATTCTATGTCTGATAAAATGTGTCCACACAAAGCTTATAATAAAAGTACTAAGCTCTAAGCTAAAACTGAAGCAAAATTGTAAAACTGTGAATGTAAAATAGTTATTTAGCATTTTATATTTTGCCGCGCATGACGCTTGAGCTCCCACAGGATCTTTGGTGGTGTCAGGGGCAATGCTGCTTGGGGAGATGGGCAGGGTGATGCTCATATCCTAGTTACTCCTGCCTACTTTAGCGCGTTGGTGTGCGCTATGGGCGGACACGCTTTTGGGTGTGCACGCATGCTTTGGCGAGCATGTGTCATTATCCTTAAAGTTGGGGTGTACTAGTAATCTATGGAAGCTGGTAACACTACTCTGTATCCTATACTAATTTGTTCAAATCACTATTATTAAAAAAATTTAATAATATTCTAATATATTGAACATATAACTACTTTTACATATTATTGAAAGAAAAAATGAAAGGAAGGTGAATATTCTATTAATACATATGTTAATCTGTATTGCAATACAAATGATAGCATGTACAATCAAAACTTATATTAAACCTCCATTTTTTATGTCAGTTTCATGGACAGTGAAAAATATTCAAAAGAGCCAGTTTGAGTTTCCTGTTGCTGAAGATCAAGATGATGGTGTGCAGGCATGGATAAGATAAAGTAAAGATTGAACCAAATAATACCCAAGTGTCATTGTTTGTTTTTAGTATGAAAGGCATCAAGTTCACACTTACAAAAAAGATGATGAATAAGAACATGAAGGACAACATATTTTTAACTGCACTGAAATGAGCATCCAGCTGAGGAGTCCTGAATCCGCGGCACCATCACTGGTCATATGTCTGGTGTGATTCCACAGGGATCTGATGAGAAGAGAAACGGCCATACAAAATATGGAGAATGGCAAGAGAGATCCAGCAATAATTATGATAAATGCATTGACGTGATTTTTTCCCACTGTAATATTTTCCTCATTTGTATCATTGGTTCCACTTGTTGAATTTATAGCGTATAATTCATAGACAAAAAATGCACTGGGCAGTGTGCAAATAAAAGATACAGTCATCAACACCAGAATTACCCAGGGCAGCATCTTGAAGATGTTGAGTTTCACATAGATGAATAATCTGTAGTTATAGCTGGTGATCGTCACACAGTAAGACGCAGAGCAAGGTGGCAAACCAGGTGCTACATAAGGTTACAAATCTTGAAAATGTCATATAGATTTGCAGATAATATATTAGATTATAGATCCAAGGATAGAATTGCCGCACAACAAGATTCTGTGTAAGATTAATTATAACAAACAACCTAGATAATCCCAAATGTACCAGAATAATGTCAATAGTTTGCAGGTTTTTAGATTGCAGCCACCAAATCCAATTTATTATCACAATAAATGCATTGAGAGCGAGTCCTGTTACAATCTCAATCAAAATAATAACAGACAGCAAAATACTGAGTGAGAAATACATGATGCTTCTTCCAAGACAATTTGTTGCCTGCGATGTAAAAAGATATACAGGTGATTTGCTTTATATAAAGTTACACTAAATATACAGGATAAGTAATATGAAAATGTTGCATTCAGATAAGGCTGGTGTTTGCTCCAGATTTGCATGTGGTCTGGCTATTCTCTGCATCAATGTTCAATTTGCTTACGAAATTATCTGGTTGTATGTTCGTCCGTTCCATCCTTGCCTTGAGTAATGTTCAATGATATTCTTATTGTATATAACAGAGGTAATGTATCAACACAGCGAGAAACGGATGCAAATATGACACATCGTCTATGACAAAATAATTTGATTGATTTAAATTCATGAATTGTCAATTTTAGCATTATTCTACAAATCTGATGGAGTAAAATGTCTACATGAGAAGTGTGAGACTCTGTCATTAAAGTAGATTTAATGTGTTCACAATTAAAATGAAGTCTGCAAACAATAGGGGTGGAAAGCAGTTCTATATAGTGAAAACTGATTTAGAAACAATCACATATATAGTTGTGAGCAATATGGGTTGTTGCTAACGAGATGCGAGGGCCGCAGTTGCTGGCAAGGAGCGCCAAAGGTGCTCCTTGTGCTGGTGGAGATGAGCGCCATAGGTGTTCATCCCTTCGACCCCGTACTACTTAGGCAGGGAGCGCCAAAGGCTCATCCCTACGAACCGCGGGACTACAGTTCAACATAAATCTAATAGCTGCGGGACTACACTTTAACAAAAACATTCATTATCCAATTCACATTGCGAAAAACCTAGAAGTTTAAAAAAATACGAACTTAATGGCCGAACTGTGCAGATCCAAAAACACAAAAAAAACACAAAATACAAAACAAAAACATTTAAAAATATCACACACACCATGGGGGGACAGGCAGGATGTGGAGTTGGTTGTGAATTTAACTTGGATTTCATAAATTTATCCAGATTGAAAAATCGCCCAAACAGAGAAAAAATGGCAGGCAAAAAAAAAACAAAACAAGACTAAGCACGGTAAAGTTACAAACACCTACTCTGGACATTTACCCCAAACTCAATAACACTTTCATTCGGCACGTAACACACATCATGCACTCTGTAACACATACAAATTTGCGGACATTTTATATGCAAGAACTAAGTAACTTGCGCAAAATGGTGGCTGGAACGCAAATTTACTGATGGAACAATAATATAGCGTGCATATTGTGTTCTATAACGGTTTCTACATTAGCGCCCAAGTCTATAAATAGTGCAAACTTTCCAGAAATGTCTACATTTCTCCTCAGGTGGTGAACAGTGTGACTGGACATTTCACTGGTGGCATTACTTCTGAAGCAACTTCATTATCACTTTAGAATTAGAATTAGAAAATCTGTAAAATCTGCAAATTACTGAAAATAGGTAAGCTATAATTAATTAATTAATTAATACAATATAATTATTACATTAAGAATAAAAAAAAATAAAGATTGCAAAGGACAATGGTTATACATTAACATTTTAAATATATCTAAAGTTTGACCATTCATTAATACCAATTAATAATAAAACAAAAAAATCTCAAATATCGACACCAAAAAATTTTTACTGAGGAAATTAGAAGCCATTATTCATGAATAGGAAAAATTCAAAGAGAGAGAAATGTTTACGTAGGCTAAAATGCTAGATAATTCAAAAGAACAAAAAAAGGAGACATTTTTTAAACATAGATTTTATTAACATATATTTGAAAACCTAATTTATGCTTTTAGAAAAAAATTGATATACATATATATTTACACTGCATTTCACAATTTGCTTTTTTTATCATTTTCAACAGACTCTGCCTGAACAGTGTCACTGAATAAATTTGCAGCACTGCACGGTTTAACACGGACTGTCAAATCGGCAGCAATTTACAGACAAGAAATTAAAATCAACATGTAATGTATACAACTATTTTTTTTTGAGTCACTGATATTTTTTTTTAATGAAATTATTATTTTTTTAATAATATTTCAACATTTCCATTTCTCTCTATCTTTTTCAACAGACACTGCCTGAAGAGTGTCGCAGGAAGATTGGCAGCAGGGGACCCTCTGTCATTTATACAAAACTAAATAATTGAACACAACAGGTAAAGTAAAAAATAATAAAAAAATAATAATCCTGTTTGGTGTGCGCCAATGTCAAAATGCACTGCAACATAATTAACCCTCTAAGCCCTAACCCCATAACCTACAACCCTAATGCTAACAGTGACGCACACAAAACAGAATATCACAAATCAAAATACAGTGGATATTAAAAGTCTACACATCCCTGTTAATATGTCAGGTTTATGTGCTGTAAAAAAATGAGACAAAGATAAATAATTTCAGAACTTTTTCCACCTTTAATGTGACTTATAAACTGTACAACTCAATTGAAAAACAAACTGAAATCTTTTAGGTAGAGGGAAGAAAAAATATAAAAATAAAATAATATGGTTGCATTAGTATGCACACCCTTAAACTAATACTTTGTTGAAGCACCTTTTGATTTTGAGTCTATCAGCATGGCACATTTTGACTTGGGCAAGATTTGCCCACTCTTCTTTGCAAAAACATTCCAAATCTGTCAGATTGCGAGGGCATCTCCTGGGCACAGCTCTCTTCAGATTACCCCACAGATTTTTCAATCAGATTCAGGTCTGGACTCTGGCTGGGCCATTCCAAAACTTTAATCTTCTTCTGGTGAAGCCATTCCTTTGTTGATTTGGATGTATGCTTTGGGTCGTTGTCATGCTGAAGATGAAGTTCCTCTTCATGTTCAGCTTTTCTAGCAGAAGCCTGAAGCTTTTGTGCCAATATTGACTGGTATTTGGAACTGTTCATAATTCCCTCTATCTTAACTAAGGCCCCAATTCCACCCTGAAGAAAAACAGCCCCAAAGCATGATGCTGCCACCACCATGCTTCACTGTGGGTTATGGTGTTCTTTTGGTCATGTGCAGTGTTGTTTTTGCGCCAAACATATCTTTTGGAATTATGGCCAAAAAGTTCAACCTTGGTTTCATCAGACCATAACACCTTTTCCCACATGCTTTTGGGAGACTTCAGATGTGTTTTTGCAAAATGTAGCCTGGCTTGGATGTTTTTCTTTGTACGAAAAAGGCTTTCGTCTTGCCACTCTACCCCATAGCCCAGACATATGAAGAATACGGGAGATTGTTGTCACATGTACCACACAGCCAGTACTTGCCAGATATTCCTGAAGCTCCTTTAATGTTGCTGTAGGCCTCTTGGTAGCCTCCCAGACCAGTTTTCTTCTCGCCTTTTCATCAATTTTGGAGGGAGCTCCAGTTCTTGGCAATTTCACTGTTGGTCCATATTTTCTCCACTTGATGATGACTGTCTTCACTGTGTTCCATGGTATATCTAATGCCTTGGAAATTCTTTTGTACCCTTCTCCTGACTGATAACTTTTAACAATGAGATCCCTCTGATGCTTTGGAAGCTCTCTGTGGACCATGGCTTTTGCTGTGGGATGCAACTAAGAAAATTTCAGGAAAGACCAACTAGAGCAGCTGAACTTGATTTGGGGTTAATCAGAGGCACTTTAAATGATGGCAGGTGTATGCTGACTCCTATTTAACACGATTTGGAATGTGATTTCTTAATTCTGAACACAGCTACATCTCCAGTTATAAGAGGGTGTGCAGACTTATGCAACCACATTATTTTTCTTTTCTTTTTTTTTCTTCACTCCACCTAAAAGATTTCAGTTTGTTTTTCAATTGAGTTGTACAGTTTATAAGTCACATTAAAGGTGGAAAAAGTTCTGAAATTATTTATCTTTGTCTCATTTTTTTACAGCACAGAAACCGGACATTTTAACAGGGGCGTGTAGACTTTTTATATCCACTGTATATATATATATATATATATATATGAAGAGTGAGGTAGCCGTGAATGTCCAGTAATCCAGATGAATAATCAGAGTATTGCAGCATATAGTGATACCTTTTTTTTTGGACAAACATATTCATAGGTTTCATGACGAGCTTTTGAGAGCGTTCCTCTCTTTGTCAAGTCAGAGTCAATACTGATTATAGATTCACAAATACAGCAAAAAATTCCAGGATTAACAAATAATGTTCTGATCAGCCAGCCGTGCAAGTGTGTTCAGGGGCAGACCAAAGTAAGTAAATTGGGGTCATAAATAGTTTCACATCTAAGGAACCATAGAGCTGTAACCAAACTCAGGAGGAAGGTAGAACAAAAAATAAAAAAATAAAAAATAAATAAACACACATACCGTATATACTCAAGTATAAGCCGACCCGAGTATAAGCAGAGGCACCTATTTTACCACAAAATACTGGGTAAAATGAGTGACTCGAGTATAAGCCGAGGGTGGGAAATGTGCTGCCCCCTGTGTCCCTCTTGTGCCCTATGTGTTACCCCTCTCCCTCCCCTGTGTCTCTTCCCCCTCTCCCTTCCCTGTGTCTCTTCCCCCTCTCCCTTCCCTGTGTCTCTTCCCCCCTGTCCCTTCCCTGTGTCTCTTCCCCCTCCTCATTCTGAACCTCCCCCCTCAACCCCACTCCTCATCCTCAACCTCTCTCCTCATCCTCAACCCCCCTCCTCATCCTCAACCTCCCTCCTCAACCCCCTCCTCAACCCTCCCATCCTCATCCTCACCCCCCCCATCCTCAACCCTCTCCTCATCCTCCCTCCTCAACCTCCCTCCTCATCCTCAACCTCCCTCCCCATCCTTAACCCCCCCATCCTCAACTCCCTCCTCAACCTCAACCCCCCATCCCCAACCCCCCATCCTCAACCTCCCTCCTCAACCTCCCTCCTCAACCTCAACCCCCCTCCTCAACCTCAACCCACCTCCTCAACCTCCCTCCTCATCCTCCCTCCTCATCCTCAACTCCCCCTCCTCATTCTAAACCGCCCCTCATTCTAAACCCCCCTCATCCTACCCCTCTAAATACCCCCCCCTCCCTTTCCCCTCACTTACCTGCATCTGACGCTTCTGCTCCTGCACTGTGCTCCTTCCGGCGTCTTAACGTGGCGCGCATGTGACATTACGGCATTAACATATATGCTAATAATGTGACGTCACATGTGCTCCACGTCATTAGCATATACCGGGTGCCGGCACCCGGTATATGCTAATGCCGTGACATCACATGAGCGCCACGTCAAGACGCCGGAAGGAGCACAGGGGTAGGATGAGGTGGGGGGGGGGGGGGTTGAGGATGAGGGGGGTTAGAGAGACACGTGGGTAGAGAGACACGGGGGGATAGAGAGACACGGGGGGTAGAGAAACACGGGGGGGTAGAGAGACACGGGGAGAGAGTGACTAGAGTATAAGCCGAGGTGGCCCTTTTTAGCCTCAAAAAAAGGGCTGAAAAACTCGGCTTATACTCGAGTATATACAGTATATATTTACAATCATGAATGTTGGAGGTCACAAGAAATTTTGATAATGAGATAAGAATTCAATGTCTACATTAGGCCTGAGTTATTACTGTTAAAGAACATAATCATTTTAATTTCAAATGGCTTTCTTTCCTTAGTGTTTTTAAAAAAAAACTTTGAGTATTTGATTTTGAGATTTTTCATGGAGTGGTTATTCTGGGTGAAATGGTGTCCAACTGGGGTACAGTAAGTCTCCTCATTATGCTCATTGATGGAATGTCTGTGTAGATTCATCCTCATATGTAATTTCTGGCTGGTTTCTCCAATGTAGCAATATATATTAACTCCATAATGCCAATAGTGGTGCACACAAAACAGGATACTACAACAAATGTTGTTAACACATATAAAATGCAAGAATATATCCTGTTTTCTGTGCACCAAACTCAAAGCCTAACCTAATAACCTAAACCTGTAATGCCAACTGTCGTGCACACAAAACAGTATACTACTACGAATATTGTCATATTTAAACATTTGCATTTCTGTTTATCTTTTTCAACAGACACTGCCTAAAGAGGGTTGCAGAAACATTGGCAGCAGGGGACCCTCTGTCATTTATACACAACTAATAATTCTACAGAATAGGAACAATATAACAAGTAAAAATAAAAAAAATAATCTATCCTCTTTTATGTGCACCAATGTCAAAATGCACTGCAACATAAATAACCCTCTCAATGTAACACTAGAACCTACAACCCTAATGCTAATACTCACACACACAAAAGAGAATATAACAAAACAAAAACAAAAAAAACAGAGATAAAATTAAAAATATATTATGTTTTCTATGCCACAAGCTATAAGCCTAACTCCACAACCATAAGAAATCATCTCAACAGTGGCGTACACATATACAGTATAACTAAGGAATATGATACACCGGTAGCTAACCATGTGAATTTAAAACACATCGGTGATCTTAATAATATTTCCTTTATTGCTATTGATGGGATCAAACATAATATTAGAAGAGGTAATATTGATAAGGAGCTTTTGAAGAAGGAAGCCCAATGGATTTACACACTTAGAACTAAAAAATCTGGGGGCCTGAATGATGGCTTCACTTTTACACCTTTCCTTTAATTATCTCTCTATATATGACCATGTCTTGTTTACAAGAGATGTATAAGATCAGTATTATCAAAGGATCTGAATAGTAGAGGCTAAGATTTTGCCTATATTACAAACACACAATAAGTAGTTCCATACTGTGTCTACTTAATGTCTCCAATTTTTACCTGGGGAACCACAGACTACATATATAAATTCTAATTTAACTTTATGTGGCTTCCCAATATACAAGGACATTGTATTTAATAATAGGCTGGACCATATTATGCAAATGATAAATAAACACAATTGTGTATTTATAATTTTTCTCTCTTCTTTTGACCAGTGAGTATATTATCAGGATGGAGCAAAATATACAATATGGGATACTTTAATATTACACTTTCAATGACATCCATGTGAATATAGAATTATAGGTATCCATATGATATATATAAGCTCATATATTTCTAAGTCATATTGGTCATGAGAGATAATATGTATTTAGAACATGGGATATCATACACATCATTAGTATATGTTTACCACTAAGTTTGATCCAGCTCAAAATAATATTGGAGAGTCTATATATGCTCTTTTAAGGCCCATTGCCTTTATCTAACATTACACATGGAAAATTAAGTAGTTTGTTCTTTTAAGACCTATTATCTTTATCTATATATTACACATGGATAACTCTACATGTATTTGTTGTATAGTGTTATACTATTCAAGTCTTCCCATCCACTCATTACATATTTTATCATGACTCTATTTGTTGTTTTTATAATATTCACACGTTCAATAGTTGCTATGGCAACTTAAACTGTTTAAATAGCTTCTCTGATTCTATTCCGGTAACCCCTGATGAAATCACTGGAAACGTGCGTCGGGTTGCACACTTTGCCAGTCTACGACGCCGCCCTATGATGTCATACGCAGACGCATAGGTGACGCGAGGCTAGCTAGGAGCCTTGGCGCTCAAACAACACAGACTTACCTCAAATCTCTTCTAACGTTATCACAAACGCCAGAAATGAATCTGCTACTGTGGATAGCTTTACAATAATTTAACTGGGCTAATGATAAATGATAATAGGCACCAAGGCTCAGCTTAATAAGAGGTAGTGGTTATAACAGTATAACCCTATATGAAAGTGCATTATACATTGTTATTAATCGATTTGTGGGATCCCCTTATGGCTATTATATGCACTGGCACTTTATACCATTAGCACTTACAGTATTCTTTACCTCTTAAAGATTTATTATATATTAAATCACGTAGCACTTTATTATGATGTTAAAATGATATTTATGGTTATTTACCATTATTTATCATATACACTGGTCACTTTATAATTAGTTATTTATTTCACTCATCTCAAGGAGATATAGAATAGAGGATCCTACAATAAGAATTTTGAATATTGTCTTTTCAAAATAGGGTCTCCTCCATCCACTTCCCAGAATTTTGCATCAGAGAATCAAGTTTTTAACTCAAGTATTTTATATGATAACAATAAACGTTAAGTTTTAACTTTTGAGTTTTTCTATATTGCTCATTCACTTTAGGGTGCGATATAACTATTTAAAGGATACCTTTTCTTCTCTAAGTCTTCTATTCATAATGTATATCCTTAGTAGCACCCCTTTTGTAACCCAGCTCCTTATTTACACCTTGAGCCACCTTGTTTTTGTTATTTTTGTAATACTCACACACACAAAAGAGAATATATCAAAACAAAAACAAAAAAAACAGGATACTACAACAAATTTTGGTAACAGAAAATGAAAAATATATTATGTTTTCTATGCCACAAGTTATAAGCCTAACCCCACAACCATAACACATCATCACAAACGTGGCGTACACAAAAAAGGATACCACAACAAATATTGTTAACACATATAAAATATAAGGATATATCCTGGTTTCTGTGAATCAAACTCAAACACTAACCCCATAACCTAAACCTCTAATGTGAACTGTGGTGCGCACAAAACAGTATACTGCTACAAATATTGTTAACACATATAAAATGGAACAATAAGCCTAACCCCATAACCTAAACCTCTAATATCAACTGTGATGCACACAAAACTGGATACTACAACAAATGTTGTTAACACATACTAAATCAAACAATACATCCTGTTTTGGGTGCACCAAACTCTAAGCCTAACCCCATAACCTAAACCTATAATGACAACAGTGGTGCACACAAACCAGAATAATATAACAAATGTTATGAAAACATAATAAATGCAAGGATCTATCCTGTTTTATATACACCACTCTATAAGGCTAACCCCATAAGCTAAACATCTGTGAATGCATACAAAATCAAAGAATATATCCTGTTTTATATGCTCTTACTTAAAATAACATGTACATTTTTTTTTTTTTTTTACATTTCCATCTCTCTCTTTAATTCTCAACAGACACTGCCTGAAGACTCTCATCATCTCGACAGCAATTTCAACACAACACATTTGAAAAAAAGAGGGACAATATTACACAATATTACAAGTAAAAAAGAATGCTGTTTACACATATCAAATGGAAGTACATATCCTGTTTTGTGTCTGCCTTTGTACAAACGTATTGCACGCAAACTAACACTCTAACATAACCCCAAAACCGTAAACCCCCATTAACAACATTGGCGCATGCAAAACAGGATAGTAAGAAAAAACAAAATAAGCCCTATCCTAAACCCTAATGACAACAGTGCTGCACACAAAACAGAAAACAACAATGCTCTTAATATATACAAAATGGAAGGATATATCATATTTCTGGTGCAAAACCCTCTAAGCCCAACTCCATACGTCAAACACCTAATGACAACAGTAGCGCACAAAAAACCCAACTAAACACATAATAACAACACTGCCACAAACAAAACACGATAACACAAGAAATGCTGTTCTCATATACAAAATAGAAGGAACTATCATATTTGCTGTGCGCCTTTCACAACATACACTAACATACAAAAAAAAAAAAATTAAAACAAGTCAATAAACAAAGGAGCAAAAGTACTAATGGACTACTTTTACTTACAGATTAATATGGCAGATACTGACAAGAAACAGGAAAATAAAATACGCCAAACTAGAGAACGTCAAAGAACATGGGCAGATCATCAGACACTGGAGCCGAAGGAAATTCGACGACAAAATGAACGGGAGAGACTCGCAAGCAAAAGATTAGCAGCTGACAAACTAACATCCAAGCCCAAGAAGACTACTAAAAAACAAAAGCATTTAGAAAATGTGGATCAAAAATCAGATAAGAATTCTGATGAGAATTTAGACAGTCACATTGATATATCTTCTCACAATTGTCCTTTACTTTAATATTAAGCAATAGAGGTTCATAATTGTGGTAATATGAATATTGTCTGTCAGCTTTGTGGGGCTTATCATTTCCAACAGGAAAGACCTAGATATGACGAGTTCGTTAGTGGCTGTCAAAAAGGCAAGGTAAGACTTCCAGAAAGACAAAAATTCCCAACATATTTAAAAAGAATTATGACAGAGCCTTCTTTCTCTAACTACCAAAATGTCAAAACAAACATAAGATCCTATAATAGTGCCATATCCTTTGCATCTATGGGTGCAACATTAGCTGCTAATGTGCCAGGACATGGCCCTTACTGTTTCAAAGTACAAGGACAAATTTACCATCGTACTTCTCATTTACATCCAGGAGAAGGGGATCAAAGAAAATGTGCTCAACCATATGTCCTAGATACTATGGAAGCTGTTGAACAACGTATGCAGCTTCCAGAAAAAAAATGCTTACCCATTGTGTTTATAGAGCTTGATAAAATTATGGCTTAAAACCCATACTTTCAAGCCTATAAAAAAATGGCAGAAGTAGAAAAGGAACAACAAATTCATGCAGAAATACATCAATTGTCAATCCCAAAAATCAATATGGTGCTTAAAAGAGATCACCATACTGATAAACGCAGTTACAACTTACCAACATCAAATGAGGTTGCAATGGTCTTTCAAAATGATGAGGGAGAACCACCATTTCAAAGGGATATTAGAATATATCCCAGAAATGAGGAGCAACCTTTTATCAACATAAGTATCTTAAGTACAAATTTAGATCCAATGACATATCCAATTTTTTTTCCAACTGGGGAAGCCTGATGGCAACCCAAATTAACACTTGAGAGTCACCCAAATTCAAAAGTACGTGTGAGAAATAACATTTCCATGCTTGAATTTAAAGTGGCTCAAACTGCCATTAGAAATGGATTTAATCCCATTTTATGTGGTGGAAAACTGACACAACAATGGATCATTGGTTCATATTTGCAAGTTGAGGCAAATCATTTACATTTCACCAAATATAAACAAGATAAACTATGTGTAGAACAGTATTCTGGACTGATGGATTATGTCGCTGAGGTGGCTACAACCAGAGCACTGCCAGCTAGCAAAGCCATCATTTTACCTTCTTCTTTCCAAGGATCTCCTCGCAACATGCGAGAAGGATACAATGATGCTATGGCTATTGTAACTAAATGTGAAAATCCAGATTTATTTATTACATTTATTTGTAATCCACAATGGCCAGAGATTGTACAGAATCTGATAAATGGACAAACTGCTTCTGATAGACCAGATTTGGTGGCAAGAGTCTTCAAAGAGTCTTCAAAATAAAATCAACTGAATTAATACATGACATAACCATAACTCAGTTATTTGGAAAATATCTGGTTTATGTATACCATAGAATTTCAAAAAAGAGGACTTCCGCATGCACATATGCTTATAATTGTTTAAGAAAAATATAAATTGGATACTAGTGATAAAGTGGATTCAGTCATCATTGCTGAACTACCAGAACCAGAAATACATGGTAGACTATATGAGATTGTAACTCATCGTATGATTCATGGACCGTGTGGAGATATTAATACACAATCTCCATGTATGGAAAAGAAAAAATGCACTAAAAAAATTTCAAAAGATTATAGAGACAAAATGTATGCCAGTTTTGATGGCTATCAATTATATAGAAGAAAAGAGGCCAAACTGCCATTATTCGTGGCAAAAAAAGTGGATAACAGATATATGGTGCCATACAATCCACATGTACTCATGAAGTATAATGCACACATTAATGTGGAAGTTTGCACTTCTATAAAATCCATTCAATATGTCTACAAATATATTTACAAAGTCATATGATGCAGCTACTGTAGTGGTAAAAAGTGAAGAAAATACAGAACAAACTGAGTTATTACATGATGAACTTGCATCTCATATAGATGCTCGCTATGTAAGTGCGCCAGAAGCAATGTGGCGTCTTCTCAAATATGAAATGCATAATGGCTCACATGCAGTATATCGATTAGCTGTATATTTGCCCTAAAGACACTTTGTTTATTTCAATGTTGTAAATGAAAGAAATGCTTTGGCACAAAGTGAGCATCGCCAAACTACACTAACTGACTTGGAGGCAAGGGAAATTGTTGTATATTGACATTCCCTACCATTATGTTTTTGTTAATGGATTATGGCGAAAAAGAAAAAGCTGTGGAAATAAAATTATAACTAGAATATACACTTGAATGTTTCTGCTTACATTTACTCCTTTTAAATGTTCCTGGTGCACAAAGTTTGAACAGTTGAAAACTGTTAATGACACAGTTTATGACACATCCTGGCTGATGATACAGAATGGAAAGATGTCTAGAAGAAGCAGCACTGTGTCAAATGCCACGGCAGATGAGAGAACAATTTACATTAATTTGCATCTTCTCAAATGCTCCAAATGCATTATCTTTGGGGGCCAAATTTAAAACAAATATGCCTGAAGATTATTTGCAACGATAGAATGAGCCTATTGCAGAATTAAAAGCATTAATTTAAATTCAAGAGGTCTTTCTCTCTCATGGATTAAATTGTGCAAATTGTAATCTGCCTGATCCAGGACTCATAGAATAAATAACTTTGAAGACTATGATATTTAGCTTCAAAACCAAATAACACAAGAAACACTTGCAACTTGAAATACCCTACAATTGCAAGCATTTAACGCCATAAAAAAAGTGCACTAGAGGATGACTTGCTCAAAGAGCATTATTTCTATCTAGATGGACATGGTGGATCAGGAAAAACGTATCTATATAATTTATTGATGAGTTTTGTTCGCGCACCAGGTGAAATAGCACTGCCATTGGCAACAACTGGAATTGCCGCACTTTTGTTAGAAGGTGGAAGAACTGTGCATACTTGGTGATGACAAAGAAACTCAGACAACTTATTCAACTGAATTTACTAATTTATTAACTCCATCTGGAATGCCACCACATATTTTGCATCTAAAAAAAGGTGCAATTGTCATGTTACTGCAAAATATGAACTCAAAAAAAGGACTATGTAATGGGACCAGATTAATTGTCCAAGATCTAAAAGATTATTTCATAAATGCAGAAATTCTCAACGGTACCCATAAGGGTGAAAGAGTTTTCATACCAAGAATAGATTTGGCACCAAGTGAAAGTAGCTTGCCTTTTGTACTTCAAAGAAGACAATTTCCCATCAAACTTTTAAATCCGTTGGAATCTTTTTAGAACAACCAGTATTTGCCCATGGCAAATTTTCAAGGTGCAAGAATCCAGAGGAAATAAAAGTTTATATTGAAAACAACCAATGTCAGGATGATTTATTAGATGATGGACACATTTTTACAAAAAACATTGTCTACTATGAAGTATTGTAAATTCAATTACAAACAAAACCAAATTGCAACTAAGCCCCAAAGAGCCCAATACAATAAGCAACAGTGCTCTTATATCTACGTCAAATTCACAACAAATATAGAGAACAGTGGTTTTATTTTGAGAACGCAATTTTATGTCACTCAGGTTCTTTTTAGAGGACCACTATTTCGCTAAAGAAAACTCTATAAAATGGCAAAAAACATAGAGAACAGTGGTTATACCCTGTGGATGAACTTCGATGTCTGGCGGTCTTTTTTTTAGAGGACCACTATTTCAGTTAGGAAACTCTATGTGTCATTTTCAACAAATACAGCAATTAAAAAAGAAGAAAAAACAACAGCAATAAACAGTGGTTATACCCCATAGCCAAAATTACAAGTCTGCTGGGCTCTTTTAAAGGGAACCACTTTGAAAAAAAATGGAATGTCTTGGAAGTCACTTTTGTCAGGATTGGCCCCACAAAACAATTGCCTTGCATTTTGTTATCTTTACGGTTTCCATTTTAGTACATTAAGTTCATATTTGTAATGTTCAAATTCTATTTTCAAAGGACTGAAAAGTTGTTTCATTCTATGTAATTAAGGTTTAATGTTAGTAGTACAATCATCATTTGTTGCAAAATTTAAATGTTTCATGATATAGAGAGTATTGATCCAGGGACTAATCTGATCGCAAGTTAATGGGGTCAGGAAGGAATTCATTTTTTCCCATTTTGAAATTATTAACAGTCTTTCACTGTTTTTTTGGGGGGGGTTTTAAGATCACTATATTTAAGATCACTATATTTTTTAATAATTTCATTTAAAATGTTATTAACTTACGTTAATGTTTGCATTGTTAACATTGTATTTTAGAAGGTTTGAAACGTTAATTTCAAGAATGTTATTAAAAATTAAAGTCAGTAGTAGCATAATCATTTGTTACAAATTTCAATGTATAATTAAATAGACAGAATTCATCTGATCGCCAGTTACTGGGGTCAGGAAGGAATTAATTTTCCCCCCTTCCCCCCCACCTGGATACAATTGGCTAAGTTTCAATGGGGGTTTTTACTGTTTGCCTTCCTCTGGATTCAATACCTGTGTGTTTTAACAGTAGTTAAACTACAGGTTGCATGTTAAGTAGCATTCTGTAATGGTTTAAAATACACATTTATACAAAGTTGACCTATTGATGTTAGTATTGTTAAAAATTATTCAGTCAACACTGTTTACAATATAACTTGCATGTTAGAAACCTTTATGTAATGGTTCACAATACCTATTCAGACAAAATTCATATATTGTTCCATAATTACTGCATACATGAAAATTCAAAAGTTTGATATGGTTCAACAGTTCATTGTTAAAAAATAAAAAAAGTTTATTATACATTTTGGTACTTCTTTGTAGATTAAAAATGGTTAAGAGTCTCAGATAATCAAATTGTGTCACAAACAGCATTCCCAGCTTTAAAATTGTATTGACCATCATTTTTTGACGGGCAAGTCGCTAGTCAACTATAATAATTGTGGTAAGAACCGTTTCCCCAGAATGATAGTTTAAGCATAGTTTATGCAAGTACAAACTGGCACTTTATTGGTAAAAAAATAAACCCACACATATTTATACACACAGTAACATTAACATAACTTGGGATGAACACTTTAAAGCACAGGGGGGGGCAGTTCCAGGCCCATATCTGAAATGTTCTTCTCTATGAACTTTTTATGGGTCAGGTAGTCACAGCATGGAGATAGTTAGCCTGAATGGCCAAATGGTCATCTATATTTGTAGCGACTTGGGTTAACCCTTTGATGCCACAGCTCAGGGCAGAGTGGAATGCCTCTTACTTATAAGGGCTTTCAAGTATAGTTTAATACTATTATTATTATTATTATTATTATTATTATTATTTATAATAATATTAATAATAATGTCTGGTTCTGACATAAAAATACCATGCATACACATGTACAGTCCCTTGCCGGCTCGCCTCCCGTAGCGAGGCGAGCCGTTAAACTCAGAGCACTTAGGTGATGATCGCCAAAGCGCTGATTGCCTGCGAGGCGAGCAGTGGAGGGAATGAAATACGCAGGACTTAGCCTTCAAACACTACAAAATGCGGTTTCGCCGGACTTAGAAAAAAAAAATACGAGATGAGGGACTTAGGAAAAAAAATACGACATACGAAAAATATGCAGTTAACGGCCGAAACGCACAAACCAAGAAACAACAAATATTATGAACAACAAATATTTGATATTTTACAATGCCTTTAGTTTAGGAATATATTAATGTTTAGCACTTTACAATACATTTAGTCAGTGATTAATTGATTATTAATGTACATTAATTTATTAATTTGTAATTAGTAGTATAAAAAAAAAAAGGACCACAAACAAGATGTATATTTTAAGATGCACTGACATATCCGTGATGATGCTGATTGCCTCTTAGTGATTAATCCAAATATTACAAATGCTTTCCATCTTATTTGACAGTTTCAGCGTACCTGCAGCTGACAACACAGAGAGTGGCGTTTACGGCCTTTCAACAGCATAAGAATAAACTTTAAAGGTATATCATTAAATTATGTTTTTATAGGTAAAAAAAGGATTACACTTTTTTTATTTAGAATTGATGAAACTTATTGATTAATTAATGTAAATGAATATATTAATAATTAAAAATTAATAATCATTACAAAAAATAAGGTTTGATTTAACAATACATTGATGACTATCTGTTTATGTTTGCATCTATGCCAATATATCTGTGTTGCTGCTGATTACCTGATAGGGATGAAGCAAAATATTACAAATGATTTCAATCTTCCTTCACAGTTTCATTGTCTCATCGACTCAACACAAAGAGCGACATTTACAGCCTTTGAACACCATAAAGATCACCTTGACAGATATATCATTTAATTATGTAGTTATGGAACAAAAAAAAGTAATTTTTTTGTTGGTAACATGGATAAGTTATTGATTAATTAATGTATAATAATATTTTAATTAATTAATAATTAGTCATCATTAAAAAAACAAAAAAACATTGAGACTGCAATAAAAGTAATAATTTTTTTAACATGCACTTATATATCTGCCTTACTGCTCATTCATGAACATTGTTTTTGGAACTAATAATTAATAATAATATTTAAAAAAAAGAGATGGAAATAAAAAAAAGATGGAAAAAAGACTTTAAAAAAAGATGGATATTTTACAAAGCACTTAAATATTACTTCATTCAATTTAAGAATTAATGGAATACAATGATTAAAATTGATTTTCATGTAATTTCACAGATTACCGTACTCATCTCTGCACCTGACTGAAGACAGAGAGTTAATTCACAAGGATTTTTACACAGACAACAGCAAGTTCACAGGTATATGATTTCATCATGCCCTTATGGTTTTGAATTGATGACACTCAATGAATAATTCATGAAACTATATTTATTTAGGGACTCATTCATTTGCAATTTGAAAATGTAATAGGGCTCTATATAATGACATTGCATATTATTTTTACATAACATTTTAGTTAATGAACATCTATCCAAAACTAAGGTTTAAAAAACGATGCTATGTGCTTATATAGTGCCCTATTGCTTTGAACGATTTGCAAATTAATGAGGTTTTATTATTTCATTTTTCGTTACAATAACAAAAAAATAGCAATGTATATATATATATATGCTTACCTAATTAACTTTTAAAGAATCTAAATTAGACATCATAACTAAATTAATTGCATCGTTAAGAAAATTGTACATTATTTTAGGCCACATCTATACTTTGATAATAGCTGTTTCTGTTTGATCTTCTTTACGACAACATAATTAACTTTTTAGGTTTACCATTTATCTCAGTTTTTGATTAATTCAGTAACGTATATTAATTTCGTAATGACTTAATAATTCATTAGTCCAAAAAAATATAAATATATATCAATATATCTATGTGCAGTGCTTTGCTTTTTAATGTATGCCAATAAAACACAAACAAAATGGTTTTCATTGATTGCAGAGAAAAAATAAAAATGATTTTCAAATCTTTGCATTCTTTAACTAATGCTATTTACCTTTGGATTGATAGCAGCTAAAAACAATATGTACAGAACAAAAAAACATTACATCTTACACCTGTATTTACAATTACAGATTACAATGGTGAATAATGGAGAAGACACCATTGAACGCCAAAGAAGTTTGGCAAGGGAAAGGAAGCAAAGGTGGAGAGATGCTCAGACAGGGAAACTTCCCAACGCTTAAGAGAAGAAGACCGACAGAGATTTTTAAATAAAAGAAAAATGAGTAAGAAAGCCCAAAGTGAGTGTGCTGGAGCTTCAAAGAAACGAAAAAGTAAACAAAAACATGTCTGTGAACCATTGCCTAATGATACAATATTGCCTATTGACACCAATGTTCAAACACATGACACCAATGTAGATATAGAAAGTTGTAGTGATATCTATGTTGAGGAAGCTCAGGATAATGCGTTTATTAGAGCACTAACGGTAGACACTCATTATTGTTACATAGTTACATAGTTACATAGTTACATAGTAATTAAGGTTAAAAAAAGACTTTCAGTCCATCAAGTTCAACCTGTTAAGATCTCCTCTGATCTGCAATATGCGGATTAGTTATTAATTAAATTATTCATTAAATAATTATTAATAGTATAGTATTGGAGAATGAATAAAGAGTTAGTCCATCAAGTTCAACCTTTTTAGATCTCTATTGATCTTTTTAATGTAGACTATTTATTATTATTGTTAATTGTTAATTGTGGATTACTCAATGTTGTTTGTCAGTTTTGTGGGGCATATCATTTTCTCAAGGAATGACCAACTGCCGGAGACTTCATTAGTTGTTGTCAGAAGGGAATGGTAAGACTTCCACAAAGACACACATTTCCAGATTACTTAAAAAGTATCATGAGCGATCCAACATTTCCAAATTATACCAATTAAAAAAAAAAACATAAGGTCTTATAACAGCGCAATTTCGTTTGCTTCAATGGGTGCTACATTAGCAAAAAATGTCCCCTGTTTTAGAGTTCAAGGACAAATTTACCACCGAACTTCACATTTACATCCACAAGAAGGAGAACAAAGGAATCTTGCACAGTTATATGTGTTAGATACAATGGAAGCTGTTGAACAAAGAATGACGCTTCCAGAAAATAAACAGTGTTTGCGCATAGTCTTTGAACAGCTGGATAAAATTATGGCCAACAACCCTATAAAGCATATAAACAATTAGCACAGGTTGAAAAAGGACAACAGCAACATGCTCAAAGACATCAATTAGTTACGTAGTTACATAGTAATTAAGGTTGAAAAAAGACTTTCAGTCCATCAAGTTCAACCTCTTAAGATCTCCTCTGATCTATAATATGCGAAATAGTTATTAATTAAATTATTGATTAAATAATTATTAATAGAATAGTATTGGAGGATGAATAAAGAGTTAGTCCATCAAGTTCAACCTTTTTAGATCTCTATTGATCTTTTTAATGTGGACTATTTATTATTAATTGTAGTGATGTCGCGAACATCAAATTTTCGGTTCGCGAACCGCGGACGCGAATTCCATCAAATGTTCGCAAACGGACGAACATCGGCGAACCGCCATAGACTTCAATGGGCAGGCGAATTTCAAAACCCACAGGGACTCTTTCTGGCCACAATAGTGATGGGAAAGTAGTTTCAAGGGGACTAACACCTGGACTGTGGTATGCCGGAGGGGGATCCATGGCAAAACTCCCACGGAAAATTACATAGTTGATGCAGAGTCTGGTTTTAAGCCATAAAGGGCATAAATCCCCTAACATTCCTAAATTGTTTGGAATAACATGCTTTAAAACATCAGGTATGATGTTGTATCGATCAGGTAGTGTAAGGGTTACACCCGCTTCACAGTAACAGACCAATCTCCCCGTTTAATGCACCGCAAACAACCGCAAACAGTCCCTTTGCACAACCGCAAACTCCCCATTTGCACAAGGTTGGATACCATGCTAACCATGTTCTATTCCTTGTCCTCACTGATGTCATTGAAGGTCTCTTCCTCCACCCAGCCACCAAGGGTCCCCGAAAGGTGACAACAAGCCCCCTGGGACGCCTGCTGTGTTTGGTCTTCCACCTCCTCAAAGCCACCTTCCTCCTCTGACTCCTCTTCTTCAGACTCCTCTCTCTGCGTTGCCTCTGTTTGCGTTATTATAAGGTGTGTACTGTTAAGTAGTACTATTCCTATCGGTTTAATCCCTGTTATGTCCACTATTAGGGGACGTGTATATGGCATGGATTTTTGGAACAGGGAGATGGAAAAAGATGCTTGGTCGGACCTCCTACTTCTAATTTGGGGCACTGCACGTGCAACCTAAGGTGCCACCAAATAGGAGTGGTGTATTAAGTTGTACTACTCATTCCTATCAGTTTAATACCTGTTACGTTACCTATCAGGGGACGTGTATATGGCATGGATTTTTGGAACAGGGAGATGGAAAAAGATGCTTGGTCGGACCTCCTACTTCTAATTTGGGGCACTGCACGTGCAATCTAAGGTGCCACCAGATAGGAGTGGTGTATTAAGTTGTACTACTCATTCCTATCAGTTTAATACCTGTTACGTCACCTATCTTTCCTCCCAATAGCACATTCTATATGTCATCAACCGGCCTGTGTGTATTTAGAGAACCACACGTTAAGGCCCTTAACCTGGGACAAGGTGGCTTGGCTATCAGAATTGCCTCAGAGCCTTAAAAACTCGCCAAACCCCCTAATCAGACACTCACTATCATACTGGAAATGGGCCAAGAAACACACAGGTTTGTTCCCTGCATCCACCCAAATGACCCCAATTCTTGACCACCCTCAGGCCCCGAAACACATGAGCAAAACATCACAACGCTGGTGGAGGTCAAGGAAACTAGATAGACTGGGAGACTGGTTAGTAAAAGGCCAGATGCTCACCTATGAGGAACTGAGGGACAAGCATGAGCTACCGCTGTCAGAACATTACAATTACTGTAGGCTGAGGCATTTCACACCCCCTCTGACCCAGAAACAGGGGACACCGGTCTTAAATTGGTTCTCCAAAATTTGTAAAGATAAACCTCTATCAAGGGCGATCATTGGGTTGCTTTACAAATATAAAACATGTGTTACTGGTTGAAGCGTCACTGGGGGAAGGACCGGAGTGGGGGAGCCCTGGAGACCCTTCAGAAGCAACCGGCGGCAAAATCATCCCAGGAAAGGAGAGGTCGCTCACTGAAGCCTGCCCTAGAGTAACCCAAGGGTGATTGCCCAGGTTATATATTGTAAATAATAAGCTAATACTGCTGGAGGGATGATAGCTAATAGGACTTTGGTGTTCCCTGCAAATATACTCTTTACTATTGTCTGTTTTACCATGTTTTAGGTATCTCTTAAATTGCAATCACAGTAAAAAATAAGAAAAATTATTAACCTAAAAAGTAAATATAAGAAGGAAAAATAAGCTAACTTTCACAAAATGTCTTTATTGTAAATATGTATTTTTGCACAACTGTTATGCAAGACTGTTCAAAAATGCTTTATTTTTCATTACATGCTGTACGCCTTCTGACAATAAAAGAATTTAAATGCAAAAATTAGGTATTGTTGCAGCGACCAGAAAGATTGATGTTAGTTTGTGGACCATTATTAGCTCAAGGCAGCTCATCTATCAGGCCTTTTTTAATCGAATGTATCGCCCACTTTCAGTCCCTTCGGGATCCATCCCTCATTCATCTTAATAAAGGTGAGGTAATCTAGACTTTTTTGACCTAGGCAACTTCTCTTATCAGTGACAAAACCTCCTGCTGCACTGATGGTCCTTTCTGACAGGACACTTGAAGCGGGGCAGGACAGAAGTTCTATGGCAAATTGGGATAGCTCAGGCCACAGGGCAAGCACATACAGTAGTCAAGGGGTTCATCGCTCCTCATAGTGTCGATATCTGTAGTTATGGTGAGGTAGTCTGTTACCTGACGGTCGAGTCGTTCTCTGAGGGTGGACCCCGAAGGGCTGTGGTGATGCAAAGGACTTAAAAAGCTCTGCATGTCCTCCATCAACAACACGTCTGTAAAGCGTCCTCTCCTTGCCGGCGTGGTCGTGGGAGGAGGAGGATTATGTTCACCTCTTCCGCTGTTAGATTGCCTTTGTGCTGTGACATCACCCTTAAACGCTGTGTAAAGCATACTTTTTAATTTAATTTGGTAGTGCTGCATCTTTTCCGACTTGTGGTAATTCGGTAACATTTCAGGCACTTTCTGCTTATACCGGGGATCTAGTAGCGTGGATACCCAGTACAGGTCGGTCTACTTCATCCTTTTTATACGAGGGTCCCTCAACAGGCACGACAGCATGAAAGACCCCATTTGCACAAGGTTGGATGCCGAGCTAGTCATGTCCCATTCCTCGTCCTCACTGATCTCACTGAAGGTATGTTCTTCCCCCCAGCCACGTACAACACCACTGGTACCAGATAGGTGACAACGAGCACCCTGGGATGCCTGTTGTGGTTTGTCTTCCTCCTCCTCAAAGCCACATTCCTCCTCTGACTCCTCTTCCTCACAATCCTCTTCCAGCGTTGCTGCAGGTCCAGCAAGCGATGCTGAAAAGGCTGTTTCTGGCGGTGATGGTGACCATAACTCTTCCTCTTCCTCTTCACACTCATCTACGGCCTGATCCAGCACTCTTCGCAGGGCACGCTCCAGGAAGAAAACAAATGGTATGATGTCGCTGATGGTACCCTGGGTGCGACTGACCAGGTGTAATGATATAGGAATCACAAAGTTGTGGAGACCAGTAGCCAAGGTCAGCAATAATCCGGTTCAGCAACTTGAAGGTTAAACAGGAACAAGCTTTTATTGAAGGGATCAGGAACCAACAATAATCTGGCAAGGTACATATGACAGGAAGTGCCTTATATAGGCCAAGGACCAGACACCTGACCAGACACAGCTGAAGAGACTTAGGTACTGATAAAATTGCTAGCAGAGTCAAGCTTATAAGGTCTCAATGGAATTCACAAAAGGCAGGCTGGCGCAGTGGTAGGGAAGAGGTATAGCAGCCTGGGGACCAGGGTTCAAAACCCAGCAGAGTCAATTCCTCACATTACCCCCGCCTCTATAGGTGCAGCCTCTGGATGCCCTATTACATGGTTTAGCAGGGTACTGCACATGAAAAGACTGAAGTAGATCAGGAGCGTGAATATTGTCCACTGGTTCCCACGAACTCTCCTCCTCACCATAGCCTTTCCAGCGAACCAGATACTGAAGTTTGTTACGGAAGATCCGGGAGTCAAGAATTTTGTCCACTTCATACTCATCCTCACCATCCACGAGGACTGGAGGTGGGGCAGGCAGGGCTCGGCCAGCGAAAGTATTTTCATGAACAGGTTTAAGCAGTGCAACGTGAAACACTGGATGTATTTTCATGAAATTCGGGAGTTGCAAACGGAAGGTGACAGCATTGATCTGAGCAATGATATCAAAAGGTCCCATGAACCTTTGACCCAATTTATGAGACGGAATCCGAAGCTTATGATTCTTTGTTGACAGCCACACCTTGTCACCAACGCGATAGACTGGGGCCTCCTTTCTATGCCTATCAGCAGCTCTTTTGTAATATTCCTGAGCCTCCAAAAGAGTCTCTTTCCACAGTGCTTGGGAATCACGTAAGGTGGTTAGACGGTCAGTGACAGCAGGAATGGAAGTAGTAATTGGGAGACTGACTAGAAAGGTCGGATGGTAACCATAGTTGGCAAAAAATGGGCTGAAAGAAGTGGAGCAGTGTTGGGCATTGTTATAGGCAAACTCCGCCGTGGGTAGAAAATCCAGCCAGTCATCCTGCAGGTAACTAATATAGCCCCGCAAATATTGCTCCAAAGTCTGGTTGGTTCGCTCAGTCTGTCCATTACTTTGCGGATGAAAAGCTGACGACAGATTTACATTAATACCTAGATTAGAACAAAAATGTTTCCAAATGAGACGTAAACTGCACTCCCCTGTCAGAAACTACTTCATCAGGCACGCCATGCAAGGGAAAAATTTCCCGAATAACCAGGTCAGCCGTCTGTTTAGCTGAAGGGAGACCACGAGCTGGTATGAAATGACCCATCTTAGTTAACCTGTCCACAACAACAAGAATGGTAGTGTGTTCCTTAGAGGGAGGTAGTTCCACAATAAAGTCCATGGATATAGATCCCCAGGGACGATGAGGAATCGGAAGAGGCTGAAGCAAGCCAACAGGGGATGAGCGAGGAGTCTTATGTCTGGCACACACATCACAAGAGGACACATACTTCTTAACATCCTCATGATACTTCGGCCACCAAAAGGATCGGGCAAGTAGGTCTTGCGTCTTTCGGATTCCTGGATGACCTGCTGGTTTTGAGTCATGGTAGAGACGTAAAAGGTCCAGTCGCACTAACTCCGGAGCAAACAGACGTCGTTGAAAAATCCAAAACCCATTAAGCATCGTCATATGGAGATCACGAGGAGGATCACGAAGAACTGGGTCTTCAGCGTAGCCCTTTTTAATGCGAGACATCAGATCAGAAGGAAAAGCAACTCCTATAAATATATCCTCCGGCAAGATGGTGGTCTTGGTTACGGTAGCATGGAGGGGGTCAGCTATTCTAGACAAGGCATCCGCCTTACCATTCTTGGAGCCAGGACGGTATGTAACCAAAAAATTAAACCTTGAGAAGAATAGGGACCAGCGTGCTTGTCTGGCTGACAGTCTCTTAGCTGATTGAATACATTCCAGATTTTTGTGATCTGTGAGGACAGTAATTGGATGGGTAGCTCCCTCCAAGAGATGCCTCCATTCGGTGAAGGCAGCTTTTATAGCCAATAGTTCTTTATTCCCTATGTCATAGTTTCTCTCTGCTGGCACCATCTGGCGGGAATAGAAGGCACACGGATGTAACAGCATCTTAGGTCCAGTCCTTTGAGACAGTATAGCACCAACAGCTGAATCAACTTCCACAATAAATGGTAATTCTGGCTGAGGATGTACCAGAACGGGGGCAGATGTAAACAGAGTCTTTAATCGGGAAAATGCGGTATCAGCCTTATCGGACCACTGAAAAGGAGTCCCCTTACGTGTGAGTTCAGTGATCGGTGTAATAACGGCAGAGAAATTCTTAATGAAACGCCTGTAAAAATTGGCAAACCTAACAAATCTCTGGACATCTTTTTCATTCTTGGGGATGGGCCAGTCCAGCACAGCTTTAATTTTACTTGCGTCCATAGTTAAACCTTTAGGAGTTATGACATACCTCAGGAATTGAATTTCTGTTTGTTCAAACTCACATTTTTCTAGTTTAATGTATAGGTGGTGGGTACGAAGGCGCTCCAGAACTATACAGACCTGTTTTCTGTGGTTTTCAAGATGATCAGAGAATATTAGGATATCATCCAAATATGCCACAACAAACTGATCCAGGAGATCTCGTAGTACATCATTGATAAGATGCTGGAAAGTTGCAGGGGCATTACAAAGCCCAAATGGCATTACTAGATATTCGTAATACACGTACCTGGTTCTGAAAGCTGTTTTCCATTCATCATTTGGTCTTATGCGAACCAGATTATATGCCCCCCGAAGATCAAGCTTTGTAAGTATTTTAGCTGAGCGAAGTCTCTCCAAAAGTTCAGGAATGAGAGGCAAGGGGTAGCGTTTTTTAACAGTGATGTTATTAATGTCCCTGTAATCAACGCATGGCCGTAGGCTGCCATCTTTCTTCTCTACAAAGAATATAGGAGCTCCTGCTGGGGAAGTAGATGGTCGAATAAAACCTTTGGCAAGATTTTCTTGTATGTATTCACGAAGAGCTTTCAATTCAGGCTCAGAAAGGGAATATATACGGCCAAATGCGATAGCAGCCCCAGGCAACAGCTCTATTGGGCAATCATAAGGCCTGTGGGGTGGAAGCTGATCAGCATTCTTCTTATCACAGACATCTGCAAAATCCCGATATTGTAGAGGAAGCTTAGTCAAGTTTGTAGCAACCATTTCATTAATTGTTGTGGCAACAGGTGTTACCTTAGTGGGTTGACAATTCATTAAGCAGTGTTCTGAAGGAAAGGACAAAGTTCTGATCTTCCAATCAATCTGTGGGTTATGCAGAGCAAGCCAAGGTACCCCCAAAATCACTGGATGATGACTGTGTTGAGGAAATTAGGTGGAAAGATATAGTCTCATGATGATTCACTTCCAGAGTCAACTTTAAGGGCACAGTCTCATGTCTAACCGGGCCCGACGTAAGTGGAGAACCGTCCACTGTCTCCATTAACACAGGTGAAGAATTAGGGATAGACTGAATTCCATTTCCTGCTGCAAATTTAATGTCCATAAAGTTTCTGCCTGCTCCAGAATCTATCATAGCTGTAGTTGAAATTTTATGATTACCACATTGCAACGTGATAGGCACCAAAAAATGAGGATGTTGAGTCAACATACCCTCTTCACCATGAGCCAGAGAAAACAAGGGTTGTGTGACAGAATCCAGGTGATCTGCAATCTGGGATTGGTGTCGAATCTGTGCGCCCGCAGCAGCCATAGCTATTGTTCTTTTGGATTTGTTAGGGCAATTGATGGCATAGTGCCCTGCACTACCACAATACAGGCATACATTGTGAGTGTGTCGCCACTGTTTTTCTTCCTTGGATAATGGCCCTCTTATTAGATTTACCTGCATAGCCTCAGGCTCAGAGTCTGAAGGTGTTTGTGGGGTTGGAGTAGAAATTCTTGAATAGGAAATAGGAGTAGTACTTGGTCTAAAAGAGCCCTGTCTTTCCAGTCTTCTTTCAGAAAGTCTCCGATCGATACGGATAGCCAAACACACAAATGCATCAAAGTCAGCAGGAAGATCAACACGAGCTAGCTCATCTTTTATAGCTTCTGAGAGACCTTTTCTGAAGTGGAACCTCTGAACTGATTGGTTCCAGGTAGTATCAGCAACCCACTGTCTGAATTCAGCAGCATATTCAGCCACGGAGCGCCTCCCTTGATACAAATGAAGTAGAGTGGCTTCTGCTGTAGCACATCGATTGGGGTCATCAAAAACTAGGCACATGGCCTCAAGAAAGTCATTTAGATTACCCAAGACTGGACTGTCCTGTTCCAGAAGAGGGGAGCCCCAAGCCAGGGCTTCATCTTTGAATAGTGAAAAAATAAATCCCACCTTCTCTTTTTCAGATGGAAATTGGTGAGGTAACATCATGAAGTGCAAACGGCATTGATTTAGGAAACCCCTAATTTTTTTGCCATCTCTTCCAAACTTTTCTGGCAGGGGCAAGCGGGCATCTTGTGCAGGTGTAACAGTAGCAGCTGAAACATCACGTGCCCTGTAGCTGGTGTACTCACTGTGCATTGACTGAAATTTATTTTGCAGTTCAGCTACCTGGTCCTGCAGCACTTTGATGGTCTGTGCCTGGGTCTGCACAGTTCTTGCAGTAAAAGAAACCTGCTGGGCCAATGCAGAATCTGTCCCGGCGGTCTCCAGATTATTCTGTAATGATATAGGAATCACAAAGTTGTGGAGACCAGTAGCCAAGGTCAGCAATAATCCGGTTCAGCAACTTGTAGGTTAAACAGGAACAAGCTTTTATTGAAGGGATCAGGAACCAACAATAATCTGGCAAGGTACATTTGACAGGAAGTGCCTTATATAGGCCAAGGACCAGACACCTGACCAGACACAGCTGAAGAGACTTAGGTACTGATAAAATTGCTAGCAGAGTCAAGCTTATAGGGTCTCAATGGAATTCACAAAAGGCAGGCTGGCACAGTGGTAGGGAAGAGGTATAGCAGCCTGGGGACCAGGGTTCAAAACCCAGCAGAGTCAATTCCTCACACCAGGTTTGTCACCTTCTCAAAAGGACGGATAAGCCTACAGGCATTGCGCATGAGCGTCCAGTAACGTTGCAAAAAAATCCCCAGCTCCGCAGAGGCTGTCCTAGCACCCCGGTCATACAAATGTTCGTTAACAGCCTTTTGTTGGAGCAGGCGGTCGAACATTAGGAGCGTTGAATTCCAACGTGTCGGGCTGTCTAAAATCAAGCGCCTCGCTGGCATGTTGTTTCGCCGCTAGATATCTGTAAAGTGCGCCATGGCCATGTAGGAACGCCTGAAATGGGCACACACCTTCCTGGCCTGCTTCAGGACGTCCTGTAAGCCTGGGTGCTTATGCACAAAGCGTTGTACACTCAGATTACACACATTTGCCATGCACGCACTTGTGTCAACTTGCCAAAATTCAATGCCGCCAACATATTTCTTCCTTTGTCACAAACCACTTTGCCGATCTCCAGTTGCTGCGGAGTCAGCCACTGATCCACCTGTGCGTTCAGGGCGGACAGGAGTGCTGGTCCGGTGTGACTCTCTGCTTTCAGGGAAGTCAACCACAAGACGGCATGAGACTGCCGTATCCGGGATGAGGAATAGTACCTGTTGAGCTGGGGGGGGGGGGGGGTGCAGTTGATGTGGAGCAAGACATAGCAGCAGCAGAAGAGGACTCAGCCGAGGAGGTTATGTAAGAGGATGGAGTAGGAGGAGTAGAGGAGGTGGCAGCAGGCCTGCCTGCAAGTCATGGCGGTGTCACCAACTCCTCTGCAGAGCCACGTATGTCATGCTGGGAAGCCGTCACCAGGTTTACCCAATGCACAGTGTAGGTGATATACCCACCCTGACCATGCAGACCAGGTATCCATGGTCAGATGGACCCTTGCCCCAACACTGTCTGCCAGAGATGCCATTACTTCCTTTTGCACAATCGAGTACAGGTTGGGGATTGCCTTTTGTGCAAAGAAATTTCGGCCGGGTACCTTCCACTGCGGTATCCCAATAGCTACAAATTTTTTGAATGCCTCAGACTCCACCAGCTTGTATGGTAAAAGCTGGTGGGCTAAGAGTTCAGACAAGCCAGCTGTCAGTTGCCGGGCAAGGGGGTGACTTTGTGACATTGGCTTCTTACGCTCAAACATGTCCTTGACAGACACCTGACTGTGGGCAGATGAGCAGGGACTGCTCAGGGCGAGACACGGAGTGGCGGATGGTTGAGAGGGGGCAAGCAGGGCAGCAGTGGTTGACGTGGCTGAAGATGCTGGACCAGGAGGAGGATGGCGGCTTTGAATTTGTGTGCTGCTTGTACTCATGTGTTTATCCCATAGGCGTTTGTGATGTGACATCATGTGCCTTCGCAAATAAGTTTTACCTAGGTGGGTGTTGGACTTCCCACAACTTAGTTTCTTTTCGCACAGGTTGCAAATGGCATCACTGTTGTCACAGGCAGACACACGAAAAAATTGCCACACTGCTGAGCTCTGCAATGACGGCATTCTGGTGGTGGCAAAAGCATGCGTTGACTGGCGTGCTGTCTGGCTGACCCCGGGTGCCGATGCATGCTGTCTGATTGTGCCACTAGCTACTGTCGACGACCTCCCGCTGCTTCCAACTCGTCAACTCGTCTCCTCCTCCTCTCTGTCTCCCCATCTGAACTTTCCTCCTTCTCTTATAGCGGGCACCCACGTGACATCCACGGATGCATCGTCATGATCAACCGCTTCACTTGTATCTGACAACTCAACAAAGGAAGCAGCACCGGGTACAACATCATCATCATCATCAGACCGTACGTCCATGTGTGTAATGCTGCCTGACTGGGACATATTCCTGTTATCTACATCCTCTGTCACTAATGTTTGTGCATCACTCATTTCTTCCAACAGGTGTGTAAATAACTCTGCTGACGGATCAAGTGAAGGGGCTGTGTTACTAGTGTTGGTGGTGGCGGCAGGCGGGCGAGTGGTAACTGGAGAGGTGCCCGAAGCTAAGCTGGAGGAGGATGGTGCGTCTAGGTTCTGAGCGGAAGCTGTAGAAGATTGGGTGTCCTGTGTTAACCAGTCAACCATGTCCTCAGAACTGTTCAAGTTCAGGGTACGTTGCCTCTGAAAACTGGGCATTATTCTAGGGCCAAAGGGAATCACAGCACCACAACCACGACGGCCCCTGCGGGGTGGCCTGCCTCTGCCTGTCATTTTTTTTTACGATTAGTGGTACTATGCGTGCAAACTACTGTGACACCAGATATGAGTGTCACTGCGCACTGGCAAAAGTTGGCAGACTAGATGCAATAGGCCTCACACAGACTAGATGCAATAGGCCTCTGTAGGCAGGCAACTGATATTCAATCGATTACAGTAAAAAAAGGGTTGTTTTATTTCACTGCACACTACGGTTGCACTAGATATGAGTGTCACTGTGCACTGGCAAAAGTTGGCAGACTAGATGCAATAGGCCTCACACACACTCCTTTAGGCAGGCAACTGATATTCAATCGATTACAGTAAAAAAAGGGTTGTTTTATTTCACTGCACACTACGGTTGCACTAGATATGAGTGTCACTGTGCATTGGCAAAAGTTGGCAGAGTAGATGCAATAGGCCTCACACACACGCCTGTAGACAGGCAACTGATATTTAATCGATTACAGTAAAAAAAAGGGTTGTTTTATTTCACTGCACACTACGGTTGCACTAGATATGAGTGTCACTGTGCACTGGTAAAAGTTGGCAGACTAGATGCAATAGGCCTCACACACACGCCTTTAGGCAGGCAACTGATATTCAATCGATTACAGTAAAAAAAAGGGTTGTTTTAATTCACTGCACACTACTGTGACACCAGATATGAGTGTCACTGTGCACTGGCAAAAGTTGGCAGACTAGAGGCAATAAGCCTCACACACACGCTAGCAGGCAGGCATATACAATTAGATTACACAGAAAATCGCCGTGAATAGTTCTCCGGCGAACTGTTCGGGACATCACTAGTTAATTGTTATTTCATCCAGAGGAAGGCAAACAGAAAAAAAAAAACCATTGAAACTTTGGCAATTGTCTCATAGGGGAAAAAAAAGAAAAATTCCTTCCTGACCCCAGAAACTGGCGATCAAATTTCTCCCTGGATCAATATTCCTTTGCTAGTTAACTAGGATAGCCTTGAATGCCCTCCTTATTCAAAAATATATCTAACCCCTTTTTGAAGTTTTCTATCGAATTCGCTGTTACCACCTCCTTTGTTAGAGAATTCCACAGTTTAACCACCCAAACTGTGAAGAACCCTTTTCTTTGTTTAAGGTGAAATCTTTTTTCCTCTAACCTCAAAGGATGTCCTCTTGTCAGTTGAAAATCTCTTGCTACAAAAAGTTCACTTGACAAAGCCTTATATTGACCCTGGATGTATTTATATAAGGTAATCATATCCCGTCATAAACGCCTTTTTTCTAGCGAAAATAAGTTTAATTTTGTTAGTCTTTCTTTATAACTTAGCCCCTCCATTCCCCTTATTAGTTTTGTAGCCCTTCTCTGTACTTTTTCCAGCTCTAAAATATCTTTGTTATGAGGTAGTGCCCAAAATTGTACTCCATATTCCAAATGAGGGCGTACTAGGGCTATGTATAGTGTCAGAATTATATTTGCTTCCCTTGCTTCTATACCCTTCCTAATACATGCTAATATTTTATTTGCCTTTGCAGCCGCTGCTTGGCTTTGAGCGCTGTTACCTAGGTGGTTGTCCTCTAGTACTCCCAAATCCTTTTCAATATCTGATACCTCTAGATTTGCTCCATTAAGATTATAGATTGCATGGCTATCCGTGCCCAACACTCAACAGAAACAGCCCTCACAAAAGTCACCAATGACTTGCTAACTGCCAAATTAAAGGGTAACTTCTCCATTCTAAATCTCCTGGACCTCTCTGCTGCCTTCGACACAGTTGACCACCCTCTTCTAATCCAAACTCTCCGTTCATTTGGCATTCAGGGCACAGCTCTTTTATGGTTCACATCCTATCTAAAAGATTGTACATTTAGCGTCTCCCTCTCTGGCACCTCTTCTTCACCTCTCCATCTGTCTGTTGGCGTTCCCCAAGGTTCTGTCCTAGGCCCCCTCCTCTTCTCCATCTACACCTCCTCCCTTGGCACCCTCATAAAATCCTTTGGATTTCAGTATCATCTCTATGCAGATGATACTCAAATCTACCTCTCTGCACCCGATCTATCCCCCGCTCTTTTAGCTCAAGTTTCCAACTGCCTCTCTAGAATATCCTCCTGGATGTCTACCCGTCAACTCAAACTCAACATGTCTAAGACTGAACTTCTAATCTTCCACCCTCTACTACAGCTTCCACTCCTCAAATATCTCTCACTGTTGACAACACCATCATCACTCCCACCTCCCAGGCCCGTTGTCTTGGGGTTCTACTGGATCCCGCCCTCTCTTTTATTCCTCACATCCAATCGATAACTAAATCTTGTCAGTTTCACCTAAAAAACATCTCCAAAATTCGTCATTATCTTACAGAAGACACAGCTAAAATTCTAATACACTCTCTCATCATATCTCGACTCGACTACTGCAATTCCCTTCTTGCTGGCCTCCGCATCTCTCGTCTGTCTCCCCTCCAATCCATAATGAACGCCTCCGCTAGACTCATCTTTAATACCAAACGATCAGTGTCTGCAGCTCCTCTCTGTCAATCACTCCACTGGCTTCCCATAGCTTCCCGAATCACATTTAAAATCATGACCTTTACGCATAAAGCCCTCAACAACAGTGCACCCCCTTATATCTCTGCTTTTGTTTCAAAATACTCTCCCAACCGCCCCCTTCGTTCTGCTAAGGACCTTCTTCTTTCCTCCTCTCTCATCACCTCCTCTCATTCCCGTCTTCAGGACTTTTCTCGTGCAGCCCCTGCTATTTGGAACTCCTTGCCTCGCTCCATTAGATTAACTTCCTGCCTCAAAACCATTAAGAAATTACTAAAAACACACCTATTTAAAAAATCATATCACCTTCATCCTCTATAATTACAACTGCACACTCCATAGCTTAATAACACTCCCACCCACAATCTACAGTACAGCTCACAGACCCCTCCAATTGACTAAACAAATTGCATTCACGTTGACACTTTGTATTTGTCACCCTCTAGTATCACACCTAAACCCTTATATTGTAAGTTTGCGAGTTTTCAATTGTGTGTCCGTGTCTTGGAAACAAGCACTATATACATTTGATTATATGCTCAAAAACAGGGCCCTCCATTCTTTAAGGTGTTAAGTTTGTTTTTTGCCATGTACTAACCCCCTGTATAGCGCTACGGAATATGTTGGCGCGATATAAATAAAGATAATAATAATAATAAATATTGTTCCTTCCCAAATGCATAACCTTGCATTTATTTGTATTAAATCTCATCTGCCATTTAGCCGCCCATTTCTCTAATTTATGCAAATCCTTTTGTAGGGAAAGTACATCATTATCTGATTTTATTACCTTGCACAACTTAGTGACATCAGCAAAAATGGAGTCACTACTTTCGAGTCCTACTTCAATGTCATTAATAAATATGTTAAAAAGGAGAGGACCTAATACTGAACCTTGAGGAACTCCACTTATCACATTAGACCAACCGGAGTATGTTCCATTCACAACAACCCTTTGCTTCCTGTCTTTTAGCCAGCTCTCGATCCATGAGCAGATATTTACTGCAATTCCTGTATCCCTTAGTTTGCTCACTAGTCTTCCATGTGGCACTGTATCAAATGCCTTTGAAAAATCTAAAAAGACTACATCCACTGAGTTGCCCTGATCCAAGTTCCTACTAACCTCCTCATAAAAACTAATTAGATTGGTCTGACACGACCTATCTTTCAAAAATCTGTGTTGACTGCTACCTATGATCCTGTTCAAATAGACAAATTCTTGTATTCTGTCCCTTATTAACCCTTCTAAAAGCTTCCCAGCTACAGAAGTGAGGCTCACTGGTCTATAATTCCCCCGATTTGTTCTAGATCCCTTCTTAAATATAGGTATCAACTCTGCTTTTCTCCAGTAATCCGGTAGATACCCTGTAGTGAGTGAGTCTTGAAAGATTAGATATAATGGTTTGGCTATTACAGAACCCAGCTCCCTCAGTACCCGTCGATGTATTCCATCAGGACCTGGGGCTTTATTAACATTTATTTTCTCCAACCTCTTTTGGATTTCTTCCTGCGTTAACCAATTATTTAGTGAAGGTAGTGTAGCCCCATTATGTTGTGGTGTCCCAACCCCTGGTACCTTACTTGTGTAAACCGACGAAAAGAACCTATTTAGCTCATCTGCCTTTTCCTGGTCACTAATTATCAGATGGCCTGTGTCACATTGTAATGTTCCTATAGCTTCCTTCCTGGCCTTCTTCCCATTAATATATTTAAAAAATATTTTAGGGTTAGTCTTACTTTCCATTGCAACTGACTTCTCATTTTCTATTTTAGCCATTCTAATAGCCCTTTCGCAAGACTTGTTGATTTCCTTATAGTCACATAAAGCTGCCTCTGTTCCCTCCTTCTTGTATAATTTAAATGCATATTTATTTTTCCTCATCATCATGAGATATTAGTCATTGTTAAGCCACATGGGATGTGATTTACTCCTATTCATTTTATTTCCACATGGTACATGCTGATGAGTATGTTTATTTAGTAAGGATTTGAATGTTGTCCATTTATTTTCAGTATTTTTCCCTGTAAGTTCTTTGTCCCAGTCTATATGTTGTATTGCTGCCCGTAGCCCATTAAAGTTAGCCCTTTTAAAATTCTGAGTTTTTGTTGGCCCCTTACAACTCTGTTTTTTGTATTCAATCTCAAATGATACTGTGTTGTGATCACTGTTCCCCAAGGGTTCCCCTATTTTTTACATTTGATATTATATCAATATTACTTGTGATGACTAAATCCAAGATGGCCCCATTTCTAGTAGATTCTTGTATTACCTGGGCCAGATAATGATCCCTGAGTGTACTCAAGAACCTGCTCCCCTTAGCTGAGCTGCTGGTCTCATTTATCCAGTTTATTTCAGGGTAATTAAAGTCTCCCATTATTAGAACTTGCCCATGCTTAGCTGCATTTCCAATCTGTAACAATAATTGTATTTCCTCACTTTCAGCTATATTTGGGGGTTTATAGCATACTCCCATCAATAATTGACAATGCCAAGAGTAAATATGGTGTTAAAAAGAGATTACAACACTGATCAAAGACGGTATCATTTACCAACAGTAAATGAGATTGCCATGGTCTTTAAAAAAGAAGATGGTGAACCACCTTTTCAGCGAGATATTAGAATAAATCCACGCAATGAAGAACAACCTTTTTTAAACATAAATATATTAAGTTGTAATTTAGATCCAATGACATCCCATTTTCTTTCCAAATGGCGAACCTGGATGGGAAACAAAATTACAATTGCAAAGTTATCCCAATAGTAAAGTTTGTGTTAGATGCAATATTTCTATGCTGGAATATAAAGTGGCACAAACTGCTATTCAGGATTCTTTTAATCCTATTTCATGTGGGGGCAAACTCACACAACAACGGATTATTGATTCCTATCTACAAGTCGAAGCAAATAATCTACATTTTATAAAATTTCAACAAAATAAACTTTGAGTAGAACAGTATTTTGGATTGAGGGTTTATGTCACTGAATTGGCTACCAAGAGAGACATTCCAGCTGGAGGAGAAATCATTTTGCCATCCACTTTCCAAGGATCTCCTCGCAATATGCGAGAAAGATATAATTTGCACAACCAGATTTATTCATTACATTCACATGTAATCCACAATGGCCAGAGATCAAGGAAAATTTTAATCTGGGACAAACTACTTCTGACCGACCAGATTTAGTGGCAAGAGTATTCAAAATCAAACTCAATTCATTAATACATGATATAGCTAAAGCACAGTTATTTGGTTAATGTGTGGCTTTTGTTTATACCATTGAATTTCAAAAAAGAGGACTGCCACATGCTCACATACTTTTAATCCTGCAGGAAAAAGATAAATTGAATACCGCAGAGAGAGGATTCAGTCATTAATGCTGAATTGCCAGATCCAGAAAAATATTCCAAACTATTTGAGATTGTGACACACAGAATGATTCATGGGCCATGTGGAGTTATAAATCCAAATTCACCATGTATGGAAAATAAAAAATGTACAAAACAATTTCAAATGCAAACATATGCTAATTGTGATGGATACACTTTGTATAAAAGAAGACAAGGACAAACAGCTATAGTATTTTCCGTGGACAAAAGGTTGATAATAGATATGTTGGTCCATACAATCCACATTTGCTCATGAAGTACAATGCACACATAAATATTGAAGCTTGCCCTTCTAATAAATCCATCAAATATGTGTATAAATATATATACAAAGGATATAATGCAGCAACTGTTGTTTTGCAAGGTGCAGCAAACGAAAAGGAAAATCCAATTTTACATGACAAACTTTCTAATTATTTAGATGCTCGCTATGTCAGTTCTCCAGAAGCAATGTGTCGGTTTCTGAAATTTGAGATGCATGATCGGTCACATGCTGTGTATCGATTAGCTGTACATTTAACAGAAAGTCAGTTTGTTTGCTTTACTGCAGGCAATAAAAGAACTGCCTTAGCTCAAAATGAACACAGAGATACAACACTTACTGCTTGGTTTAAATTAAACTACCAGGACATGCAGGCAAGATAATTTGTATACATTAAGATTCCATATCACTATGTATTTGTAAATGGTCAATGGCGACAACAAAAAAAAGGTATGCATACAATTATACCACAAATTTATACCGTCAGTCCAAGAGACATTGAACGTTTCAGTTTAAGATTACTTCTTTTACATGTTCCCGGTGAACAAAGTTTTGAACATTTACGCACAGTGAATGACATAGTTTATGAGACTTTCCTATTAGCTGCAAGACATCAAAACTTCATAGCAGATGATACAGAATGGGAGAGGTGTCTGGAAGAAGCAGCACTATGTCAAATGCTAAAGCAAATGAGAAAACAATTTGCTTTCATTTGCATATTTTGCAATGTACCTGATGCATTTACTTTGTGGGAAACATTTAAATTAAATATGTCCGAAGACTTCTTGAAATGTTACAATAAGCCAATACCACTGTTAAAAACGTTAATGGAAATTCAAGAAATATTTCTTGCTCATGGAGTAAATTGTGCAAGTTTTAATTTGCCTGATCCAGGACTTATAGATGACATCAACTTTGATGATTATGACACACAATTTAATATTTTAAAACCATGTTTATCACAAAAAAACAGAAGAAAAACTGGCAACTTTAAATACTTCACAATTACAAGCATTTAATGCCATCACAAATGCTACAGATGATGAAATGGTCAAAGATCATTATTTCTATCTAGATGGCCCTGGAGGATCCAGAAAAACTTATTTGTACAATTGTTTCATGAGTTACATTCGAGCACAGGGTCAAATAGCAATTCCATTTGCAACAACTGGAATTTAAGCACTTTTGTTAGAAGGTGGTAGAACTGTGCATAGTGGATTTAAACTGCCAGTTCCCATTTTAGAAACATCAGTATCAGATATTTGACTGAATTCTTTACATGCCAAAACATTTAAAAAAGTAAATAAATTATAATAGACGAGGCAAAAATGATGTCATGTCATGCTTTGCAATGTATTGATAGATTCTTAAAAGAAGTAATGGATAATAATTTGCAATTTAGTGGAAAGGTGATGTTGTTAGGAGGGGATTTTATGCAAACATTACCTGTTGTTCCACATGGAAATAGAACTGATATCATTGAAACATGTATCAAGACAAGTAAACTGTGGAAAATATGTACACACCTCAAATTAGAATTAAATATGAGATATGAAGGCCAAAACAAATTGAATGATTAACTCATTCAAATTGGAGAAGAAAAACATCCACAAATACATGATTTACCCAATGATACTATTGAAATTCCATCAACAATGGTTTGCAAAGAATCACTCATATCAGCAATCTTTCTAAACACTCTGAATAACGAAGATTACTCAGACATTGCAAACAAAGTGATATTAACATAAAAAAATATAGATGCATTGAACCTAAATAACAACATTTTAAAATTCATCAATAGCACCACATAATAATTATTACAGTGCGGATTCAGTTCTGGCTGACAAAAAAGTTAATTGAATTTTAGTACAGAATTTATTAATTATTTAACCCCATCTGGAATGCCACCACATGTTTTGCAATTGAAAAAAGGAGCAATTGTCATGCTATTGAGAAATATGAATCCAAAGAAAGGACTTTGTAATGTGACCAGATTAATTGTGCCCGATTTAAAAGATCATTTTATACATGCAGAAATTATGACTGGGACCTATAAAGGTGAATGAGTTTTTATACCAAGAATTGATTTAGCTCCAAGTGAGAGTGGTTTGCCTTTTGTCCTTCAAAGGAGACAATTTCCAGTTATCATGGCATTTGCCATGACCATCAATAAATCCCAAGGACAAACTTTTAAGTCTGTGGGTATTTTTTTTACAAGAACCTGTTTTTGCACATGGAAAACTCTATGTTGTTTTTTCAAGGTGCACAAATCCAGATGAGATTAAAGTTTCAATTGAAGACAACCCAAGTCAGGGTGATCTACTACACGATGGACGTATTTTTACAAAAAACATTGTGAACTTTGAGGTTTTGTAAATAGAGACAATAGTGGTTTCATTTTAAGTTAGAAATTTAATGTCACTTGGCCGCTTCTTAGAGGAACACTATTTCACTTACAAAACTATATCTACAATTTGAGAAAAATACAGTATTAACCAACAAAAAAGGAAGAAAGAAAAAAAACTGTGGTTACATCCCATAGACACAAATAAAAGTCTGATGGGCTCTTTGAAAGGAAACCACTTTCACAGACCAAAAAAAAAAAAAATGGAATGTCTTGGAAGTCACTTTTGCAATGATTGGCCCCACAAAACAGTTAGCTTGCATTTTATTACTTTTACTGTTTACACTTTAATATGTTTCTTTCAGGTTTGTAATCTTAAAATTAGAAAAGGACTGATAAGTTGATGCATTCTATGTAATTAAGGTTTAATGTTAGTAGGAGCATCATCATTTGTTAAAAAATTAAAATGTTTCATGATATATAGATTATTGATGCAGGGACAAATCCGATTGCCAGTTAATGGAGTCAGAAAGGAATTATTTTTTGACAACACTTTCAACAAATTTACAAAGTTGAAATGTAATTTTTTGCCATTTGCCTTCCTCTGCATTCAATATTCAAGATCACTATAGTTTAAAATAAATTCAGGTTAAATATTATTATCTTATGTTAATGTTTGCATTGTTATTATTGTATGTTAAAAGGTTTGAAAAGTTCATTTTTTGAATGCTACTAAAGATTTATGTCATTTGCAGCAGAAACATTTGTTAACAAAATTCAATGTATAATTAAATAGAAAGGATTCATCCAGGGTGTAGTCCGATCGCCATTTAATGGGGTCAGGAAGGAATTCATTGTTTCCCCTTTTGAGACGATTGGCTAAGTTGCAATGGGGCTTTTACTTTTTGCCTTCCTCTGGATTCAATACCTATGTGTTTTACCAGGAGTTTAAATACAAGTTGTATGTTAATGACCATTCTGTCATGGTTGAAGACACTCATTTAGAGAAAGTTAAACAATTTCATGTTAGTATTGTTAAAAAAAAAATCTTACCCACTGTTTACAATATAAGTTGCATATTAGAAACCTTTAAATAATGGTTCACAATACGTATTCTGAGAAATGTTATGGATTGTTACAATTCAAAAGTTTGAGTGTTAGAGAATCACATTGTGTCCCAAACAGCAGTTCCAACTTTAAAATTGTATTGACTGTCATTTTTTATCGAGCAAGTTGCTAGTAATAATAATAATATTAATAATAATAATGTCTGGTTCTGACATAAAAATACCATGCATACACATGTACAGTCCCTTGCCTGGGGGTGAATTAGTACACTTATCTGGATTACTTTTGCCAGGAAAGCAGCACGGTCGGAATGATAATGGAAATATTCCCCCTGCAGACATAATGTCTGACAGGTCCTTCCCTTGTTCTACTGGACCTCTCCAGTCCCTCCAACCGGGTACCCGTAAACTCATGGCCCCTTTCCTGGGAGCCCAACATAACCTGTTTTATTAAATCCCCCAGGGAAAATCCTGCATTTAAAAACAAAACATGATGTATACAAGCAAAATATTGTCAGCCCGGGGCCCATATCCTTTTAACAGTCCCAAAGTTCAGGATCTCACCTGGGCATCACACATATTAATGGCTATTTACCAATTACATATGACTTTGTGGCAATAAAAATCATCTATGCATATTTAAATATACTACAATGAATAACAATCTGTTGATGCTATATTCCAGGAACAACTTTTATGTTAAATACAAACCCTCTCCATACCCTGTGTCTCTCCCCCCCCCCCCCACTTCCTCCCCTGTGTCTCTTTGCCCTCCTCTCCCTTCCCTGTGTCTCTTTTCCTGCCTCTCCCTCCCCTGTCTCTCTTTCCCCCCACTCCCTCCCCAGCATCTCTTTTCCCACTCTCCCTCAATTGTGTCTCTTTTCCCCCTCTCCCTACCATTTGTCTCTTCCCCCTCTTTCGCTCCCCTATGACTCTTTCCCCCTCTCCCTCCCCCCTCTCATTTGCGGGCTTGGCGGCATTAAACCTGTAACTTTTTTCAAGCCTGCAAGGCTTGAAGCTGAAATCAGTATTGCACCAAGCCTTGCTTGAAAAAAGTTGTGGGTTTAACGTCGCCATTTTTTTAAGGCTGTATTTCGCAGGGAACCTATAAGCAAGGTTGTTAGCTAAATTTCTATCGCTGTGATTAGATAGATAATATATATATTTACCAGTTTATTATATATATATATTAGACAGACATTTGTGTGTCACTAGTTGTGCACCTTCCACTTTTGGAGGTACCCCTTTAGGGGTCAAAGAAAGCTGGTATTAAGTTAATATTTTCCTCATAAAGATTACGATATATGAACACATTACTGGCTGTGTATTTATTAACTTGTGATCATTTATAAGTATAATATACATATACTAGCGACTTGCCCGTCAAAAATTATGGCAATCAAATTTGAATCCTTGCAATGCTGTTTGCCACACAATGCAAGGCTCTCCCCCCCTTTACCTCTCCCACCCTCTACTTCACGGGAGGTGCTCATTAAAGGCCTCTCCCCCTCTACTTTACTGGCTTTGCGATCATCGCCTTTGGAGCTCATCATGAACCTCAAAATGAGCGCCTAAGGTGCTCATTGCTTGCCTCTCCCCCTCTATGTCTCCCACCCTCTTCTTGATTGGAGGCACTCATTGCGAGCCTCCCACCCTCTACTACCTCTCCCACCCTTCACTGGCCTTGCGATGAGCGTCTTTGGCAATTATTTGAGTCTCTCCCCCCTCTACCTTTCCCACCCTCTACTTGATGGGAGGCGCTCATTGTGTGCCTTTCCCCCCTCTACTGGCATCATCATGAGTGTCTTTGGCGCTCATTGCAAGCCTCTACCCCTCTACTTCCTCTCCCTCCCCTGTGTCTCTTTCCCCCCTCTCCCTTCCCTGTATTTCTACTTCCCTCTCCCTCCCCTGTGTCTCTTCCCCCATCTCCCTCCGCTGTGTCTCTTCCCCCCTCTTTCCCCTTCCCCTTATCGTCCTCCCTTCCCCTTATCCTCCTCCTTTCCCCCCTTATCCTCATCCTCCCTTTCCCCCTTATCATCCTCCCTCCTTCCCCACTCTCCCCTCCTTCCCCTCTTTTCTCCTTTCCCCCTTATCCTCCTCCCTCCTTCCCCACTCTCCCCTCCTTCCCCTCTTTTCTCCTTTCCCCCTTATCCTCCTCCCTACTGAGGAAGAGCATAGGGTGAATATGAGGAGCACCAGATGTAATGAAGTGACTGGCCCAAAGCAGAGAGGACACCCAGCTGTGTATGTATCTGGAGAAGAAAGGAAAGTCTGCTGCTTCAAAGAACAATTCATTATAGGAACCTGGAAAGTTAGAACTATGAATTAAGGCAAACTGGATGTGGTCAAACATGAGATGATTAGTGAACTCAAATGGTCTGAACCACTAGACCCTCTAGTGTAGTCGAGAATGCGTCAGATGAAATGGAGTAGCCCTCATACTCAATCAAAGGGTGACTGAAGCAGTGCAACCCAATAAATGACAAAATGATTTAAATTCTAATTCATGGCGTACAGGTCTACAATTACCTGAATTTGCTTTTGCTCCCTTCTTTAATATAAGTATCATGTCTGCTTTTTTCTAGTCATCTGGTAGCAACCTTGTCGTGAATGAATCTTGAAACATAAGATATAATGGTTGGGCTATTACAGAACTCAGTTCCCTCAGTACCCTCGGATGTATTCCATCAGGACCCAGGGCTTTATTAACATTTTTTTTTCCACCGCTTTTGGATTCCTTCATCAATTATTTGGTGAAAGTAGTGTAGCCCCATTATGTTGTGGTGTCCCAACCACTGGTACCTACCTTGTGTTTACCGAAGAAAATAACTTATTTTTCTCATCTTCCTTTCCCTGATAATGTTTCTACAACTTCCTTCCTGGCCTTCTTCCTATTAATATATTTAAAAAATATTAGGGGTAGTCGTACTCTCCTTTGTAACAAACGTTTAATTTTCTATTTTAGCCAGTCTAATAGCCCCTTTTCAAACCTTACTAATTTCTTTGTACTCACATAAAGCTGCCTCTGTTCTCTCTGTTTCCACTTCTTTGTATAACTGATATGTATCTTGATCTTTAAATCACTGCTTAGCCACATGGGATGTGATTTACTCCTTTAACTTTTATTTCTACATGGCATATGGTGATAATTATGTATATTTAGTAAGGATTTAAATGTTGTACCTGCCAGTTCTTTGTCCCAGTCTATACATTGTATTGCTGACCTTAGAGTTTTTGTTGACCCTTTACAAACTTTGTTTTTTTAAATTCAGTTTCAAATTAGACTGTGTGATCATTGTTTCCCAAGGGTTCCTCTATTTTAACATTTGATATTATACTAAGATTATTTGTGATGACTAAACCTAAGTTAGCCTCATTTCTAGTAGGTTTTTGTATAACCTGGGCTAGATAATGATCTCTGAGTTTATTTCAGGGTAATTAAAGTCTCCCATTATTAGAAGCTGAATTAAAAATAATTGCAATTCCTCATTTTCAATTATATTTGGGGGATTATAGCATACATATGTTTTTCTGCTATTTAACTCAACCCACAATCATTAAACATTGGCGCTAGTTCCCCATAAATACTTTATATTTAGACTTAACAGACTTAACAGACCCTCCTCCTCTTCCACCGTTTTTTCCTAAATAGGTTATTACTATCCAACTTAACATTTCAGCCATGGCAGTCATCCCACAAAGTTTCAGTACTGACTTTGAGCCCTATTAAATTGCCCTAATGTGTAAAAACCATAGCCTGTAACATATCCTGCAAGACTTGCGACTATTAAATTGGCCGAGTAAAGCAAGCCGCTGGTATGTGAAACTTCTTGGCTGCAAATCCTTTCTTCTGTCAAGCCTGTAACTGCTATGTTCCAATCGCGCTATTAAATTGCAATAAATTCACTGGCGTTCAAACGCGTAACACGCAAATAGATCCGAGAAGCCAACGGGTACTAGAGAGGATAGCCCAATCCGTAGCACTGTAAAAGCAAATATACACACACTACTGTACATATAATAAAAGGGAAAGTGATGTTAGGTATTAGAATTAATAGCACAACATTCTCAAGCTTGCAAATAGGCAATATAAAATAGTTTATTTCATGCGTAATTTCCGTGTTATATTGATCCCTGCAATCAATGTGTTAATACATATAATGGAACTCACATGGACTAGAATATCATATTTGCGGCATTATCAATATTGCATTATTTCTGGAATGTGGGTCTGATCGTAACTTGTAATTGAAACCCCGTAAGTCTCCATCTAAACCAGTAACTACGAATTTGACTAATTGATCACGTTCACTGCCACGCATCCAACATTCAACAAATGGTTTACGGGTTTGCATCTCAAGCCTGTTACTTGCGCCCTGCTCAAATTTAATACCTCCATTCGAGCCCACAGCCGTTGCGGGTCTCATGTTGCACTTACGTGCTTCAAATGTAATAGGGCTGTTATTCTTTAATGTGTTGTTGTCCCAAATATGGAATAATAAAATATTTTTCACTTTTTCATTGCCCATAATTTTCTTAAAAAATAATTTAACTCATCTGCAAGCACAGACTAACTTAGGCCTGCATTCCATGGCTTCTGTAAGAATTCTTTAGAGGTTCATTGCAGCTACGGTAGTCCTGAAAAAAAGAAGCCCATAAAACGTACTGACTTGAACCAAGTGGGTTTGCCCAGAGCTCTCTAGCTCAAACATGTGAACACAGCCTGCTTGCAGGAGACTCTGAGTCTCAATCTCAGTAGTTTCCAGAGCAACACTTTAAAACACTACACTATCCCTAACTTCATCTTTTATCCCTATCTATCTCCCTTTCTACCACCACAGGGCCATATTGGTCCCTCATGGATTCTATCCCCTATAGGGTCAATAAGGACCCACATAGTTCCTAACACTAATTACAGAAAAGAAAAATACTAAATAAAATTAAAACATAAAATGATTCCTGTAAGGGGAGAAAAAATGTGAGCCTCTCCAGGAGCAGTGATAGATGCCCTTGTCTTCACTGTTCAGACCTGGTAAGTGGGCATTTCCATGTTGATTGAATAATCTGTCTTATTATTTCTTTATTGAAGCCCTTGGTCCTCATCTTCGGCAACTAACGGAGCTTCAATCAGAATTCATTGAATTAATCCTGCCTCATTTATGATTTGTTAAAACCTTAACCAGTCAGAATGCATATTTTTTTATAGAGCAGTGGGTCAAAGATAGTTATAGCTTAGTATACTATGGGTGTCCGTTAAGACCACATAGACTGGGGTCCTGTGATTCCCCTGGTACATAGGAGGTAGTAGTATTAAAACCTTATATATGTCCAATTTGAGCAATCAAGCCACAAACCTGACTCAATTAAGGTATTTGTTTCTTCATAGCCACAGATTTAAAGTGTTCATGTTTCTCTGAGCCACTTTTCTGCATTTATGGGTGGCGTGATTGGATATCATCCTGGGAGGTATGTAATAGCGATTTGTAAAATAATTATGCTCAGATATTGGGGCTTAGGACATAAGAGATGGCATTTTTTAGAGGTTAGATTTACTGTGTGATGTGATAGCTACATGTAATTTACGAGTGAACTTCACTAGTTTCAGTTCTTACAGGAACCTTTAGAATAGAGGTCTTATTCATGTTTAACTTTACAAAATAAACTTTCTATGTAAATTATGTTATCACTTGCTGTAGCTCCCATCAATGGAGGGTCATAATCTATGTTCCCTCTAATTGAGGGTATACAAGTGAACAAAATTAGGGAACATGCAAGCTTATATAGAGAAATGTATCAAGACTAGAGTATATATGAGCAAGTAGACCGACATCAGAAGCACCAAACAAGAGCCAGAAATCCCAGGAATCTGTTCACCAGTCAAGGATCCAGCCTCTCAACGGACAATCTCTCTTTACCTTCAACCTCCGTTTCTAACACTGCTTCCAGTGCTTTTTTAAGAGGCAGCCCAGACACACTTCCAAAAACGTCAATTGCGAGAGAAGAGAGGAGGTACGTTAATGCAACGCATGTTTCATTAGTAGACAACACAAAGATGAAATATTGAATTTGTCGAAATTCCAATTGGAAGAAAAACATATCAGCCTGCTCCAAAAGGGTTTGTCTTTTTCTCCCACTGCTTCCTTTAAAACATTTGAGTGGGTGAAAGACGTTAACTTATTTGCCCGCAAACTAAGTCTTCACAAATTTTACAAGAAACAAGCAATGAACTAATCTGAAATCAGAAGAAGCTAGATTCCTAAAGGAATTTTTAGTGATGGAATGGGAAAATATTGACAATACAGTAGGAATGGGCCTTTTTACCAATTTGAAAATAAATGCAATTTCACACCTTTTAAGTACATTTTTGGAAGCATTTGTACAGTTGGTAACCTGTGACCTGATGAAGATCAATGAACAAGCAAAGGGGCGAGATAATTTAGACTCTCAGAAGAGACAGGCACTGTTCAAACTGAGAGCTAATGATTAAATCATTATCAAGCCCTAAGAATAAGGGGAAAACACAGTAATACTGTGAGGAATTGACTCTGCTGGGTTTTGAACCCTGGTCCCCAGGCTGCTATACCTCTTCCCTACCACTGCGCCAGCCTGCCTTTGTGAATTCCATTGAGACCATATAAGCTTGACTCTGCTAGCAATAGTATCAGTACCTAAGTCTCTTCAGCTGTGTCTGGTCAGGTGTCTGGTCCTTGGCCTATATAAGGCACTTCCTGTCTATTGATCCTTGCCAGATTATTGTGTGGTTCCTGATCACTTCAATAAACCTTGTTCCTGTTTTCACCTACAAGTTTGCGGAACTGAATTATTGCTGACCTTGGCTACTGGTCTCCACAACTTTGTGATTTCTATATCATTACAGAATAATCTGGCCCTTTCATGGAGACCACCGGGACAGATTCTGCATTGGCCCAGCAGGTTGCTTTATTTGCAAGAACTGTGCAGACCCAGGCACAGACCATCCAAGTGCTCCAGGACCAGGTAGCTGAACTGCAAAATAAATTTCAGTCAATGCACAGTGAGTATACCAGCTACAGGGCACGTGATGCTGCGGCTGCTACTGTTACACCTGCTCAAGAGGCCCGCTTGCCCCTGCCAGAAAAGTTTGGAGGAGATCGCAAAAAATGTAGGGGTTTCCTAAATCAATGCCGTTTGCACTTCATGATGTTACCTCACCAATTTCCATCTGAAAGAGAGAAGGTGGGATTTATTTTTTCCTTATTCAAAGATGAAGCCCTGGCTTGGGGCTCCCCTCTTCTGGAACAAGACAGTCCAGTCTTGGGTAATCTAAATGACTTTCTTGATGCCATGTGCCTAGTTTTTGATGACCCCAATCGATGTGCTACAGCAGAAGCCACTCTACTTCATTTGCATCAAGGGAGGCGCTCCGTGGCTGAATATGCTGCTGAATTCAGACAGTGGGTTGCTGATACTACCTGGAACCAATCAGCTCAGAGGTTCCACTTCAGAAAAGGTCTCTCAGAAGCTATAAAAGATGAGCTAGCTCGTGTTGATCTTCCTGCTGACTTTGATGCATTTGTGCGTTTGGCTATCCGTATTGATCGGAGACTTTCTGAAAGAAGATTGGAAAGACAGGGCTCTTTTAGACCAAGTACTACTCCAATTTCCTATTCAAGAACTTCTACTCCGATCCCACAAACACCTACAGACTCTGAGCCAGAGGCTATGCAGGTAAATCTAATAAGAGGGCCATTATCCAACGAAGAAAAACAGTGGCGACGCACTCACAATTTATGCCTGTATTGTGGTAGTGCAGGGCACTATGCCATCAATTGCCCTAGCAAATCCAAAAGAACAATAGCTATGGCAGCTGAGGGTGCACAGATTCGACACCAATCCCAGATTTCGGATCAACTGGATTCTGTCACACAACCCTTGTTTTCTCTGGCTCATGGTGAAGAGGGTATGTTGACACAACATCCTCATTTTTTGGTGCCTATCACGTTGCAATTTGGTGATCGTAAAATTTCAACTACCGCTATGATCGATTCTGAAGCAGGCGGAAACTTTATGGACATTAAATTTGCAGCAGGAAATAGAATTCAGTCTATCCCTAATTCTTCACCTGTGTTAATGGAGACAGTTGATGGTTCTCCACTTACGTCAGGACCGGTTACACATGAGACTGTGCCCTTAAAGTTGATTGTGGAAGTGAATCACCATGAGGCTATCTCTTTCCACCTAATTTCCTCAACACAGTTTCCAGTGATTTTGGGGGTACCTTGGCTTGCTCTGCATAACCCACAGATTTATTGGAAGATCAGAACTTTGTCCTTTCCTTCAGAACACTGCTTAATGAATTGTCAACCCTCTAAGGTAACACCTGTTGCCACAACAATTAATGAAATGGTTGCTACAAACTTGACTAAGCTTCCTCTACAATATCGGGATTTTGCAGATGTCTGTGATAAGAAGAATGCTGATTAGCTTCCACCACACAGGCCTTATGATTGCCCAATAGAGCTGTTGCCTGGGGCTGCTATCCCATTTGGCCGTATATATTCCCTTTCTGAGCCTGAATTGAAAGCTCTTCGTGAATACCTACAAGAAAATCTAGCCAAAGGCTTTATTCGACCATCTACTTCTCCAGCAGGAACTCCTATTTTCTTCGTAGAAAAGAAAGATGGCAGACTACGGCCATGCGTTGATTACAGGGACATTAATAACATCACTGTTAAAAACCGCTACCCCTTGCCTCTGATTCCTGAACTTTTGGAGAGACTTCGCTCAGCTAAAATATTTACGAAGCTTGATCTTGGGGGGGCATATAATCTGGTTCGCATAAGACCCAATGATGAATGGAAAACATCTTTCAGAACCAAGTACGGGCATTACGAATATCTAGTAATGCCATTTGGGCTTTGTATTGCCCCTGCAACTTTCCAGTATCTTATCAATGATGTACTACGAGATCTCCTGGATCAGTTTGTTGTGGCATATTTGGATGATATCCTAATATTCTCTGATCATCTTGAAAACCACAGAAAACAGGTCTGTATAGTTCTAGAGCGCCTTTGTACCCACCACCTATACATTAAACTAGAAAAGTGTGAGTTTGAACAAACAGACATTCAATTCCTGGGGTATGTAATAACTCCCAAAGGTTTAAGTATGGACGCAAGTAAAATTAAAGCTGTGCTGGACTGGCCCATCCCCAAGAATGAAAAAGATGTTCAGAGATTTGTGGGGTTTGCCAATTTTTACAGGCGTTTCATTAAGAATTTCTCTGCCGTTATTACAATGATCACTGAACTCACACGTAAGGGGACTCCTTTTCAGTGGTCCGATAAGGCGGATACCGCATTTTCCCGATTGAAGACTCTGTTTACCTCTGCCCCTGTCCTGGTAGATCCTCAGCCGGAATTACCATTTATTGTGGAAGTTGATGCTTCTGATTCAGCTGTTGGTGCTATACTGTCTCAAAGGACTGGACCTAAGATGCTGTTACATCCGTGTGCCTTCTATTCCCGCCAGATGGTGCCAGCAGAAAGAAACTATGTCATAGGGAATAAAGAACTATTGGCTATAAAAGCTGCCTTCACCGAATGGAGACATCTCTTGGAGGGAGCTACCCATCCAATTACTGTCCTCACAGATCACAAAAATCTGGAATGTATTCGATCAGCTAAGAGACTGTCAGCCAGATAAGCACGCTGGTCCCTATTCTTCTCAAGGTTTAATTTTTTGGTTACATACCGTCCTGGCTCCAAGAATGGTAAGGCGGATGCCTTGTCTAGAATAGCTGTTCCCCTCCATACTACCGTAACCAAGACCACCATCTTGCCAGAGGATATATTTATAGGAGTTACATTTCCTTCTGATCTGATGTCTCGCATTAAAAAGGGCTACGCTGAAGACCCAGTTCTTCGTGATCCTCCTCGTGACCTCCATATGACGATGCTTAATGGGTTTTGGATTTTTCAACAACGTCTGTTTGCTCCGGAGTCAGTGCGACTGGACCTTTTACGTCTCTACCATGACTCAAAACCAGCAGGTCATCCAGGAATCCGAAAGACACAAGAGCTACTTGCCCGATCCTTTTGGTGGCCGAAGTATCATGAGGATGTTAAGAAGTATGTGTCCTCTTGTGATGTGTGTGCCAGACATAAGACTCCTCGCTCATCCCCTGTTGGCTTACTTCAGCCTCTTCCGATTCCTCATCGTCCCTGGGGATCTATATCCATGGACTTTATTGTGGAACTACCTCCCTCTAAGGAACACACTACCATTCTTGTTGTTGTGGACAGGTTAACGAAGATGGGTCATTTCATACCAGCGCGTGGTCTCCCTTCAGCTAAACAGACGGCTGACCTGGTTATTCTGGAAATATTTTGCTTGCATGGAGTGCCTGATGAAGTAGTTTCGGACAGGGGAGTGCAGTTTACGTATTGTTTTTGGAAACATTTTTGTTCTAATCTAGGTATTAATGTAAATCTGTCGTCAGCTTTTCATCCGCAAAGTAATGGACAGACTGAGCGAACCAACCAGACTTTGGAGCAATATTTGCATTGCTATATTAGTTACCTGCAGGATGACTGGCTGGATTTTCTACCCACGGCGGAGTTTGCCTATAACAATGCCCAACACTGCTCCACTTCGTTGAACCCAATTTTTGCCAACTATGGTTACCATCGGACCTTTCTAGTCAGTCTCCCAATTACTACTTCCATTCCTGCTGTCACTGACCGGCTAACGGCCTTATGTGATTCCCAAGCACTGTTGAAAGAGACTCTTTTGGAGGCTCAGGAATGTTACAAAAGAGCTGCTGATAGGCATAGAAAGGAGGCCCCAGTCTATCATGTGGGTGACAAGGTGTGGCTGTCAACAAGGAATCTCAAGATTCGGATTCCTTCTCATAAATTGGGTCAAAGGTTCATGGGACCTTTTGAGATCATTGCTCAGATCAATGCTGTCACTTTCCGTTTACAGCTCCCGAATTCCATGAAAATACATCCAGTGTTTCACGTTGCACTGCTTAAACCTTTTCATGAAAACACTTTCCCTGGCCGAGCCCTGCCTGCCCCACCTCCAGTCCTCGTGGATGGTGAGGATGAGTACGAAGTGGACAAAATTCTTGACTCCAGGATCTTCCGTAGCAAGCTTCAGTATCTGGTTCGCTGGAAAGGCTATGGTGAGGAGGAGAGTTCGTGGGAACCAGTGGACAATATTCACGCTCCTGATCTCCTTCGGTCTTTTCATGTGCAGTACCCTGCTAAACCAGGTAATAGGGCATCCAGAGGCTGCACCTATAGAGGCGGGGGTAATGTGAGGAATTGACTCTGCTGGGTTTTGAACCCTGGTCCCCAGGCTGCTATACCTCTTCCCTACCACTGCGCCAGCCTGCCTTTGTGAATTCCATTGAGACCATATAAGCTTGACTCTGCTAGTAATAGTATCAGTACCTAAGTCTCTTCAGCTGTGTCTGGTCAGGTGTCTGGTCCTTGGCCTATATAAGGCACTTCCTGTCTATTGATCCTTGTCAGATTATTGTGTGGTTCCTGATCACTTCAATAAACCTTGTTCCTGTTTTCACCTACAAGTTTGCGGAACTGGATTATTGCTGACCTTGGCTACTGGTCTCCACAACTTTGTGATTTCTATATCATTACAAATACTGGACAAAGCTAACTATGCGACTGAAAACTTAAGACTGTTAAGTGATATATCCTGCTACAAAAAACTAACTTTTGATCCAACGAAAAAATACTTGTTGGAATTGTATGACATTTTTGAAAGAGCCTTTTTCAAATCTTTGATATTAAGAAAAGTTTATGATTATCTGAAGGTCAAATACCCCACTACGGCTACATTTTATTCATTGCCAAAAGTTCACAAAAAGTTGGACTCACCGCAAGGGAGACCAATTGTGTCGGGCAATAATTATATCACAGAACATGCCAGCTATTATGTTGATGACATTTTAAGACTGTTTGTAACTGGCCTTATTTCGTATACACAAGACACTAAGCTCACCATTCAAAGGCTGGATGATAACATTTTTGATCAAGGGGCCTTTTTAGTGATTCTGGATGTAGAATCGCTCTACACCAGCATACCGCACAAGTTTGGGTTAAAGGCAGTCAAATATTTTCTTAGTATGCAGGGTAATCAATTTCGATCTCATAATCCTTTCACCCAGGAATTATTGGAGTTTGTGCGTACTCGAAACTTCTTCTTCTTTGAAACAACTATACTTACAAATTAAGGGGGACAGCTATGGGCACACAGTAAGCCCCTTCATTTGCAAATTTGTTTCTTGCAGGGTGGGAAGAGACAATGGTATTACAGGATCATCTCTCTATTTTCACTTATAACATTGCCCTCTGGATGAGGTACATAGGTGACATCTTAATAATCTGGAGAGGCACATTAGATGAATTTGAGACCTTTGTGAAGATCCTCAGTAACAACAACATTGATCTGAAATTGACTTCAGTGATTGATCTTCACCACTCAGAATTTCTGGATCTTGAAATCATGGTTGGAGATGACAATAAAATACTTACTAGAACATTCCGTAAAATCACTGCAACAAACAGCTTGTTATATCAAAGAAGTCATCATCCTGAAACCCTGAAGAGGAGTATACCATATGGTCAGTACCTCCACATTAGGAGAAACTGTACAACAGATGATACCTTTTACAAACTTTAGACACCTTTTACAAAGCCCCCGGCTACAGTCACAACTGCCTAAAGAAGACCTACCATAAGGGATGCATCAAGTCTCGAAGTGAGCTATTAAGTAACAACAATCAGAATAAAGAGAAAACAAAGATGATAAGAGTAATTAGTAGTTACAACAGCCAGGGGCATAATGTAAAAAACATTTTGAACAAACACTGGCACTTGTTGTTACTGGATCCAGATATTCTGAAGTAATTTCAACTAAACCTATCATTACCAGCAAACGAGCCAAAAATTTGAAAGACATGATAGTGCACAGTATCTATTCGGACACCGACTCGTCCTGCAACTAGCTGAGCAAGCTTCAGGAACGTCCTACCTATGTGGTAGGTGCAAAGCATGCCCATCATAAATTGCATTTCTACAGCGGTGGTCTATATGATCCAATGCAAGTGTGGGATAATCTACATTGGAAAGACTACCCGCCAATTTAAAAGAAGGGCATTGGAACATCTCCACAGTGTACTAAATTGTGATAATGTCCCGGTGACCCGACATGTAAACAGAGAACACAATGGAAATCCTTGAGTTCGAACGCAAGGGAAGCTTGGACAACCGCCTACTCCAACAAGAAGCTAGGTGGATATTCAAACTAAATGCTCTCTCACCAACCGGCCTAATTGAAAGCTTCAACTTAGCATCTTTCATATAATTGGACCTTCCCTTTTACGGCCTATTTCCTCTGTAAAACTCAAAAAATGTATTTAGACTCTCTGATACACTAAAATCACCAATAATTAACTTATATTAGGAATAAGAATAGTTATTGGGCACAACAATGAATACAGATTACTGACTTAGTACTCTAGCTTAGTCCCTAAAAAGGAAACTATGGTAGCAGTCCAGCCAGTATTGATTTGGATAAACAATACTTTTTTTTTTTTAATTCCCTTACTCTAAGACCATCAATCAGTCTTATAAAATCTAGAAGCCAAAGATTAAACAAATGAGGAGAACCAGGAGCATTAATGGTGCCCACCATAATGAGCCAGTTCACATGTTAAATAAATAATTGTCAAGTACTTTAGACTACAGGTCTCATTTGATTGACATTAGGTAACGAATATAGGAACAGATTTGTTAGTCAATACAGTTAATGTGATCAATAAAATTGAGTCTTTAATCAACTGCACAAATTTACTGCAGAATATAATAGACCATTTACCTGAATGTAAATTCACTATAAGGAATTAGTAAATAATTAATAAATAATAGTAAATAATAATGGGCAATTGACTACATTAACACATCTAACGCCCTGTGTGGTCTAATCAACCTTTGACAATACTGATCACTACTCCAGACAAATATTGGACTACTGTCAGCTCACTGACAGGTGCAGTTCAATTAAACACACCAATATAAAGTGCCTGCATAAAGTGTCTAAAGTCTGTGTATAGAGTGTTAATTGACTATACTAATTTATTCAGCAGCCCTGTGTGGTCTAACTGACCTTTGACAAACTTTGACTATTACTCTTCACCATATTGGACTGCTGTCAGCTTAATGACAGGTGTAGATTGATTAGACACATTAATATACCAGTGGAGTATTCAGTGGTGTAACTTTACGTTCCATAAGGAAAGTCACAGCATAGGCACCGTACCAAAAAATGTTCTTAACTATTTGTGTTTTCTTGTTCTTCTTTAATAATATTTTTATTTTAACTATTAAAGGCTAAATTTTAACTTTAAAATGGAGTCCATTTGTTTGAGTGCATATGTGTGATTAACACATTTACCTCCTTATTTAGTAATACAATTACTCCGCAATTTATTTTGCTCTAATCTTTGAATTTAGAGTATAAAGAATGGTAACACTCTTTAAGTAATGCACAATAAGCTTGTTCAAAACGTATTAACTGGACCTTTATGCAAAGGACTTGGAACAGTAAATGATCTAGACTTAAAGAACCACAAAAGTCACCATAAGTGCTCTGCACCATCAGTTAGAGGCTTTAAAATCATGTGGAAAATGTGTTTATATTTTTTAAGTTGATGAAGAATTGACTTAAATATTGTCATTTTAGTTTAGCCCTTGAAGCCATCCCACAAGGGCCTGCATAAATAATGAGGCTGGAGTCTGTAACTGCAACACATTGTATTAGGGATTTACAAAGAAATTGTGATTTATGGTGGTACAGTGGTAAAAAACCTTGTTTTAAAAAAAATAAATTCCTTGCCAAGTCATGGGTTTGAATCCACTATCTTGCACTTTTTTCTTTAAAAAAATATTATTTATTTATGTATATTTATGTTTATTTATAAATGCATTATTTAATTAAAAAAAAGTGGACGTCATTGATTTAGAACCAATGACTTACCAATGAAAACATTTTATGAAACTAATTTTTTTTAGCTATATATATTTATATTGAATAATTAAATGAACTGTGAGCTACTTATTTACATATTTAGATATTTACACACATATATATATATATATATATATATATATATATATATATATATATATAAATATATATATATATATATATATATATGTGTGTGTGTGTGTATGTGTACAGACATTTTCACATAATTATTATTCACATTAAAAAAAACAAGACAACATCAAATTCTGAATGTTTGGGTTCAGAGGAAATTACACTATTGACTAAGCAATTGCTCCAGCTCTATCTTGTGCTGCTAGAACAAGTGGGTACAACGAGTCAGTCACAGCCTGATTTACTCACTTAAAGTTTCTGTACTGTAATTTAATAATTAATCGTTGTTCTGCGCGGTACAGAGATCTTTAGTAATTCAGACATAGCTCACTGAAACAGGCAGATTTCAACTGATCATAACTCCACCAATTCTTCATCAATTTTAAAATTACAATACTTTTTTCACTATGAATTTTCACTCTCTCTCTAATGGTGCAGCACATATAGCTGACTTTTGTGGTCCTTTAACTATCACTCTAAATACTTGTTATATCTGGAGTATATAATATAGGAAATGTTCCTTAGATGATTCACAATAAATTGAATTCAACCTTCTTATTTGCACATAAATCATATTGGGTGAACTATTTTCACAATGCAGAGCTATTGAATTTAATATAGATCTTAAACTCCTTTTATAATACAGTATAAAGTGGTAAGTATGTTAATGAGTGATCTTTTACTTTACTATCACTCTGTTCCTTTTGATAGGATTGAGTTGTGAATTTGAGTGGGAGTAATTATACAGTAATGCTTTTATACCGTATTCATTTTAGGTGTTTTAATGATGATAGCTGTGGTGGGTATTAGTCCATATATCAGAGCACACTTAAACATAAAAGTGTTAGTCCATATCCCAAGCAACACAATCCTTTATTGTATTAAAGTAACCACAGATTCTGTTATTTTTTCCCACCAGGTATTCAGTCTTTATCTCCACCAGGTACTAATTCCATATAAAAGAACATTCATTTCTAATTCCTTATAGGTGGATATTTAATCTTAGTTTTCCCATGAACTTTTTCCACCCAGGGAGAAATAGATCTCCATTGACTCGATATCCTTTTCCTTTTGCCCTGTATGATTATTTTCTGTGTTATGTGCACACATTGAAACACTGTTTACACAGCAGGGAAGGGTGAATGACGTTGATGCTCACTTTGACATAGCAAGCTAATGTCGGACATCAGCGTCTGACGTCAGAAACAGAAGTCCGGATTTGCCCAAATATGATTCTCCGCCCACCAGTGCTCTCTCAAAGGGAGCATCAGCATCATACACCCTTCCCTGCCATGTAAACAGTGTCTCAATGTGTGCACATAACAAATAAAAGAATCATATAGGGCAAAGGAAAAATAATTTAGGGTCCATGAAGATCTATTTCTCCCTGGGTGGAAACAGTTAATGGGGAAAAAGATTAAATATCCCCCTAGGAAATAAGAAACTTCTGTGTGTGCTCCATGTTTTGTTGTGTGCGCTTATCTCATGGTATTTGTGAGCACGCATACTTGCACAGCTTAGAGTAAGCAGTGGTCATCATAGCAAATGTCGGCTACAAACAACAGAACAGAACAGAAGTAATCATTTAGCCATTTTCCTATATCATCTGCTTCAACATGGCCATAATATTCTGTTAACAAAAATATTTTCATGGCCTGTTAAATAGAGTAATGAAGTGAAAAAGTGTACAATGAGAGATAAATACATTTTGCATTTAGTTTTGTCTGAAAGAATTTGGAGTAAAACTTTCATCCTTAATAAAACTAAACACAATATATTGCAGAATAATTTTGAATATGCTGAAAGCAATTGACAGCATGATTTTACTGCTATGCAAATTGAATTAAATTATGTTTTTTAGAGTTAGTTAAAGTATTCACTTGAAAGTAACTTATGAAAATTGTTGGTTGAGGTTGGAATTAAATCAGACAGATATAAAATATGCAAACTTTCAACTACCGGTTTACTGAGTTTACATTTGCATGGTAATCAAACTCAGTCAGGGATTGTGCTTACATATTATGAGCCACAAAGCTTGGAAAATGTATATAACTGTCAGCACAACTTAATTAAAGACTCTGCAAGTGATTGAATGGTTTGCTTTCAATAACTTCTGAATCATTCAGAGTCTGAGAAGAAAAGTGTTTTAAAAGGAAAATAATGGTTCCCCTAAATATAGCTTTCATAACCTTGTATGGTACTGAGTGCTTCTTGGGGACACTGATAAATATGTTTATTATGGCTGCAATTTGCATGGAATGGGTGTCAATTAAACACCTTCATTCAAGTGACAAAATACTGATGTTTCTGAGCTTATCCAGGTGTCTTTTTCAGTGGGCTATGATGCAGCATTATATCGCTGTGATATTTTTTCCTGAATTATATACAAAATACCTAATCAATGAAGCTCTTTTGGTGGTCAGAATCTTTCTGAACTACGCCAGTCTCTGGATTGCCACTCTGCTCTGTGTTTACTATTGTTTGAAAATTGCAAACTATAAGCAATCAGTATTCATTTATTTGAAGATGAGGATCTCCAAACTAGTTCCTTGGTTTATTTTGGCATCTTTGATCATTTCTCTAGTTTCTAGTCTACCAATTGGCTGGTTTGCCTTTTCCTACTCCGGCAAAAATGAAACAACAAATCTTTTGCAAAACACCACTATGAATAATAATGTCAACAGGTTCATTGTATACTGTTTAGGCTCTTCTTTACCTTTTGGGATATTTTGTATTGCAGTTTCCCTTTTAATCAAATCTATTTGGATGCACACAAGGCAGATGAGAAGCAGTGGAATAAGTTTTAAGGACCCAAACTTGGATATTCACTTCAAAGTATTGAAAAGTATGGTCTCCTTTTTCTTCCTTTATTTAATTTTTTTTGCAGGTGTAAATGTGGTATTTTCTGGGATACTGGATCCAAAAACTCCTTGGCCATTTTTGTCTTCTATTATTACAGCTACTTACCCATTTATTCACTCCGCAGTTATCATCTTCTGTAACAACAAACTCAAAAAAACTTTTTTAAATCTGTGTTGTAGCTTTATGAAATGTGCTTCAAATGGCTAGAATTTTATATGGATAACTGTATAACAAAACGCAAAATAATTTACAATTTACTAAGTACAATTGTCCTGCATTTAACTTAATTTGTTTTGGAAAAAAAAAATTCATATTGTGATAATCAATGTTTATCTTCATGTTTTTGGTTTCTTCATTTCATTTATATTCTATAGCTAAGTTTTTGAATTTATTTTGCATTGTATATGATTGCAAAATTATGTATTTTTCCTGGATATAGTACTCCGGAGTACATGTATTCAAGTTCATATAATTTATGTACAGTAAATTTATTTACATTATCTTTTAGTACGAATTTAGACAATCTGTTATAAATGTAGTATTCATATTGCGATATTCCATATTTATGTCTGGTATCTCCATTTGTTTTTCTATATTCAGGTTTTTGAATTGTTTCTATAAAATGTATTTTGTATTGTATATGAATGAAAAATCCTGCATTTTTAATAGTTATATGACCCAAGTTTACACCGACTTTGCTTCTAAAATAGTTCTGGACTGTTAATTTTCTATTCAAGTTCATATAATATGTGTATTTATTAACAATTTATATTCTAGTCCTGTCTAGTTTTAAATATTCTAGTTTAAGTTTAATATTTTTTCCATGGGCAAAAAACTACATAAACAATAAATAGTGAATTTACTGAATGTTTTCAATAGAACTTTGTTTTTATGTATAGTCTAATAACCATTAAATAATAAAAAAAAATTAATATCTTTATTTTCAACATTTTTTTGTCATTGTCTGCTTGATTTATGATATTTTATTCTTTCAGATAATCTTATAAAATGTCCTTCAGTTTGTATATAAAATGACAAAGTATAACTTAGGGTTGTTTTGTGGTATGCACCATAATCATTTAGAAGAGTACATATCTTAATAAACTTTGAATTAACTTTAATCCACTTGTGATGTTTTATTTCTGGTTATTTGTGCAGGACCAGGGCAGCCTTGGTTTGATTCCTTGTATCAATTTCTTGTCCAAAAAAGCTTATTCATAGCCTTCCATTGATGATAATTGATGCGCTTGTCCTCATTCTTCAACCCTGAATAAGTGGGCACATCCATGCAGATTGTAGATAGTCTTTCTTGATTGAACCCCTTTTTCTTTATTTTCATCTCGTAGAAATGGGTCTTCACCTAAAATAAATGCTGATCTATAAAAAGAAAACTGCACCTACCTGAGCTTTTCCTGGCTTCGCTAGTGATTGGGGGGCCCCGGTGCAAAAAGAAAATGCCTCCCCCCTCCAACATCAACGCAGCACTTATATGAAATATATATTAAATATAAATATATATATATATATATTTATATAAATAAAAATTATATATATATATATATATATATGGGTCTGTGTCTACAGTATATATCTATGTATATATATATATATATATATATATATATATATATATATAATTTGTAGCTGGGACCCTCTCCCCTGGTAGCTGGTGTGTGGCCAACGCTACGTCAATTTGGCCTGTACCGAGGGCCAAGGCATAGAAAGGAGTGTTGTGAAAAAGGGGAGAGGTGCGTGAGTTGACTGGCGGCGTGCTTGATGAGGACGAGTGAGTGGGGTTTAAATAGATTGCATGGGGAGAGTGACCCTCCCACAATTTGTTCACCTGATTATTTGTAGTAGGGTCCCTCTACCCTGGTAGCTGGTGTTTGCCCAAAACGACATCATCTTGGCCTGAAAAGAGGGCCAAAAATTGGCTAGACATTTATTGAGTAAGCCGTTTGAAATCTTCTTTTAGCTCTAGTTTTGGGTCGGGTATGTATCTGGCATAGTTTTTTTCCATCAGTGGTTTTTCCATCGTCCGATGATTTTTATGATATGGACGAGTGTTTTATTACGTGAAGCTGATGAGGCTGCTCCAATTCTGAAGGAGTGGCCTGAGTAGTTAAATGGTTATGGCCTAGGCGGGCGAGGACTAGTCTGATGTAGTGGGTGAATGTGGGTGTAGATAGTGGTGCTTGGGATGTAGTGTACTTGGGATGCTTAGTAACGGGTGAAGGCTTGGTTGGTGGTGTAATGCTGAATGGAGGTGGCGAAGAGTGGTGACTGGGCACCATGGGCCTGCGGTAGGATAGTAGGTTATTGTTATGATCCTACTCTACCACTGTAGGACCAAGGGTTCTTTTACAAATCCCTTTAAGCAGCAATGAATTCAACACAGCATAACAGTACCCAGGACTGGCAGCAGCGTTCTCCCAGTGTGTAGGAGCAAAGTATCAGATAGGATCCAATGTCATAGTTCAATGATGATTTAGCTTTAATCTGTCCCTCTTACATCCCTTGGTTTAGGACACAAAAAGAACATCTATATCCTGGTGTAGTTCCAGCAGACTCCATTTATTATTTCAGATCCAGTATCTTTTTACCCACTTTCTCCACCCACCATCTAACTCCTCTCAGACCCCTCCCTCCTTTCATAGATCCATGTTTTCTTTTTCTTGTTGTTTTCCTGGCTTTACTCACACCAGCTGTCTCAGGCTTGGGGGGGGGGGGGGTGATTGTTAGGGGCTGCTTCACTTTTACGATCCATCTTAGACCAGATAGAGGGGTCTGGTAATGTATTATGCATTGATCTGTTGCAAGATCCTGTGTTTATACAATGTGACCTGCTCTGCTCAGGTCGTGGAGGGGGAAGAGACAGGAGTGTTAGTAATTCTTGTTGTCAAGACATCTGGGGAGTTTATGTAATTTGGGGTCAAGAACCAGTCAACATGGCCCCAGCTAGACAAAATGGTTAACCATAATACATCAATAACACATACATGTTAACCCAGAACAGTGACGTACTTTATGTGCACCATGTCCTGCTGTCCATCTAGTTATGACAGTTATGGTTACTGGAGTGCGGCTGGTTTTAGTGAATGATAGGGCAATTTGGCAAGTGTCTTTGATGAATGAGTTATCCTGTTTGGTAAGGTATACGGATTGAGATTGGGATGTGGTGAATTTGCTTGGACGTAGGAATCCGAGAAAGGCCATTATTGTGTGAGAAAGAGAAATAGAGGAAAGGAAGCACGCAGACACCACATAATATAAGGTAGAGATGTGCACAATACTTGCAGACCTGACATTGCAGAGCTCATGGTCATACTCACAGTGTGCATTCTCGTGTCCCCCGCCACAACCTCGGCCTGCCCCCTCCTGAGGGCCGGGCCTGCCCACTGCCTGTAACAAACCTGGCAATGGCTGCTCCACCAGGGTTGGGCAGTACACACTGGGGCTGGGTGGGGACACATAGTGTGAACAATGTCACTAGCAGTGTAGCATGGAGGGATAGTATATGTGCACATACGCAACACACACAGGGGCCATGTGGGGGAACGCATTGTGTGTGTATAATGTCACCAGCAGTGTGACATGGAGGGAATGTATATGTGTACATACACACAGGAAGAGATGGGGGACGGGGTGCAGAGGAAAGACAGTACTGTATATACTTGAGTATAAGCCGACCCTTGTATAAGCCGAGGCACCTATTTTACCACAAAATACTGGATAAAATGAGTGACTCCAGTATAAACCGAGGGTGGGAAATGTGCTGCCCCCCGTGTGCCTCTTGTGCCCTCTGTGTCCCCCCTCTCTCCTGTGTCTCTTCTCCCCTCTCCCTTTCCTGTGTCTCTTGCCCCCTCTCCCTTCCCTGTGTCTCTTCCCCCTCCCTTATCACCCTCCTCAACCCCCCTCCTCATTCTAAACCTCCCTCCTCAACCCCACTCCTCATCCTCAACCTCCCTCCTCATCCTTAACCTCCCTCGTCAACCCCCTCATCCTCAACCCCCTCCTCAACCCCCCATCCTCAACCCCGTCCTCAACCTCAACCCCCTCCTCATCCTCAACCCCCTCCTCATCCTCAACCTCCCTCCTCATTTTATTTACTTTTAAAGTGCTCCGATTTGTTATTAAGCACTATGTGAGACCTCCTTGGTACCATTAATTTGTGGTTAGATATTTGCCATTTGCCGGCTTGATGGAGTGGTTAGCAAGGTGGAATCGCAGCAATTTAATAGTGATTTGCGATTTTAGCGTTCGCGGCAGTGAAGGATCAAAGGCTTGGAGGGCATTAATCTTCGATTTTACAAATCACAATGATTCGCAGCCCAGAGCCCGTAACTTAATTGGAGCCCATAAATGGAAGCCAGTTGAATATCAAAATAACTTGCGACCTCCATTTGCGAGCCCGGATCTCCCGAAGGGCTCAATTGAATGAGGGTCATTATGTTTTAGAGTTTAGTTTAGAGTTTTTTTTGATGTTGGTAAGTGCTGATATGAGCAGTACTTATATACATGTTTATATACTGTTTATGTTTTTATATCACTGAGGAAGCCTTTTTGGCAAAACGCGTATGTTACTATTTTATATTTTTATATTATTGATTGTATTCATTTTCATTGTGCCTATCCCTATTGGCCATATATGGCATGTACTGGGGATTGTATGGTGCAATAAATATATGATAAACACACTATTGTTTGAACTAGTGTGTTTCAATTGTCCCCTATAGTAGACATAAGGAGTTGGTATCATATTTTGTTCTGTAGACACTATATAATAGTGTACCCAATAGCATTGGTGATCCAACTATACCTGCTACAAAACTGGAATGTATCCTGTGCCTGGGATTGAAATCTGAGGAATGGACACCGTTCCCACCGTGTCCAAGTAACTAATAGAGATGATAAGAAGAGTAGGGGAAAGGCAGCGCGCCACCTCCTAGTGCAATATGAGTGTATAATAATCACATCAAAATATCAATCATATAGTGTTTATTATACACTCATATTGCACTAGGAGGTGGCGCGCTGTCTTTCCCCTACTCTTCTTATCATCTCTACTAGTTACTTGGACATGGCGGTAACAGTGTCCTGAGAAGAAGCTGCACACCTCTGGCATTTACGTTGTGGCTCTGGACTTATATGGACGGACATTTACTCTGATTTCCATCTGTGTATTTCTCCGGAAGAACTGGATGTAGCCACATCTATATAGTTCATACATATGGAACACTCTCTTGTTGGATTTATCCTTTTTTTCTGACTATTTTGTGTAAACACAGTAGGTATACTATAGAGCCCTTCTATTTGTAGCAATATACTATATGTATATTGCTTCTCTGTTTTCTGTCATGTTTTAGAGTAAGTTCATAGATTTACTTGACAGTAACTTATGGAGAATATTGGTTGAGTTTAGAATTAAATCAAACAGATATAAAGTATGCAAAATGTTCAGCTATAGCTTTACTGTGTGTCCATTTACATAGTAATTAAAGTCAGTGATTTATGCTTCAATATTATGGGTTACAAAACGTTGAACATTTTGTATAACCATGAACACAGCTTAAGCTTTTAATAACTGGAAGTGATTGAACAGTTTGCCTTCAACACCTTCTTAAGCATACAGAGTCTGTAAAGAACAATGTTTTAAAAGAAAAATAATGGTTCCCCTAAATACAGTTTTCATAACCTTGTATATTATTGAGTGCTTTTTGGGGACAATGATAAATGTGTTTATTATGGATGCAATTTGCATGCAATGGGTTGTCAATGAAATACCTGCATACAAGTGACAAAATATTGATATTTCTCAGCTTATCCAGTGGGATATGATGCAGCATTATATCACTGTGTTATGTTTTCCTGGATAATACTAAACATTTAATCAATGAAGCCTTTTGGTGATCAGAGTCTTTCTGCACCATTTCAGTCTCTGAACTTCCACTCTTCTCTTTGTTTGCGTCATTCAGTCTTGTCTGACTCTGTTCCCTCATGGACCGCAACACACCATGCTGATCCACTTGGTATTCATGGCAGAGATACTAGAGTGGTTTGCTGCTTCCCTACCATTTGTGATATTTTGTATAGCAATTTTAATCAAATTTATTTAGATATCCACAAGGCAGATGAGAAGCAGTGGAACAAGTTTTGGATACCCAAACTTGGATATTCATTTTTAAAGTGGTGAAAAGTTTGGTCTTTTTCTTCTTATATATAATCTTTTTGTAGGAGTAAATGTGGCATTTTCTGGGTTATTTGATCCAAGAAGTCCGTGGCCATTGCTGTCTTTTATTATTAAAGCAACTTTTCTGCACTCTGGAGTTATCATCTTCCGTAACAACAAACTAAAAAAAAAAAAATATTTAAATCTGTGTTGTAGCTTTATGAATTGTACTGCAAATGTCTAGATTTTAAAATGGAATACTATATAACACAACAAAATAAATTTCAAAGTAATCACAGTTGCCTTGCATTTAACATGATTTGTTTAAAAAAAAAAATGCATATTTATATTTCCTCATGAAATATTATACAATTCCTATCCTAACAACCTCTCCACAATAATCTATGTTAGAGATATATCTGCTAGTACTCAGGTTTTGTTTTAAGGTATTAATATTTTGATAATCCATTTTTATCTACATGTTCTGGTTTCTCCATTTGTTTTTCAATATCCACATTTTATCAATTATTTTGCATTACATGTGATTGAAATATAATACATTTTTAATATTTAATGTATTGTTCATTTTCTTTAAACTGTATTTAAAGTTCATATAGTTTGCGTGTATTTATTAACTTTTTTATTTTGTAGTCCTGTCCAGTTTTAGAGATTTTAATTTCATTTTTTTCATGGACAGATAACTTCATAAACAATAAATAGTGAAAGTACTTGATGTTTCCCCAGACGTAGAAGTTTATATATAGTCTAAAAACCATTAAATTATTACTTTAATTAAATTAATTTATTATATTTTCTTTGAAACAATGTTATCATTGTTTACTTGATTTATGCCGTTTTATGTTTTTCTTCTAAACCTAAAATGTGTGCTTCATTCAGTTTGTTTATAAAGTGACAAAACGCATCTCAAAGTTTTGCTTTTTGGCATGCACCATATTTATTTAGAAGTGTACATATCTTAATAAACTTTGATTTAAGCTCAATCAACTTGCAATGTTTTATTCCTGGTATTTTTTGCATAAATATGGCATCTTATCTTTGTTTAATTCCATGTGTCAATATATTTTCCAAAAAAGCTAATTCAAAATCAGCTGTTATCTGTTATCACCCACACTACATTGCAACATATATTCACCTCCATCTCTCTTTCAACAGCAAATTCATCTTCCATTTGCTTATTTTCAGCCCCACATTACTGTTGTTTCAACTTACTTGGCCTTCCTATGAATGCATTCAGTTCACGGTAATAAATAAAAAATGATTATATCCACATATTATTCAATCAACCCATCACAATCCACTCTTCTCGGCCTACTACAATGATTTCCTACAGACACACCTTGCCTCTTCAATTCCTTAGAAGTCTAATTATTATTATCTTTATTTGTAACATTATCTGTAGAGCTGGACAAGGGTTAAAACAAAATTGTCACATTGCAAAGAGTCGAGAGCCCGGTCTTTGAGTTTAGAATCTAGTGTGTGTAGCGATTTCTCTGAAGCACGAGATTGAAAACTCGCAAACTTACCATCTAAAGTCCAACAGCTGCCTATATGTCTGTGCTTGACCTTTCTCCTCTATATTCTCACATATTAGATTGATCTCACATTAGCCCTTAGACTGAAGTAAAACAATTTAAGCCACATACTGTGAGCTCTCAAAATTCAATGTGGACATCCCAGTACAAGACCCTCAACTGTATATATTTGTGAATTGTCACTAAAGTAGATATTTTAGATACAAGTATACATATAACAAAATAGAGATAATATAAAAAAGCATAACAGCTTAATGGAAAAATCATATGATACTAGCCATTTCTGATTCAAATCAGTGGCTAGCAGTTGTATACGCATTTATAACAAAATACATGGTACAGTATTTAAATAAATCATTGAAGCAATATGTGTTCCATGTTATTTGAATTACCTTCCTGCTATCAACCTTCTGGTAATAGTAAAATATGAAACAGTAAAATGCAACATTTTGCATTAGTGCTTAAACAAGAATACCTGCTATCTGGAGCCAAACAGATTTGCATTAGTGCTCAACCAGAAATTCCTATTAGTTGGAGCCAAACAATTTTGCATCTACAGGAATTATTAAATATTAACATCCACTGCTGTGTGTGCTCTCTGACCATAATTACAATTAGCAAAGCATATTGATATATTTTTCGAACGACCAAACAAGAAGTTCTTTGCAACACAAAATGGTCTTGAAAGATGTATTTCGTTGTATATTGGTACTCTGTTACATTTATGTTTGAGTATATCTAAAGAAACATATGTAGAAACAAATACAGAAACTCTAATAAATAAAAATACTGAATAACTGAAATTGATAATACTGTAGATTTAAAGTTTGAACCAAAAAGAAAAAGGTATTTTATGCTCAACAGGTAATAATTAACATTTTTCAAAATCACAAAATTATAAAGTATCCTATGTTGTTTTTCAAAGGTCCCAGGATTTTTTTTTTAAATTATTAGACGTTATGAACAGTATGAATAGTATTCATGATATTATTAAAACTAGTCACTTGCCCGTCAAAAATGACGGTATAATATTGTATTAAATATTGTGTGTTCTGTCTCTTTATGCGCCCTCTCTCTGTTTACCCTGTTTGTCTCTCTCTGTGTGTGCCCTCTCTCTCTCTCTCTGTGCCCTCTCCCTCTCTCTGTGCTTATGCTCTTGCTCTCTCTGTACACCTTCTCTCTTTCTCTCCCTCTTTCTATCTCTTCCTCCATTTTTCTCTCTTTCTCTCCCTCCTTCTCTCTCTCTCTCTCCCTTCCTATCTCTCTCTCTCTTTCTCTCTCCTCATCCCTCTCTCCCTTCCTCTCGCTCTCTCCCTTAATCTTTCCTTCCTTCACTGCTTCTCTCTTTTCTCTCCCTCTCTCTCCCTGTCGCTCTCTCTCTCCGCTCTCTCTCCTTCTCACTCTCTCTCTCTCCCTTCATTCCTTATTTCTCCTTCCCTCCCTCTCCTTCTCTACCCCTCCCTCTCCTTCTCTCTCCCTCCTTCTCCTTTCGCTGCACAATGCAAGGCTCGCATTTATTTTGCGAGCATTACACACAAACACACTATATTATTGATTACCCAATGAGTTCATAAGGATTTTGCCTGTAAAATACTGTAAAAAATACAGATGTCTAGGTTGTCTCTTTATGCACCATCTCTCTGTTTAGCATTTCTCTCTCTGTGTACACTCTCTCTCTCTCCCTCTCTCCTTCTATCTCTTCCTCCCTTCTTCTCTCTTTCTCTCCCTTCCTCTCTCTCCCTCTTTCCTGCTGTTTTTCCTTCTCTCTCTCTCCTTTTCTCTCTCTCTCCCTCCTACTCTCCTTCCCTCCCTCCTTCTCTATATCTCTCCCTCTCTCCCTCCCCATGTCTCTCGCTACCCCTATTTCTCTCTCTCTCCCTTTCCTTCTCTCTCCCCCTCCCCTCCATCTCTCAATCCCTCTCCTTCTCTCTATCTTCCTTCCTTCCTTCCCTCCTACTCTCTCTCCCTCTCTCCTCCTACTCTCTCCCTCCATCCTTCTCTCTCTACCCTCCTTCTCTGTCTGTGTATCTCTCCCTCTCTCTTTCTCCCTCTCTCTTCCTTCCTTCCTTCTCTCTCCTTCCCTCCTTCTCTCTCCTCTCTCCCACTCTATCCTTACCTCTCTTTCTCTCTCCCTCCCTCTCCTTCACTCTCCCTCCCTGTCCCTTCCTCTCTTTCTCCTTCCTTCTCTCTCTCTGTCGATCTCTCTCTCTCTCCCTACCTCTATCTCTCCCTATTTGTCTCCTTTTCTCCTTCCCACCCTCCTTCTCTCTATCTCTCCCTCTCTCCCCTTTTCTCTCTCTCCCCCTTCTTCACTCTCCCTCCCTTTTCTTCTCTCTCTCCCCTTTCCTTCTCTCTCTCTCCATCTCCTTCTCTCTCTCTTCCTCCTTCCTTATCTCTCTCTCCTTCTCTCTTTCCCTCCCTCCTTCCCTCTCTCTCCCTTTTCCTTCTCTCTCTCCCCTCTCCTTCTCTCTCTCCCTCTCCTTCTCTCTATCTTCCTCCTTCCTTATCTCTCTCTCCTTCTCTCTCTCTCTCTCCTTCCCGCCCTCCTTCTCTCTCTCTCTCTCTCTCTCTCTCTCTCTCTCTCTCTCTCACTCACTCTCTCAACTCCCTTCTCTGTCCCTCCGTCCTTCTCTCTCTATCCCTTCTTCTCTCTCCCCTCCTTCTCTCTCTCTCCCTCTCCTTCTCTCTCTCTCTTCCTCTTTCTCTTCCTTCTCTCTGCTTCCCTCCTTCTCTATCCTTCCATCTCCTTCTCTATTCCTCCCTCTCCTTCTCTCTCCCCTCCTTCTCTGTCTCCCTCTCCTTCTCTCTCTCCCTCTCTCCCTTCATTCCTTCTCTTTCTTTCCCTCCCTCTCCTTCTCTACCCCTCCCTCTCCTTCTCTCTCCCTCCTTCTCCTTTCGCTGCACAATGCAAGGCTCGCATTTATTTTGCGAGCATTACACACAAACACACTATATTATTGATTACCCAATGAGTTCATAAGGATTTTGCCTGTAAAATACTGTAAAAAATACAGATGTCTAGGTTGTCTCTTTATGCACCATCTCTCTGTTTAGCCTTTCTCTCTCTCTGTACACCCTCTCTCTCTCCCTCTCTCCTTCTATCTCTTCCTCCCTTCTTCTCTCTTTCTCTCCCTTCCTCTCTCTCCCTCTTTCCTGCTGTTTTTCCTTCTCTCTCTCTCCTTTTCTCTCTCTCTCCCTCCTACTCTCCTTCCCTCCCTCCTTCTCTATATCTCTCCCTCTCTCCCTCCCCATGTCTCTCGCTACCCCTATTTCTCTCTCTCTCCCTTTCCTTCTCTCTCCCCCTCCCCTCCATCTCTCAATCCCTCTCCTTCTCTCTATCTTCCTTCCTTCCTTCCCTCCTACTCTCTCTCCCTCTCTCCTCCTACTCTCTCCCTCCATCCTTCTCTCTCTACCCTCCTTCTCTGTCTGTGTATCTCTCCCTCTCTCTTTCTCCCTCTCTCTTCCTTCTCTCTCCTTCCCTCCTTCTCTCTCCTCTCTCCCACTCTATCCTTACCTCTCTTTCTCTCTCCCTCCCTCTCCTTCTCTCTCCCTCCCTGTCCCTTCCTCTCTTTCTCCTTCCTTCTCTCTCTCTGTCGATCTCTCTCTCTCTCCCTACCTCTATCTCTCCCTATTTGTCTCATTTTCTCCTTCCCACCCTCCTTCTCTCTATCTCTCCCTCTCTCCCCTTTTCTCTCTCTCCCCCTTCTTCACTCTCCCTCCCTTTTCTTCTCTCTCTCCCCTTTCCTTCTCTCTCTCTCCATCTCCTTCTCTCTATCTTCCTCCTTCCTTATCTCTCTCTCCTTCTCTCTTTCCCTCCCTCCTTCCCTCTCTCTCCCTTTTCCTTCTCTCTCTCCCCTCTCCTTCTCTCTCTCCCTCTCCTTCTCTCTATCTTCCTCCTTCCTTATCTCTCTCTCCTTCTCTCTCTCTCTCTCCTTCCCGCCCTCCTTCTCTCTCTCTCTCTCTCTCTCTCTCTCTCTCTCTCTCTCTCACTCACTCTCTCAACTCCCTTCTCTGTCCCTCCGTCCTTCTCTCTCTATCCCTTCTTCTCTCTCCCCTCCTTCTCTCTCTCTCCCTCTCCTTCTCTCTCTCTCTTCCTCTTTCTCTTCCTTCTCTCTGCTTCCCTCCTTCTCTATCCTTCCATCTCCTTCTCTATTCCTCCCTCTCCTTCTCTCTCCCCTCCTTCTCTGTCTCCCTCTCCTTCTCTCTCTCCCTCTCTCCCTTCATTCCTTCTCTTTCTTTCCCTCCCTCTCCTTCTCTACCCCTCCCTCTCCTTCTCTCTCCCTCCTTCTCCTTTCGCTGCACAATGCAAGGCTCGCATTTATTTTGCGAGCATTACACACAAACACACTATATTATTGATTACCCAATGAGTTCATAAGGATTTTGCCTGTAAAATACTGTAAAAAATACAGATGTCTAGGTTGTCTCTATATGCACCATCTCTCTGTTTAGCCTTTCTCTCTCTCTGTACACCCTCTCTCTCTCCCTCTCTCCTTCTATCTCTTCCTCCCTTCTTCTCTCTTTCTCTCCCTTCCTCTCTCTCCCTCTTTCCTGCTGTTTTTCCTTCTCTCTCTCTCCTTTTCTCTCTCTCTCCCTCCTACTCTCCTTCCCTCCCTCCTTCTCTATATCTCTCCCTCTCTCCCTCCCCATGTCTCTCGCTACCCCTATTTCTCTCTCTCTCCCTTTCCTTCTCTCTCCCCCTCCCCTCCATCTCTCAATCCCTCTCCTTCTCTCTATCTTCCTTCCTTCCTTCCCTCCTACTCTCTCTCCCTCTCTCCTCCTACTCTCTCCCTCCATCCTTCTCTCTCTACCCTCCTTCTCTGTCTGTGTATCTCTCCCTCTCTCTTTCTCCCTCTCTCTTCCTTCTCTCTCCTTCCCTCCTTCTCTCTCCTCTCTCCCACTCTATCCTTACCTCTCTTTCTCTCTCCCTCCCTCTCCTTCTCTCTCCCTCCCTGTCCCTTCCTCTCTTTCTCCTTCCTTCTCTCTCTCTGTCGATCTCTCTCTCTCTCCCTACCTCTATCTCTCCCTATTTGTCTCATTTTCTCCTTCCCACCCTCCTTCTCTCTATCTCTCCCTCTCTCCCCTTTTCTCTCTCTCCCCCTTCTTCACTCTCCCTCCCTTTTCTTCTCTCTCTCCCCTTTCCTTCTCTCTCTCTCCATCTCCTTCTCTCTATCTTCCTCCTTCCTTATCTCTCTCTCCTTCTCTCTTTCCCTCCCTCCTTCCCTCTCTCTCCCTTTTCCTTCTCTCTCTCCCCTCTCCTTCTCTCTCTCCCTCTCCTTCTCTCTATCTTCCTCCTTCCTTATCTCTCTCTCCTTCTCTCTCTCTCTCTCTCCTTCCCGCCCTCCTTCTCTCTCTCTCTCTCTCTCTCTCTCTCTCACTCACTCTCTCAACTCCCTTCTCTGTCCCTCCGTCCTTCTCTCTCTATCCCTTCTTCTCTCTCCCCTCCTTCTCTCTCTCTCCCTCTCCTTCTCTCTCTCTCTCTTCCTCTTTCTCTTCCTTCTCTCTGCTTCCCTCCTTCTCTATCCTTCCATCTCCTTCTCTATTCCTCCCTCTCCTTCTCTCTCCCCTCCTTCTCTGTCTCCCTCTCCTTCTCTCTCTCCCTCTCTCCCTTCATTCCTTCTCTTTCTTTCCCTCCCTCTCCTTCTCTACCCCTCCCTCTCCTTCTCTCTCCCTCCTTCTCCTTTCGCTGCACAATGCAAGGCTCGCATTTATTTTGCGAGCATTACACACAAACACACTATATTATTGATTACCCAATGAGTTCATAAGGATTTTGCCTGTAAAATACTGTAAAAAATACAGATGTCTAGGTTGTCTCTTTATGCACCATCTCTCTGTTTAGCCTTTCTCTCTCTCTGTACACCCTCTCTCTCTCCCTCTCTCCTTCTATCTCTTCCTCCCTTCTTCTCTATTTCTCTCCTTTCCTCTCTCTCTCCCTCTTTCCTTCTCCCTCTCTCCTTCTCCCTCTCTCCTTTTTACTCTCTCTCCCTCCTTCTCTCCTTCCCTCCCTCCTTCTCTCTATCTCTCCTGTCTCTCGCTCCCCCTATTTTTCTCTCTCTCCCTTTCCTTCTCTCTCACCCTCCCTCTCTCTCTCCTTCTCTCTATCTTCCTCCTTCCTTCTCTCCTTCTCTCCCTCCTTCTCTCTCCCTCTCTCCCCCTTCTCTCTCCTCCATTCTTCTCTCTCTACCCCTCCTTCTCTCTACCCCTCTTTCTCTCTCTCTTCCTCTCCTTCTCTCTCCCTCTCCCTCTCCTTCTCTCTCTCTCATTCTCTCTTCCTTCCTATATTCTCTCTCCTTCCCTTCTTCTTTCTCCTCTCTCCTCCTCTATCCTTACCTCTCCGTCTCTCTCACTAATTCTCTCCCTCCCTCTCATTCTCTCTCTCCCCTCTCCCTTCCTCTCTCTCTGCCTCCTTCCTTCTCTCTCTCTCTCTTGTTCTCGCTCTCGTTCTCTCTCTCCCTCCTTTTATCCTTCCCTCCCTCCTTCTCTCTATCTCTCCCTGTCTCTCCTCTTCTCTCTCTTCCCCTCCTTCCCTCACTCTCCCTTTCCTTCCCTCACTCTCCCTTTCCTTCTCTCTCTCTCCCCTTTCCTTCTCTCTCTCTCCCTCTCCTTCTCTCTATCTTCCTCCGTCCTTATCTCTCTCTCCTTCTCTCTCTCTCCTTCTCTCTTTCCCTCCCTCCTTCCCTCTCTCTTCCTTTCCTTATCTCTCTCCCCTCTCCTTCTCTCTCTCACCTTCTCCTTCTCTCTATCTTCCTCCTTCCTTATCTCTCTCCTTCTCTCTCCTCTCTTCCCCACCCTCCCTTTCTCTCTCTCTCCACTGCTTCCCTCTCTCTCTCCACCTCCTTCCCTCTCTCTCCCTTTCCTTCTCTCTCTCCCCTCTCCTTCTCTCTCTCTCCTCCTCTCCTTCTCTCTATCTTCCTCCTTCCTTATCTCTCTCTCATTCTCTCTCTCCTTATTTCCTATACTCCCTCCTTCTCTCTCACTCTCTCCCTCTCTCAACTCCCTTCTCTCTCACTCCATCCTTCTCTCTCTACCCTTTCTTCTCTCCGCTTCCCTCCATCTCCCTCCTTCCCTCTCCTTCTCTATTCCTCCCTCTCCTTCTCTCTCCCCTTCTTCTCTGTCTCCCTCTCCTTCTCTCTCTCCCTCTCTCCCTTCATTCCTTCTCTTACCCTCCCTCTCCTTCTCTGCCCCTCCCTCTCCTTCTCTCTCCCTCCCTCTCCTTTCTCTGCTCAATGCAAGGATCGCATATTTGCGAGCGTTACAAACAAACACACTATATTATTACCAAATGAGTTCATACGGATTTCACCTGTAATTTAATACTGTAAAAAATACAGTCTAGGTTGTCTCTTTATGCGCCCTCTTTCTGTTTACTCTTTCTCTCTCTTTCTGTACACCCTCTCTCTCTCCCTCTCTCCTTTTATCTCTTCCTCCCTTCTTCTCTATTTCTCTCCCTTCCTTTCTCTCTCCCTCTTTCCTTTTCTCTCTCTCCTTTTCTCTCTCTCTCTCCCTCCTACTCTCCTTCCCTTCCTCCTTCTCTCTATCTCTCCCTCTCTCCCCCTTCTCTCTCCCTCCTCCTGTCTCTCGCTCCCCCTATTTCTCTCTCTCTCCCTTTCCTTCTCTCTCCACCTCCCTCTCTCTCTCCTTCTGTCTATCTTCCTCCTTCCTTCTCTCTCTCTCCTTCTCTCTTTTCCTCCCTCCTTCTCTCTCCCTTGCTCCCCCTTCTCTCTCCCTCCATCCTTCTATCTCTCTACCCCTCCTTCTCTCTACCACTCTTTCTCTCTCTCCTTCTCTCTCTCCCTCTCCTTCTCTCTCTCTCTGTATCTCTCCCTCTCTCTCTTTCTCACTCTCTCATCCTTCCTTCCTTCTCTCTCCTTCCCTCCTTCTCTCTCCTCCTCTATCCTTACCTCTCTGTCTCTCTCCCTATTTATCTCCCTCCATCTCCTTCTCTGTCCCTTCCTCTCTCTTTCCCTCCTTCCTTCTCTCTCTCTCTCTCATTCTCTCTCTCTCCCTTCCTCTATCTCTCCCTACTTTTCTACTTCCCTCCCTCCTTCTCTCTATCTCTACCTCTCTCCCCTCTTCTCTCTCTCCCCTTCCTTACCTCTCTCTCCCTTTCCTTCTCTCTCTCCCCTTTCCTTCTCTCTCTCTCTCCCTTTCCTTCTCTCTATCTTCCTCCTTCCCTTTCTGTACAACCTCTCTCTCTCCCTCTCTCCTTTTATCTCTTCCTCCCTTCTTCTCTATTTCTCTCCCTTCCTCTCTCTCTCCCTCTTTCCTGCAATCTCTTTCCTTATCTCTCTCATTTTCTCTCTCTCTCCTTTTCTCTCTCTCCCTCCTTCTCTCCTTCCCTCCCTTGTTCTCTCTATCTCTCTCTCCCTCCACCCTGTCTCTCACTCCCCCTATTTATCTCTCTGTCCCTTTCCTTCTCTCTCCCCCTCCCTCTCTCTCCTTCTCTCTATCTTCCTCCTTCCTTCTCTCTCTCTCTCTCTCTCCTTCTCTCTTTCCCTCCCTCCTTCTCTCTCCCTCGCTCCCCCTTCTCTCTCCCTCCATCCTTCTCTCTCTCTACCCCTCCTTCTCTCTACCCCCTTTCTCTCTCTCCTTCTTTCTCTCTCCCTCTCCTTCTCTCTCTCTGTATCTCTCCCTCTCTCTCTTTCTCACTCTGCATTCCTTCCTTATCTCTCCTTCCCTCCTTCTCTCTCCATCCCTGTCCCTTGCTCTCTCTCCCTCCTTCCTTCTCTCTCTCTCTCTCTCTCTCTCTCATTCTCTCTCTCCCTTCCTCTATCTCTCCCTACTTTTCTACTTCCCTCCCTCCTTCTCTCTATCTCTCCCTCTCTCCACTCTTCTCTCTCTCCTCCTCCTTCCATCTCTCTCCCCTTTCCTTCTCTCTCTCCCCTTTCCTTCTCTATCTCCCTCTCCTTCTCTCTATATTCCTCTTTCCTTATCTCTCTCTCCTTCTCTCATTCCCTCCCACCTTCCCACTCTCTCACCCCTTTCCTTCTCTCTCTCCCCTCTCCTTTTCTCTCTCCTACCCTCTCCTTCTCTCTATCTTCCTCCTTCCTTATCTCTCTCTCCTTCTCTCTCCTTCTCTCTTCCCCACCCTCCTTATCTCTCTCCACCTCCTTCCCTCTCTCTCCCTTTCCTTCTCTCTCTCCCCTCTCCTTCTCTCTCTTTTTTCCTTTCCTTCTCTCTATCTTCCTCATTCCTTATCTATCTCTCTCTCATACTCTCTCTCTCCTTCTCTCCTTTCCTCCCTCCTTCTCTCTCACTATCTCCCTCTCTCAACTCCCTTCTCTCTCCCTCCATCCTTCTCTCTCTACCCCTTCTTCTCTCTCACTCCATCCTTCTCTCTCTCTCCCTCTCCTTCTCTCTCTCTCCCTCTCTCCCTTCATTCCTTCTTTCTCCTTCCCTCCTATTCCCCTCCCTGTCCTTCTATCTCCCTCCCTCTCCTTTTGCTGCGCAATGCAAGGCTCACATTGGTTTGCGAGCATTACACACAAACACACTGTATTATTGATTACCCAATGAGTTCATAAGGATTTCGCCTGTAATTAAATACTGTAAAAAATACAGATGTCTAGGTTGTCTCTTTATGCGCCCTCTCTCTGTTTACCCTTTCTCTCTCTCTATGTACACCCTCTCTCTCTCCCTCTCTGGTTCCATCACTTCCTCCCATCTTCTCTCTTTCTCTTCCTTCTCTCTCCGTCTCTCCACCTTCTCTCTTCCTCCATCCTTCTCTCTATACCCCTCCTTCTCTCTACCCTCTTTCTCTCACTCCTTCTCTCTCTCTCTCTCTCTCTCTCTCTCTCTGTGTATAGTATATCTCCCTCTCTCTCTTGCTCACTTTCTCATCTTTGCTTCCTTCTCTCTCCTTCCCTCCTTCTCTCTCCTCTTCTCCTCTATCCTTACCTCTCCATCTCTCTCCCTATTTCTATCCCTCCCTCTCCCTATCTCTCCCTCCCTGTCCCTTCCTCTCTCTCTCTCCCTCCTTCCTTCTCTCTCTCTCTCCTTCTCTCTCTCTCCCTTCCTCTCTCTCCCCCTCCTTATCTCTCCCTCTCTCCCCTTCTCTCTCCCTCAATCCTTCTCTCTCTCTACCCCTCCTTCTCTCTACTCCTCTCCTCCATCTCTCACTCCCTCTCCTTCTCTCTATCTTCCTCCTTCCTTCTCTCTCTCCTACTCTCCTACCCCCCCTCTTACTCTCTGTCCCTCTCTCCCCTTTCTCTCTCCCTCCATCCTTCTCTCTCTCTCTGTATCTCTCCTTTTGTTTTTTTCACTCTCTCTTCCTTCCTTCTCTCTCCTTCCCTCCTTCTCTCTCCTCTCTCTTTACCTCTATTTCTCTCTCCCTACTTATCTCCCTCAATATCCTTCTCTCTCCCTCCATGTTCCTCTCTCTCTCCCTCCTTCATTCTCTCTCTCTCATTCTCTCTCTCTCCCTTCCTCTATCTCTCCCTACTTTTCTCCTTCCCTCCCTCCTTCTCTCTATCTCTCCCTCTCTCCCCTCTTCTTCTCCCCCTCCTTCCCTCTCTCTCCCTTTCCTTCTCTCTCTCCCCTTTCCTTCTCTCTCTCTCCCTCTCCTTCTCTCTATCTTCCTCCTTCCTTATCTCTCTCCCCTTCTCTCTCTCTCCTTCTCTCTTCCCCACCCTCCTTCTCTCTCTCTCTCTCTCCACCTCCTTCCCTCTCTCCCTTTCCTTCTCTCTCTCTCTCCAATCTTCTTCTCTCTCTCTATTCCTCTCCTTCTCTCTATCTTCCTCCTTCCTTATCTCTCTCTCATTCTCTCTCCTTCCCTCCCTCCTTCTCTCTCACTCTCTCCCTCTCTCAACTCCCTTCTCTCTCCCTCCCTCCTTCTCTCTCTCCCCCTTCTTCTCTCTCCCCCTCCTTATCTCTCTCTCTCCATCTCCTTCTCTCTCTCTTCCTCTCTCCCTTCCTTCTCTCCGCTTCCCTCATTCTCTCCCCTTCCCTCTCCTTCTCTATTCCTCCCTCTCCTTCTCTCTCCCCTCCTTCTCTCTCCCTCTCATTCTCTGCCTGCTTCTCTCCCATCATTCCTTCTTTCTCCTTCCCTCCTTCTCTTTCCCTCCCTCTCCTTCTCTACCCCTCCCTCTCCTTCTCTCTCCCTCACTCCCTTCTCTCTCTCTCCCCTCTCCTTCTCTCTCTCCCCTCTCCTTCCCTCTCTCTTATTCCTTCTCTCTATCTTCCTCCATCCTTAGCTCTCTCTCCTTCTCTCCCTCTCCTTCTCTCCTTCCCTCCCTCCTTCTCTCTCCTTCTGTCCTTCTCTCTCTACCCCTTCTTCTCTCTCTCTCCTCCTTCTCTCTCTCCCTCTCCTTCTCTCTCTCTCTTCCTCTCTCCCTTCCTTATCTCTGCTTCCCTCCTTCTCTCTCCTTCCCTCTCCTTCTCTATTCCTCTCTCTCCTTCTCTCTCCTTCTCTCTCTCCCTCTCTCCCTTCCTTATCTCTCTTTCGCTCCTTCTCTCTCTTTCCCTCTCCTTCTCTATCCCTCCCTCTCCTTCTCTCTCCCTCCATCTCTGCCTCCCTTCCTCTCCCTTCACCATGCAATGCAAGTCTCGCAATTTTGTGAGCGTTACACACAAACACACAGTACGACAACTAAATTAGCGATTGCCCAATGAGTTCAATAGGAGTTTGCAATTAAATACTGTAAAAAATACAGATGTCTAGGTTGACAAAATATATTTTTATCTGTTTTGAGATTTGCATCTCACATCGTTCATTTCAATTGCCCCCCAAAAATGGGGAGCATTTTAAAATAAAATATAATTATGAATATATGTTTTTAGTTCTGAGCCACACAAGTATACAAATCCTTGTTTGAAATCATAAATGCAAACTACTAAATTGTTGTATAACAGATATATTCTACAGAATAGCATCAAAACAGGAGAAAGGTAATAATATTGCATGAAATTTTCCTATGATATCTAATTATAAACGTTCATGTTCTCTGCAATTTTCTTTTCATACAAAGACCATATAATTTTCCTCTCATCACTTATCGATTGCAGTTCAGCATATTTAATATTTTGATTAGGACTCACATTTGAAGTCATTGATCAAAAAAATATGAAATGATGTTGCCTTTGGGCTTATTACAAATTTTCTGAACACTTAGCTTAGATTTAAGACATGTAGTTAGCCAGGTTGTCTTCAAAGTAATGGTGGTTAAACTGTGGAATTCTCTATTAAAGGAGATAGTGACGATTTAATAAATAACTTTAAAAAGGGGTTGGATAAATGTTCAAATAAAAAGAGCATTCAGGGTTATCCTGAATAATTAAAGAGGGAGTATTGATCCAGGGAGGAATCCGATCGCCAGTATAATTTTATTTTTTTCCCATTTGAGACAATTGGCAAAGTTTTACAGTTTTTCTGTTTGCCTTCCTCTGGATCAATTAAAATGACCCTAACTTACAAAGCCCTCAATAATAATGCTCCCCCTTACATCTCTGCTCTCATCTCCAAATACTCCCCCACCCGCCCTCTACGTTCTGCTAATGACCTTCTTCTTTCTACAACTCTTGTCACCTCCTCTCACACCCGCCTCCAGGATTTTTCTCGTGCTGCCCCTAGTCTCTGGAATTCCTTGCCTCACTCCACCAGATTATCCTCTTGCCTCAAAACATTTAAAACCTCACTTAAAATCTCTTTAAAGAAGCGTATCACCTTCCACCCTAACATGCTCATCCCCTCTCTCTCCCTCCTTTACCACTCACTATCCCTTAGATTGTAAGTCTGCGAGTTTCTATCCTAAGTACTTTGGGAATTCACCATGGACATTGGATTCCTAGCTCAAAAACAGGGCCCTCCTTCCTTTGCTAAATGTTAATTTGTATTTCTCATTGTCTGTACCTAATTTATGTACAGCGCTAGGGAATATGTCGGTTAATTATAAATAAACTATAATAATAATAATATAATAATTAACAATTAACAATTATTTGCATATTGCAGATCAAAACTTTTCTTTTTCAACCTCAATTACTATGTTACTATGTAACTATCAGCCTTATTAAATTCCCCCAACGTTGGAATCCGTAGCCCATAACGTAGGCTGCAAGCCTTACACCTATTAAATTGGCTCTGTAAAGCAACCCATCAACGACTTGTGCGGTAAGTGCGAGAAAAGGCTACGGAACAAGAAAATTTGAACTACACGTCTGCAAATCCTTTGATCTGTCAAGCCTGTAACTGTTACGTTTCGAATCATGCTCTTAAATTGCAACAAATTCACTGGTGTTCAACCCCATAACACGCAAATGGAGCCAAAAGGCCAACGGGTACAGGTAATTATGACGATCTCTGTTGCCATTGGCACCCTCTAAACCCGTAACTATGGGTTTGACTAATTGATCACGTGCACAGCCACGCATCCAACGTTCAACAAATGGTTTACGGGTTTGCGTCTCTGGCCCGTTACTCGTGGCCAGGTTTAATTTAATAGCTATGTAACAGCTGAATTTCAAGCATTTGCCCACCAGGAAATTTGGGCAAACCAGTGATTGGTTCTAAGCATCCGTGCACTGGCACCACAGATTCATATTGCAAGTTTATAAAATGTTCTGAAATAAACAAAGCACAGAAAGTGTCCAGTGGCACAGAAAACACATCGGGCATTACTCTCTAGGAGGAGCAGGTGAGAACAGATAAGGCCGCAGATTTACCCAAAAAGGGTACAGCCATGTAAGTGCTGAACAGTGACAGAGAGCTAAAATCCAGACAGATACTGCAGGGGAGGCTGGATGTCACCTAATCATGCGCATGCAGTTGAGAAGGGGTGTTGGGAAATACAGCAGCATGTACAGTATTGTGTTCAGTTGATGTATATATATTGATGTATATGTATTTTGTTATTTTATCCACGTTAGTAAATCCATATATTATTCTTCACTATCTGTCTCGTTGTGGAATGCTTAACCAACATGAGGGTCACCAGCTATAACAATAGATTATTCATCTACCTGAAAATGAATATCTTCAAGATGTTGCCCTGGTTGCTTCTGGCATTGATGATAATATCTCTTATTTCAAGTCTGCCTGGTACAGGGGGTATCTATAGTTTATATGCCATAAACTCAACAAGTGGTGTTAATGGTACAAATTATAAAATTATCATTTCAGATGTACATTATTTCAATCTATACACCATAAACATTGCAGGTTCTCTCTTGCCATTCTCCATATTTTGTGTGGCATTGGCAACCATACCAGACTTACAACCAATGATGATGCTGGATTCAGCTCTGCTTTTTTATATTTAACCTAATTTATTTAATAAGTGTGAATTTGCTGTGTTTTACCTACATGTTAAAAAATTAAACTCTGATATTATTGCGCTACATTTTAATTTTTCTTTTCCATGTATGCTCTCTTATTTTTTGATTTATAGCAATAAAAAATTGAAACTGGTGCTTTTGCATTGTCAATAAAACTCAAATCAACAGAAAAATAAAGTCTACAAGTAAATCTCATTCACTGAGTTAGCTTGGTTAACTTAATCATACACAATGTTTCCTTATATACCATATACATATATTTCTCTTATAAATATTATCTATTCAAAGTTATATGCTATTTGGTGTTAGGTTGATAATGTGATGAAAGTGTATTAAATTGTATCATTTATAATGGGAAACATTTACGGATAAGTACATTTTACTGCTCATTGTTGTTTTATATTTGACATTATTATGGCTAAAATGTGTTATACTGCTAAAAATGATATTAGATATTATAATATTAGTAGTTGGCAGGCCAAAATTATATATTGGTTATAAAATGGGAATTGTATTCTTATATAGTGCTTCACTGAAACAGGCTGCAACCTCCAAAATCTTCTTCTCTTCTCCTGTGGCTAATACTTGTTTCGAATGGTGATTTAAGGATAGAGGGGGAAATAAATCATATATAATGCGTTATCATTAATAATGCTTTTATTCCACAAAAAACTTTTAACTTTTAAAATAGTTTCTCAACTGTCCCAGGTACACAAAGATATTAATTTTGAAAGGAATTTCTTCGGTGTTTGGCATCTTATTACACCTACCACAGTTACTGTCATTACTACATTCTTTAGTGACTGTAATATTACCAGTAATTATGGATATGGCCAAGGGTGCATAACATTGTTGCATTATTGTTGTTTGGGTTATATGTTGCCTGTACATAATTAGCATGTATACTAATTATAATATGTTATAGAGGGAAAATGTGATATAGAACAGGAGAATACTGCAGAACATTGCATCCTCACACATACAGGCCTTGATAAACAGCAGCCAAGACAGATGCATGTACTAAGTCCTAAGCAAACACTGGAGATTAACATCAAGTTTTTTTGCACTAGCCAGCTATAGACACCAGTCATGTAGTTTAGACATCTGAGTTTTATCTCAAGAGCTTCTATAGCAACCAATGATGCAAGACAGATGGAATTAAGTTCTGATATCACACACATACACAAAAGTACACAAGGGTGTGGTATGAGAGATAGAATATAAATATGTTGGTTCTATGATTCAATAAAGGTTCAGTTCTAGTTTCACTTATCCACATTGTGAGGCTGTCTTTATGTTTGTATCCTGAACTGGGGAGTGGTCTTGCCGGAGGCCACTAGTAACCTGTATCCAGTATTCTCTGCATGTACCTTTGGGCGTTGTCCTCTTTAGAAGCCATCTTTTGTGCCACAGAAAAACAAAAACCACATAATTCTGCTGGGGTAGCTGAAGAAGCAGATCTTGACAGTTAACAATACAACAAGTATTTTATACAGATATGATATGAATACAATTTTATAAATTAAACAGCAATAACCTGCTTATAATAATAATAATAATAATTATTATTATTATTATTATTAGTAGTAGTAGAAGTAGTAATATTAAGTTTTATTGATAAAGTATTACAGAAATATATGCTATGGGGAGATTAATTAAATAAAGAGGTTAACTGACACTTAACAGCGCAATAACATAGAAATACAGATTTAATAACAGACAAAAACCAAAATTGAATATCTAATCTACTTATTGTTCATATCTGAAATATTGGCTTAGGTTTTTTTGTAAATAGTATCCGAAGAAATGCCCTCTCTTTGAAAATATATATGCAGAAAATAAAGAAATGACTCCTGTGGCATGGATCTGCAAGTCTGAACCTAGCTGATGAAACACGACTTGTTATTACTTGATCATTCATATAAGCTATGACAGAGAAAGCTGTGACTGTGGTAAATTTGACTATTGTTTGCCACAGAAAGAAAGTGTTTTGGTCTCCTGAGTACCTTCAGCGCTCATTGTGGGCCTCTCGGTTCGTGTATTTTTTGTTATCAGAGGCCCTTCAGCGCTCATTGCAAGGTCCGCGCTGATTGCCTTTTTGCTTTCATTGCGAGCCTGTCCCCTGGTGTAGTTTTGGTTCTCTGAGCACCCTTGGCGCTCATTGTGAGCCGCGCGCTGAAAGCCTTATGAATTAAATAATAAAATCATAAATTAATATACTTTACCTATTTGTAATTAATATATGCAGCAAGCAATATCCTGAAGAGCTAACCATCTTTTTTATGTTCCTGCAGCATACAATGTAGATTGCAGTGTTGCTGTGCTGAGGTGTAAGTGTCAGCAATGTGTGAAGTGTGTAGTATGCTGCGTGCGCGAGCGCAAACTGTTTAACTGTGTCTGCATTTTGTAATGGTACTGTTATTATTTGCAAGTTAGTGTTGTAAAATGGCGGCGATTGTGTATGTGTTACACGGGTGTGGATCCTTTTGCGTCCTCCCTAATAGTGTATTTTATATTACACACTAAAAAGCAAAAAAGCATTTTCACTCACAGAAGCTACTCATTGGAACATCCTCTTTGTGTGATATCTCAGGGCTCTTGGGCAGGCACTATCAGTCAGAAGACTTTCCACACACTCCTACAATCTGATTGGTTGCAGTAATGACAGAAGACCCGAAACTCCCTCCCCCCCAGTCCCAGGAGTGGAGATGTCAGGGGGCCATCTTTCAGGCATGTCAACAATTCTAACAACAAATTTAATTGTATGTGATATCTGCATAAAAAAATGCATGGATTTAAAAAATTCATAAAGTTATTCAACATGCCTTTAGGAGATCTTTACTGTGGTGAGGTCCAAACTGTCCTGAATTAACAGGACCTATAATTTGTAGGTAAGACATTTTAAATAAAAATCATTGAATTATTTGCCTTAATATAACTTTTTCAACACATTGAGTTTAAGCTTCAATAACAGAGTGTATATCTGATGTGTAGAATGTAGCAATTTATAAAGTCTAGACTCAGACTCTAAAATGTTGCCATATCAAAGTTGAGTACTCGATAGAAAGACAAAGGGCCCTATTCTATTGCCCAATTTGTAAATTTATACACACTTAAACCTGCTCTTAATATTGCCACAGATTCTATTAGCTACTCACAATACGATTACGAGTTCCCGGCCCACAATCCCTTTGAGCCAGCCAAACCAGCAAAAACAGCCTTATAACTCCATTGGTTTTAGCACAGCTTGAATATTACAAGCTCTAAATAATTAAAGTTACACAAAATCGAGTTAAGGGGGCGCCTTCGCCGCTTCCTGCATAAGTTGTACGGGGTCGTAGGGATGAGCGCCTATGGCACTCATCTCCACCAGCACAAGGAACGCCTTGCCCGCAAAAGCGTTAGCAACAACCCGTGTTGCTGACATCTATATATGTGATATAAAGGGCATTCAGGGTTATCCTGGATAATTAGAGATGGAGTATTGATCCAGGGAGGAATCCGATCACCAGTATCTGAGGTCAGAAAGGTATTTTATATATTTGTTTCCCTTTTGAGACAATTGGCAAGTTTCACTTGGGGTTTTTTGTTCTTTATAAATGGGCAATATTTATTTGTTAGTGTGGCATCAGTGAACCATTCTATTGTAAATGTCAGACATTTCCCCCAAAAGCTTTTACACAATTTTACTTTAACCAGATTTTTTTCAAACATACCAGTATAAGTGCAGATTGTAAGCAGCATGTGTTTATAGTAGTAGCGCTTGTATTTGCCTGCATACTGATTATGCTCCATTATTTGGTCTTTTGTCATAGTAGTGATAAGATTTAATTTGTGATCAAAAAGATGTTGCTGCCAACAGAATTCTCAGGTTGGCTGCACATTTAACAAAAAGCAAAGCTGAATTTTAAGTTTGCATATTATTGAAATCATTGTACATGATGAATGCATACCCTATAAATACCTATACATTATATATGTATTACAGAAACACTCAGAGCAAGATAAGGAAGCAGTCCTTTGTAAAGTACCATCTGGAGCCTTGAATACAAGTCATCTTTGAATAAGGATCATGCTTTTCTCAACCTATATGTTCTTTCTGATTTCTGGGCTTGAGACAATAACTGGACTGATTCTCAATGCATTTATTGTAATAATGAATTGCATTTGGTGGCTGCAAACTAAGAACCTACAAACCATTGATAGTATACTGACATGCTTAGGACTATGCAATATTATTCTTCTGGCCATTACTTATGCAGATTTTACAATTGCTTTTTTCTTTCCACATATTTACCTACTAAGGCATTTTTTAAATATTTTCCGACATTCTTTTTATTTCTAACTTACTGTTGCATCTGGATTTCCACTTTGCTCTGTGTCTTCTACTGTGTGAAGATCACCAGCTATAACTACAGATTATTCATCTATGTGAAACAGAACATCTCCAAGATGTTGCCCTGGTGGCTTCTGGCGTTGATGATAATGTCTCTTATTTCCAGTCTGCCTGGTGCATGGCGTGTCTATAGCGTATACACCATAAACTCAACAAGTGGCATCAATGGTACAAATTATGAAATGATCGATTATGATATACATTACTCCAGGCTATTCATCATGAATATTACAGGATCTATCTTACCATTTTCCATATTTTGTGTGGCGGTTTCTCTTCTAATCCAATCACTGTGGCATCACACCAGACGTATGACCAGTGATGGTGCTGGATTCAGGAGTCCTCAGCTCGAGGCTCATTTCAGAACAATTAAAATATGCTGTGTTTTTTATTATTTAATATCATTTATTTTATAAATGTGAATCTACTGCCTTTTACCTTCATGTTAAAAGATGAAACTCTGATATTATTGTGCTACATTGTTATGTTGGCTTATCCAAGTCTGCTCTCTTTTATCTTGATTTATGGTAACAAAAAACTGAAATTGGCTCTTATGCGTATTCTTCATTGTCAATAAAACTCAAATCCACAAAATGAATTTAGTCTACAAGTAACTCTCATTCATTGAGTCAGCTAGACAGACCATATACAATGTTTCCTTATATATACCATATACATATATTTTTCTTATCAATATTATCCAACCAAAAGTTATATTCCCAGTGGTGTTAGTTTGATATTATGCTGAAAGTGTATTAAGTTCATATAATAGTCATAGGTTTGGAGAGAAAAAGAACAGTTTAGTACTCATTTTTGTTGTTATATTTGTCAGTTTTAAAGCCAAAAAAGCTAATAAACTAATTAAACTAATAAAAAATATTTAGTGGTACAACTATTTGTGATGGTAAAAAATGGGTTACTTAATAAATATATCCATTAGAGATAATATTGTGTGATGTTAGAAGCAACTGAAAGGTCTTAAATAAATTATCCATTTAATGATTGTGTGATTATTATTTATATTCTCACGTTGGTCTTTTACAGAGCAGTTATTATGATTTTACTTCAATAGGTGTAAAAAATAAAAGTCAGCTCTATTTCAGCACTAAAAAAGACGTTTTTTTTGTTTTTTATGCAGTAACGCTAATGAATACAATCTTGTAAATATCCCTAAATAATTGTTTAAAGTGGTAAAAGTATTAAGCAAAATAGAAATACAATATTAATAGTGCACAGTCCAATATTATATATGTTATAATGGGGGATGAATTCTTCTATAATGCTTCACAGAAAAATGTTGCAAATACCAAAGTTTCTTCTCAACTCCTGTGGCTAAGACTTTGTCTTGGATGATGATTTTGTGATTGTGGGGCATAGAAAAACATGTAGGGCATTATCATTTATAATGCTTTTATTCCACAATAAATTATCTTTAGATTCACTTTTAAAATAGTTTCTCAGCTGTCCCAGGTACACAAAGATGTTCATCTTGAAAGGAATTTCTTCAGTGTTTGGCATCTTACTACACCTACTCCACAGCTGCCGTCGCATCTGGTATGTTAGATAATTATGGATACATATATTTTATACATTAAAGAGCAAAACACACTTTTATTGATCTGCTTTTTACTTTAAACACAATGTTACTGACCATTCTCCTTTCACTATCTTCATTAGTAACCATCACAACACAATAATCAGTGCTGTAAATCCGTGCAGTGTTTTCTGTCTGTTGCAGTAATCAGTGATACAGGTGAGAGTTGGTGTGGCTTGATCTGTGTAAAGGTTTATCTGTGTGCATTTGTGTGAGGGGATAGGATGGAACGGCTGTTTTTTTTTAAAACTTGTAGGTGGGGGGGGAGGGACTATATAGAAGTATTGGGGTAAATAGGGTAGAGAGGTAAAGGGATGAATAAGTTACACATGGGGGAGGAGAAGGGGGAGGGTTACAATAGACAGTAGGGAGGTATTAATAGGGGCCTCAAATACAGTGGCAAGCACCTCACAACGGCAGAGCCATAGCAACATAAAGTGTATGATTGCTAACGCAAGAAGTTTGCCTGGGAAAATGGATGAACTAGAAATATTAGCAGTACAAGAAAAATGGGGCTAAATAGGCATTACTGAAACATGGTGGGATGAATCTCATGACTGGACTGTTAATCTGGATGGTTATAACCTATTTAGGAAAGATAGGGGAAATGGTAAAAGAGGAGAAGCGGTCTGTCTGAATGTTAAGCCTGAATTTAAGCCTATAGGCATCATTGAATCTTTGTGGGTTGAGCTAAATAGTGAGGAGCTAATTCTAAACGCATATTGGTGGGAGTATGCTATAAACGTCCAAATATAGCTGAAAGTGAGAAAATACAATTATTGTTACAGATTGGAAATGCAGCTAAGCATGGGCAAGTTCTAATAATGGGAGATTTTAATTACCCTGAAATAAACTGGATAAATGAGACCAGCAGCTCAGCTAAGGGGAGCAGGTTCTTGAGTACACTCGGGGATCATTATCTGGCCCAGGTAATACAAGAACCTACTAGAAATAGGCCATCTTGGATTTAGTCATCACAAGTAATATTGATATAATATCAAATGTTAAAATAGGGGAACCCTTGGGGAACAGTGATCACAACACAGTATCATTTGAGATTGAATAAAAAAACAGAGTTGTAATGGGCCAACAAAAACTCTAAATTTTAAAAGGGCTAACTTTAATGGGCTACGGGCAGCAATACAACATATAGACTGGGACAAAGAACTTACAGGGAAAAATACTGAAAATAAATGGACAACATTCAAAACCTTACTAAATAAACATACTCATCGGCATGTACCCTTTGGAAATAAAATGAATAGGAGTAAATCACATTCCATGTGGCTTAACAATGACTTAAAGATCATGATGAGGAAAAAGAAACATGCATTTAAATTATACAAGAAGGAGGGAACAGAGGCAGCTTTATGTGACTATAAGGAAATCAACAAGGCTTGCAAAAGGGCTATTAGACTGGCTAAAATAAAAAATGAGAAGTCAGTTGCAATGGAAAGTAAGACTAACCCTAAAATATGTTTTAAATGTATTAATGGGAAGAAGACGAGGAAGGAAGCTATAGGAACATTACAATGTGACAGAGGCCATCTGATAATTAGTGACCAGGAAAAGGCAGATGAGCTAAATAGGTTCTTTTCGTCTGTATACACAAGGGAGGTACCAGTGGTTGGGACACCGCAACATAATGGGGCTACACTACCATCACTAAATAATTGGTTAACCCAGGAAGAAATCCAAAAGAGATTGGAGAAAATAAATGATAATAAAGCCCAAGGTCCTGATGGAATACATCCAAGGGTACTGAGGGAGCTGGGTTCTGTAATAGCCAAACCATTATATCTAATCTTTCAAGACTCACTCACTACAGGGTCTCTGCCGGATGTTTGGAGAAAAGCAGAGGTGATACCTATATTTATGAAGGGATCTAGAGCAAATCCGGGGAATTATAGACCAGTGAGCCTCACATCTGTAGTTGGGAAGCTTTTAGAAGGGTTAATAAGGGACAGAATACAAGAATATGTCTATTTGAACAAGATCATGGGTAGCAGTCAACACGGATTTATGAAGGATAGGTCATGTCAGACCAATCTATTTAGTTTTTATGAGGAGGTTAGTAGGAGCTTGGATCAGGGCAACTCAGTGGATGTAGTCTTTTTAGATTTTTCAAAGGCATTTGATACAGTGCCACATGGAAGACTAGTGAGCAAACTAAGGGATACAAGAATTGCAGTAAATATCTGCTTATGGATCGAGAGCTGGCTAAAAGACACAAAGCAAAGGGTTGTTGTAAATAGAACATATTATGATTGGTCTAATGTGATAAGTGGGGTTCCTCAAGGTTCAGTATTAGGTCCTCTCCTTTTTAATATATTTATTAATGACATAGAAGTAGGACTCGAAAGTACTGTTGTGCAAGGTAATAAAATCAGATAATGATGTACTTTCCCTGGGATTTGCATAAATTAGAGAAATGGGCGGCTAAATGGCAGATGAGATTTAATACAAATAAATGCAAGGTTATGCATTTGGGAAGGAAAAATAGCCATGCAATCTATAATCTTAATGGAGCAAATCTAGGGGTATCAGATATTGAAAGGGATTTGGGAGTACTAGTGGACAACCACCTGGGTAACAGCGCTCAAAGCCAAGCAGAAGCTGCAAAGGCAAGTAAAATATTAGCATGTATTAGGAAGGGTATGGAAGCAAGGGAAGCAAATATAATTCTGCCACTATACAAATCCCTAGTACGCCCTCATTTGGAATATGGAGTACAATTTTGGGCACCAATTCATAAAAAAGACATTTTAGAGCTGGAAAAAGTACAGAGAAGGGCTACAAAACTAATAAGGGGAATGGAGGGGCTAAGTTATGAAGAAAGACTAGCCAAACTAAACTTATTTTCTCTATAAAAAAGGCGTCTTCTAGGGTATATGATTACCTTATTTAAATACATCCAGGGTCAGTATAAGTGAACTTTTTGTAGCAAGAGATTTTCAAATGACAAGAGGACACCCTTTGAGGTTAGAGGAAAAAAGATTTCACCTTAAACAAAGAAAAGGGTTCTTCACAGTTAGGGTGGTTAATCTGTGGAATTCTCTACCAAAGGAGGTGGTAACAGTGAATTCAATAGACAACTTCAAAAAGGGGTTAGTTATATTTTTGAATAAAGAGGGCATTCAAGGCTATCCTAGATAACTAGCGAAGGAATATTGATCCAGGGAGAAATGTGATCTCCAGTTTCTGGGGTCAGGAGGGAATTTTGCTTTTTTTCCCCTTATGAGACAATTGGCAAAGTTTCAATGTTTTTTTTTTTCTGTTTGCCTTCCTCTGGATCAATTAACAATAAATAATAAATAGTCCACATTAAAAAGATCAATAGAGATCTAAAAAGGTTGAACTTAATGGACTAACTCTTTATTCATCCTCCAATACTACTATTAATAATTATTTAACAATAAATTAATTAATAACTAATCCGCATATTGCAGATCAGAGGAGATCTTAACAGGTTGAACTTGATGGACTGAAAGTCTTTTTTCAACCTTAATTACTATGGCCCTCATTCAATTGCGATTTGTCCAATTGAATTGGGCTTTAAATAAGCTCATAGCCTATTTTATTTAAAGAAGTTTTTAGTTAGTGAAAACCTTGCTTTTGGATAAATGCTTACAAACTAAAAACTTCTTTAAAAAAAATATGTTATGTGCTTATTTAGAGCTCTATTCAATTGGCCAAATTGTAATTGAATGAGGGCCTATGTAACTATGTAATATTCTCAGCTCAAGGGCTTATTTGCTCATATTTATTGATTGTTGTAAAAAATACAAAATAGTATGAATATTTATGTAATAAAAATATTTCAATTTGAGGTTTATTGTATATGATAACTAAAGATTTCGTCTGAGGAACCCAGTTCGAGAAAAATAGGGTTTGAAGGGCAGGGCTTTTAGACACTTATTGTAACCAATGTGTGCTAAAGATACTTGAAAATGGGAGAAGACTGTAAAGCTTGATAGCATCCAAGATGTCTTAAATAGACTCGGTAGGCAATATTTTGTTTTGGGTAAATGTTTATGTGAATTAATTTTGTCCTCCTTTATTAAATTAGCATATAATGTAAACATCACTTATTATTATTATTATTATTAGTAGTAGTAGTAGTAGTAGTAGTAGTAGTAGTGGAATTAACCTTTATTTATAAAGCATCACATTTTATGCAGCTTTATATACTGTGGGAAATTGCATTAAATACATTTAACAGTGAAAAAAAAACATATCAACATAGATTTGATGGCAGACAAGAACCAAAAAGACTCATATAGTCTGCTCAAATATTGGTACAAAATGGGTTGAGATCCCTGCTCCTGAGAGTTTATATTCTAAAAGATTTGGAGCCCGATTAACTTGCTATTCAATTGGTGTATTTGTGCTGGCTCCAAACTGGTCACAAGTTACGGCTTAGAAAAAACGGCGACGGTTAAACCCGTAACTTACAGCCTCCTGAAGCCTTTAATCTTTCAAGGCCGCTAGACTTCCAGTCGCGAAAATCTCACATAGCTATTCAACTGCAAAAATCGATCAACATCGAAGCCGCAATCAAGCCCACAAACATCAAATGGCGGCCCAAAGCGTACGGGTTTCAAATAGGACCCGCAAAGGGTTTACAGACTAGTTTGTAATACTGAAAATGACAATATAGAGACACCAATACACTTTAAAACATGGGGAAAGCAATGGAAGGCATTACAATTACATGCACAACAACTCCCACATATCATATATTGCAAAAAACAAAATGTTATTTTGCTCAACGGTTGTAATGGACATGCATATGCCAATATGAAAAGCCATGCTGCAACATGCGGAAAGCTATTAAAGACACACTACCTTTTTAAATTGCAACACAAATACACGGAAATGGCTGACATATTAACCCTTTCTCCCTCACAATGTGGACCCTAATAATACAAAGATCATCTTATATACATTTCACTCATCACATTTACATTGGGAAAACAAATAGTGGCCAAATTAGACCGCCATATGGCATATATCAAGTACATGGGGAACATTTCACATATGGTTGTTCAGTCCCTCAGTTGTGTCCAACTCTCTGTGACCCTATGGACTGCAGCACACCTAAAAATGTCTCTGTCTGTGCGTATCCACAAGGTTTGCATGCCAAAGATACTGGAGTGGGTTGCCAGTTCCTTCTCTAGTGGACTGTGATTTATCTGACCGCTCTGCTATGAACTGCCCACCTAAAGTTGCCCTACATGGTATAGCTCACAGCTTCATTCAGGTACACAAGCCCCTTCACCACCACCACTTAGCAATCCCGGACGCAACACCCTGGGAGGCAGCGGCACCTGCAGTGGTGGAGGCATGGTGGGAGGATGGAGGGGTCAGGACGCGGGTGGCCAGGGGATGCATCCGCGGTGGAGGAGGCAGGGCTGGGGACCAGAGGGTGTCACATGGCCACTGCGGTGACTCCCTGGAATTTAATCTGGTCAGCCCCAATCCTGAGCTGCTCAGCCAGGTATGACTCAATCATTAGGTGGTGTCTCCTCTCCTCCCTATTGCGCCTTGCTAGCTTTAGCCTCTGCATGATTGTCGGAGATGCTGGCCTGGTTACGCCAAAGACACTCCAACTGCTGCTGCATGAGGGCCAGCATCTTCACCTGCGCAGCCTGGCCTAATGTTGGGGATGGAGGCCCCAGGGGCATGGTCTGGTGAGGAGGTGGTGGTGGTGTGTGAGTGGGGAAGGTCTGGGGCCTGACTGGAGGGTGTTGCAGAATGAGTAATGGTGTGGTTGGGCCCAGTGGTGGTGGTACCCAGTCCTGCGCACTGCTTTTAGGGGTAGGAGGTGGTGGTGGCTAGTGTCCTCAATCCAATTGGAGGGCACTGGTGATAGCCTCAGTCTCTGGAGGAGGGGGATAGTGGTGTTGAATCCCTGCAGTGTTGCCGGAGGTCCAGATGGTGACCCCGACAGCCATATTACATCATCCTCCTCTGAACCAGGGCCCTCTGCTCTGTTTCTCTCCTCCTCCCCCTGCGCCGGTACCTACCAGGCGGGGGCTTGCTCCACCACTTCCTGCTCTGATGGAGCCGATGCCCCTGCCTCGGGCTTGCCACTGGACCCAGACCTCCTTGATGCTGAAAGAGAGAAAAGAAAGGTCATTAGTATGATGAATAATATATTGCTTTGTGTGCATTCCTAACTATCTGACATCTAGGCTTGAACATGGATGATTCTCCTAATTGCAACCCAGATTAGCTATCATTTGCTAGATGTGATCTACTCTTTGGTTCTTGGTCTTGATCATTCTTGGCTCCTAAAGCTATCTTGATTCCGGCTGCGGTCTGTGACTGCATAGGCTGCAGTATGCACACCAATTCGTGGACCATCTATTGGTTTATTTCTGTTGTTGTGCCCAGGAATGACAGTGATTTGTCAGCTTCATGGATTTAATAATGCATTCATCTGTCCCTATAGAGCTGACATGTCAGTGTCCTTGTTGGTCATCATGTGTAGTGTGTGTGATGTATATGTGGTGGCATGTTGGTGTATGTGATATTCACCTGACATGGAGGCTGGGTTCTGCTGGGCCACCAGGCCTGAAGCTCCAGCGGCGGGCACTTGTCTCAGAAGGCTCCTGGCGACCCTCTGCCACTCATTATAGGTTATGGTCTGATCCTTGTCCTCCTTAGCCATCCTCCTCCTCACCTTTGCCCTGATGTCATCAAATTGGTCATTGTCAGACCTCTCATCCCTTGGCGCTGTGCCTACTGCTGTAAACTCAGCCACTACCGCCTTCCATGCCTGAGCCCTAGGCCCTGGCCTAACTTCCCTCCCCCGGCAAGAATCACAGGGGGGCCACGGATAGCACCAAGAAGTACCACATTCTCCCGGTGTGTGTATTTGTGGGCCCTGTGCTTGCCCTTAGCCTCTTGCCCTCCCGACTGTGGATGGGGATCCTTACCTCCCTGTCCTATCCCTGAGGTCTGTCCCTCCCCTGAACTACCACCCCTCTTGGATCAGGCCCCTTCCCCTCTATCCCTCTCCTAGGTGTTCCGGCTGCTCGGGCCACCCTGCCACCTCCCACCTCCTCCTCTACAGTCACGAACTCCTCCTGCTCCTCTTCCTGCCCCTCCTCCTGTCCTACCTCCACCTCCTCCGTTTATAGTTTATAGTAGAGCACATGAGACACTGTTATTGAGGAACCATTCCCCTGTGTAACATGACACCCTATATAAAAGAGAACTGGATGACAGGGGAGGCACCAACAGGTAAGAATCTGTTACTTGTAAGACGTTAGGATCTGGTATGAGGCAGCAGAATTCAGTCAGTCAGAGAGGAGCCTTGTTATTCATTTCCTGGACAGACCATTGTAGTAGGGAAGCTTAAATAATTATTTGGAGGCATTTCTAAATGTTGTCCAATTGAATACCATAAAGGTCTCCCAATGGTGCATAGTCTGTTATTTTAATACCAATCAAACCTAACAACCATCAAGCATGCACCTTTGCTAAATCCTGTGTTGATATACAATGCATTACAATGGCAATATCAAGAATGCTTAATTTCTTAGTTTTGCTGCCTTTTTGTTTTACAGAAACAGAGTTAATTTATTTCATACCATTATAATGTATTATAATTATTTATCATTATCCAATATGAACTCCCCAATCAATAAGATAGATCAGTAATGATCAGTGATATAGTGGAAAGCTTCTATGTATCTCTGTCCTTTGCAAACCTTATTCTAATAGAAAACCTAAGTGAATATAGTGAATAAATAGCAAAAATATAATTTCTAAATTTAAATTCACCCTTCTATAAAACGTATGCGTTATATCATTCTAAAACCTGTTTGCCTGTTTCATAAACAGTGTTGATTTTCTACATCATTTTCTATTTTTTTCACAAATTACCTACTTTATACACAATAATTGTCTGAATGCTACTTGTTCATATTACCCATCACTTCTATTTTAGAGCAAGTGAATACAGAATAAAGGAATGTACCATCTTTATGAATTACTGTACAACATATTATCTTGAAAGAAGGATCATGTATTTCACACTCAGGTCTATTATATCAAAATTGCATAATAAATACATTAACAACAGTATACTACAGTAACTTGTTATTTTATTATAATTCATATTGGATAGTGCCTATGACTCAATCATGTCTATTGTTATTCAAATAACCTATTCACCAAATATTGGGAAAATTGACACTTTTAAAGTGGACCTCCTCTAAAGTGGTGCTCCCCCAACCAGTTCTACCAAAACGCGCTTTTGGACTTTTTTTAAAACTTACACAGGAGCGTTCACACAGGTCCCATTTAGCAGTAGACTCCGCAATAGCAATTAGAGGTCATAGGCTGGTGTCTGGCACAACTCAAGCCTGCCGGTAGGTAGCGTTACTTAAACATTTATCCATCAGCTAATATCCATGCAACTAGCTAGTTTCAAATTCGCACAACTCAAGCCAAAGGTAGTGTTGGATTCTACTCCTAGGCTAGGAGTATTGACTATTTCAAGTCCTTTGTGGCAGACAACCATATTTCTGCGAGCCTCACAATGAGCGCCGAAGGTCCTCACAGTACAAAACAATTTCAATTATGTCTCAAACAGCACTCCCATGGCTTCGAATGTTATTGCCCCGTCATTTTTGACGGACAAGTCGCTAGTCATATTATATGGACTATTATTGAGAGGTTAACATTAAGTATTTATTCATGTGTGTTGGCATACTACCTATTTGATTTTAAATATTTTCTTTCTTACAGAGTGTCTTATTTTAACAAGATTAAATAAAGGCTATATTTTTATTTATCCCCACTCTAATATTAGTTTCCACATTTATAGCATTTCTCAATTGGGAAAACCTTGCCAGTACTGGGATGGATAACATTCTTCATAGGCTTTACATAATTACAAGCTTTACAGTGTCCACATCTATAAAGCTTGAAGACTGCCTTTACAGTCTGTGAGGGTTCAGGCGGATGAAAGAAACTACGTGTAAGTCTGTCTCCGATATTCTTCGTTCTCCGATATGTGTGTCTGTTCATCCATAGCAATAATCAGGTCCACAAATTCAATGCAATTATTATCTATTACATAAGTGAGTTTTAGACCCAATGGGTTCACATTCAAGATGGCTACAAAGGTTTTAAATTCCTCTTTAGTTCCATCTCCGGATATCAATATGTCATCTATATTTCTCCCCAGGAAAGCACCTTTTGTGTATATTCGTACATTGATTCTGTAAAGACATAGACTTCTTCCCAATATCCCAGGAATGTTAGCATAATTCGGGACACACACTGTGCCCATTGTGGTGCCCCTTATCTGATGATACCATGGTACATTAAAGAGAAAAAAATCTTGTTAAGATAAACTTGAGAAATGTTAGTATCAATCTAATATGTTTCTCTATTATGAAAGTGGTATGCTGGTGTATAATAGCTCTACAACTATACTTGCGAGCAACAATTGTGCGGAAAACATTCAAACCATCCAGATGTTTTAAGACATCAGTGGTGTCTCTTAGTAGGATTGTAGGCAGCATGCCAGCTCTTTCAGAGATCCACCAAAACACTTTCTGGGTGAGGTTGTTAATTTTCGATACAATAGAGCGACCTGGGATTGGCATAGCATATTTATGTATTTTGGGGAGATTATAAAACATAGCAGCCATTTGGTATTTGGGAAGTAGAAAGTCTAAATTTGGATTACTAATCAGATTCTCGTCTCTTGCCTGAGTAAAGATTATTTTAAGCTTATTCCTGTATTCAACCCTGGGATTCTCAATGGGATCTCAGAACCTCATACGTTCGTTCAACACTCAATATTTTAGGGCACATTTTTAAATAATCTGGCCTGTTCATCAAAACGGTGTTGCACCCCAGGTTACAAAGTCCATAAATACCTCTAAGTTGCAATTATTTTTAAAATTCAGTGTAAAACAACATGGCTTTTCCAGATGCTACTTGACAAAACATCATCCTTTAAATTATCTTGACCTTCATTTTCATTCAATAGAGAAACAAGACTTTCCATAGGCAAGTAATCCGTCTTGCTTAAACCCAATTGTTCTACCACTTTCATTTATTTTTCAGCATAACATTTCTTCAATGCAAGTTTTCTAATGAATAAGTGAATATCATTCACATTTGTGAATAGGTTAGTATATATGATAGGAACAAAGTAAAAGCCCCTAGTTAACAGTGCTTTGTGTGAATGTTCCACTTTAAATTTGGATACATTAATAACAGAAATGTTGTCAATTATTTCATGCTTAGTTTCTCTAATTGTTGGCAAATGATTTTGTGGAAAATCCTGAGACTTATAAGTATGTGTCTGTTGACTTTCAGTTGGATGCAATGACATGGATAATAATATTGCAGTCGCTGGGGGACTTCCAATGGACTATTCGTAAGTAATAAAATAATTGGTTTCTTCTTGCTTTGGTCCGTGAGTTCAGTCTTTGTCGTTGGTCTTGTCCCCTCTCTAAAAAAATGTCTAATTCTAGATCTTGTCGTGGGCTTACCTTCCTTATTTTCCTATGTAAAGGGCATATCTTGGTGAGAAATTGATAATTGAGGATTTTCCTCTTGATCAGATTGTTCAAACTCCAATGAACATATATATGTGGGTACAGATCTTACAGGTATTCTCATAATTATGTATGCCTCTCCAGACAGAAAATCTCCTTATTCCACAATAGCTTATTTGTTTCCTAATAATAAGTTCTTTTTTTAATTTCTCTATATTTTTATGCAATTTGGAATTCAAATTATCAAACTCATTCTCCGTCGAAAAAAACTAGCTTAAAATGGTCTCTTTGGAAGACATAAGAAAAGGAAAACCTTTTGCTCCTCTCCTACCTAGAATTGAATTTCAATATGCACTGATATTCTGAAAAATAACTCCTTTCCTTATGATATATCCTGAAATGTTTAAATTTAGTTACGGTTTCATATTGTTGTGTTGTTTTTTTTGTTTTGTTTTTTCTTTTTTTTTCTGCTTGTTTGATTGTGTATAAATATTGATGTTTTGATATTTGGATTTTAATGTTTGTAAACTTTGTAATAAATAAAAATAAAAAAAATAAAAAAATTATCAAACTCAGAAAGATTGCGGGATTTCTCCAAATCTACATGATATTGGGCTACTTTTAAATTTAAAGATTCCAGATTTCATTGTTCAAACTCCCATATTAAATTCATTAAGTCTAATGAGCATTTGTCTAATTAGCATGAGACTATGTCCATCCATTTCTGAGTAAAGGTATTATTTAAGAAATGTGAAGCAGGAGTAAGCTGAATTCTCAGGCCTGTAGGGATGAACTTATTTTTCAGATAATTCTTTAGACTTGAAACATCCCAAATAGTCCGAATTAGTTTTTTCAATATCTTATGTAACTCTTGAAAAGCCATAGAGAAGTTAGGATCTTAGGAGACACTGTGCATTCATTCTCTGTCAATAGAGAAGGTTGCTTATGCCTCCATTTGGAGCTTTTGTATAGTCCCATTTTTCAGGGTTGAAATGATCCATATTTACAACTAAAAACTATGAGACACTGACATAAATATATTACTTACCAAACCAATGAACTGTTTATGAACATGATCAAAAATTATATCATTACTGTTCTCATGCTAAACGCCATTCTTAGTAACTCAGAGCCCTATGTAAATCAGGTGCTCTAAGTTAGGGGAGTGTTGTAAATAAGCTGCTGGTGCCTTTCTACAACAGTATGTAGATATTCTGCTCCACTACTTTAGGGCACTCAGCTGACATCCGTAAACCTTGCCATTGTCAGTAAGAGATTCAGTGTGGGAGGCACCCAAACCAACCTTTACGGATGAGAATCGGCTCTAGGAACAAATAGAGAGGCCTATCATCATGTCCTGGGGGTTCCTTCCATTTAAAGCCCGCTGGAAGGAATCCTCGGGCATAACCTACCCATGCTCACTGTCCTATCGTCCCATTTATATAACTTTGGGGTCTACTCAGACGCCAAGGATAATAAAGTCAACCCCTGCTGCAGTGGAGTCCTTATAGGGACCGCTGCCGCCTATTAACCCCCCACTGGACCACTGTGGCTAGGGTTAATAGTCAGGGCTCTGCAGGTGTCCCGATCGTGATGCAGCACAGGGGGGTTAATTTGCAGTACCGCTGTCGTACCCCTGCGACAGGGGTTAACAATTTAGATGCAATGGGTTATTTATAGCCTTGTGGCAGGGGTTAATTAATGGAGCGTGCTGTGGGTGGGGGTTGATGTTAGGTGCCAGGGAGTCCTGATCGGACTTTAAGGACCCCATCCCCTTGCAGGATTTGGGTTTTTAGGGGCCAGAGTAGTTGGGCAGAGACAGTGTGCTTCTCTTTTTAAATACTGTGCTGGACCTGTAAGGATTTCTTCAGTTTTTGGGAGTTAGGGGATTGCTCTAGTTTGGGAATGAAGGCAAACATTTTTATTAGCATAGGGTTTAGGTGTCAGAGTGTCAAGGAGCAACTCAGAATTTAGTGTCAGGGCAAAATTCAATGGAGATTTATGCCTTGATTTTTGGCCTGAAGTATACTCAGAGCAGTGACCCGGAGGAGTTTGCTTGCAATGTTTTAGGGGATTAACATACTTGGGTAGGGTTTACCCTGTAGTTAGGGCACTCATAGTTGATTTTTCAGGTATTAGCATAGGACCTTCAGCTAGTAAAAATTGTTTTTTTGTTTCCAAAAAATAGATTATATGTACCTATATATTTATCGGCATATAACACGCACCGGCGTATAACACGCACCTCGTTTTAAGAAGGGAATTTCAGGGGGAAAAAAATTCAAATAAAGAACTTTGAAGCAAAATCCTCAACCTCAACCTCCCTCCTCATCCTCAACCCCTTCCTCAACCTCCCTCCTCATCCTCCCTCCTCAACCCCCCTCCTCAACCTCCCTCCTCATGCTCAACCCCCCTCCTCAACCTCCCTCCTCATCCTCAACCCTCCTCCTCATCCTCAACACCCCCTCATCCTCCACCCCCTCCTCATCCTCCCTCTTCAACCCCCCCATCCTCAACCCCCTCCTCGACCCCCCCATCCTCAAATCCCCTCAACCCCTTCCTTAACCCCCCAATCCTCATCCTCCTTCCTCAACCCCCCTATCTTCAACCCCCCCATCAACCTCCCTCCTCATCCTCAACCCCCCTCCTCAACCTCCCTCCTCATCCTCAACCCCCCTCCTCATCCTCAACCCCCTCCTCATCCTCAACCCCCTCCTCAACCTCCCTCCTCATCCTCCCTCCTCACCCCCCCCCCCCATTCTCAACCCCCTCCTCAACCCCCCATCCTCAAATCCCCTCAACCCCCCTCCTCAACCCCCCAATCCTCATCCTCCTTCCTCAACCCCCCTATCCTCAAGCCCCCTCCTCAACCTCAACCCCCCTCCTCAACCTCCCTCCTCAACCCCCCACCTTATCCTCAACCCCCCCTCATCCTCAACCTCCCTCATCATACTCAACCCCCTCCTCATCCTCAACCCCCTCCTCAACCTCCCTCCTCATCCTCCCTCCTCAACCCCCCATCCTCAACCCCCTCCTAAACCTCCCTCCTCAACCCCCCTATCCTCAACCCCCTTTCTCAACCTCCCTCCTCAAACCCCCTCCTCAACCCCCCATCCTCAAACCCCCTCAACCCCCCTCCTCAACCCCCCATCCTCATCCTCCTTCCTCAACCCCCCTATCCTCAACCCCCCTCCTCAACCTCAACCCCCCTCCTCAACCTCCCTCCTCATCCTCAACCCCCCACCTCATCCTCAACCCCCCTCCTCATCCTCAACCTCCCTCCTCATCCTCAACCCCCTCCTCAACCTCCATCCTCAACCCCCTATACTCAACCCCCTCCTCAACCTCCCTCCTCAAACCCCCTCCTTAACCCCCGATCCTCAAACCCCCTCAACCCCCCTCCTCAACCCCCATCCTCAACCCCCCTCAACCCCCCTCCTCAACCCCCATCCTCATCCTCCCTCCTCAACCCCCTATCCTCAACCCCCTCCTCAACCTCAACCCCCCATCCTCAACCTCAACCCCCCTCCTCAACCTCCCTCCTCATTCTAAACCCCCTCCGCATTCTAACCCCCCTCCTCATTCTAAACCGCCCCGCCTCCTCAACCTAAACCCCCCTCCTGCTCAACCTAAACCCCCCACCCGGTATGTGACGTCACCGGGTCAAGGAGCGGAGGCCGGAGCTGAAGCAGGTAAGTGAGAGGGAGGTATTTAGGGGGTTAAGGTTGAAGAGGGGGGTTTAGGTTGAGGAGGAGGGGGGTTTAGGTTGAGGAGGGGGGTTAGAATGCGGAGGGGGTTTAGAGTGAGGAAGGAGGTTGAGGATGAGGAGGGGGAGGGAATATCGGAGTATAACACGCATCTATCATTTGCCCCCTATTTTCAAGGAGAAAAAGTGTGTGTTATACGCCGATAAATATGGTATATATTATTTCACTTCCCCTGCTTTTCACTAGGCTCTAGTACATAACTTTATTGCATGGTATGATAGAACTTACAGGTCTATTTAATCCATAAGATAAACAATTTTGACACTCAAATGGTTTTCCATAGTTTATATGAGATGCCTATATACATTATGTATTAGGAATCCACCCTAATGAATGGCATTTCTTTTTCATACATCTACAGTTTTTGCAACTGTACCACTGGGTATTGATAATTGGTATTCTTAGGTATTCTTAGGTATCTTCAGTATTGATAATATCTTATATTCTTGAATTGAGTACAAGTTGAATAACTTATACAGTATATTGGTTCACGAGTAACACCTGATATACAATTTTTTTGAAGGATTGTTTTCTATTTCTTGAAAAAAATATCCTATTTTTACTAGCTGAGATTATGTATCAGGAAATTAATGATATTCTGTAAGGCATTGATATAAAAGTACATCTTGATCCCAAATCAATATAGCCCACAAAGTGCATAAAGGTACTGTATTATATTACAGAGCTAGTCCAGGTAGGAAAACCTGATTGATATGTTCCCCATGTATACATTTTTATCCTTCATAACATATTTCCTGTCTGAGTACTCACTTAAGCCTTATTTAATAGCTTTCATGACAAACCCAAAACAAATGAGCCCCATTCAAAGATGTGAACAGTTTCCTGACTTAATATGATTTTGAGTTTAGGGGCATGCTCTATCACATAGGACTTGGCATCTACCACATAGACCATTGGATTGAGACGGCCTACCTTCTTACTTTCCTTCCTCCGTACATTTCTATTGTGCCGCCATCTACTCCAGGATAGAACATAAGGAGTAAGGGCTCCATTCAATCCAAAATTCGCAACTCGATCGCAGACAGACGATTGTCTGCAAGTGAGTTGCAGGCTCCCATTGGTCTCCATTTGGGATGCAGTTCAATTGCTCAGGGCTGCAAGTTACGGCCCCAAGACCGTAAACCACTGGCTCGGAGCACTTCAGGATGGAAACATGGTCAAAGAAGAAAGCCAGTAACCTCCCATTTCGATTTGACCAATAGGAAATGAGACTGTCAGAATGATGGCAGTAAAAAAGGAGGTTACATGTCATTCAATTAGGTTTGGGGGTCTGATATGCGATCAGACTTGCAAACCCTTCAAAATAAAGAATTATTAAAATAAATGCCTATACTGTTCTAGCCCATATGGGTGGCCTGATATGTGTTAACTCATTGATACCCAAGATCGATTTAACCGAGAAATGAAACATGAAAATTACTTTTATTTCCTACCGATTTGCGAGCTTGAGACTGTGCAATTGAATAGCGATTTGCAATTTTAGCCTTGCGAAAGTGACAGATTAAAGTTATGAGTTTAACCATCGTAATTTTTTCAAGTTCATAACTCGGAAGCCTATCTGAGCCCGCAAAAAGACGCCAATTGAATAGCAAAATAGCTTACAACCTCACTTACGAGCCTCCGGATCTCCTGAAACCTCAATTGAATGGGGCTCTAAGTCTGGAGCTGATCTACTCTAAGATCAAAACAAGAGCTTACCACTTGATGTACACATTGCTATGTATGCAGCTTATTCAACAACCAAATACTTATTTCTAGTATTTATTGCTACACAAGCTTTGTACTAGCCTGCATCTTGTGGCATAACTGGCTGGGACCTAGACTTTCTTTTTACTCTATTTGAGAATTAAGTCAAGTTGTTTAAATGTTCTTATTTGGAGCTACTGCATTGTGAAAACAACATAGGGTTAATCATAATCATATATTAATAGCGAAATTTTATTGGTGAAAAAAAAACGTCGATTAAAAGAATTTAAAAGCAATTTAAAAACACTGTGAAAGATGATTCCTTCAATGACACTTGTGACCACTATTACCCCTCTATTATATAGTATTTTTAGAGTGTGGTTACACAGGTAAATTCCTCAGAGTATATAAAAGGGCAAATACACAATGATTTAAGGGCTGTAGACAAAACCCATAGATGGATGTATATGTATACAATATTAATATAGATTACTGACAAATGAAGTGAAACACCTATTATTAGTAGAGTTATCTTGGTGTTTCAAAACTGTAAAGGCTCAGCCTCATATGGGAATGTCATGCAGTCTGATACAGATACCAGTCACTATATGCAGCAAAGCTGCTTTCCCTTAATGTGTCTGTATACAGAAACGACTGACATGCTGTTTGTAGAGCAATGGTTATCTCCTCTTAACTAAGTTACTGAGGGTCTGTGTCAGTTCAGGGGTAGGGCTTTAATAGCCCAAATAATCTGCCCTTAAAAAGCCCTTAAAAGTGTCTCTAAATACTTTTTAGTAGAGCGTTTGCGCCTCCATTAGCTCGGAGTTTCGCGCTTCCTGAATGTAGCGTGCGTGATGACGTCACGCTACCTACGCCTGTTACCTAACATGTTTCTACGTTACAAAACGTCTTTGTCAAAGGATCAAGGCGTGTACTGAAAATGAGAGCTATTTAAAGGAAACGGTAGCCATGGTTACCAACGCTACCGAGTGTGCTACACTGAAATAAATCTCTTATATATTGTAAGCCTGGGAGAGAGGAAGATAATAACATTGAAAATAGTGTAAGGACACCCTTATGTGATAATGCAGGATTTAAGGAAGTCTTCCATGTATAAGTGTGAATCAATGGATATAATCTCTTCTAGTGATCAATGTGTCACTGGGAAGTGAACTATAGGGCATATAGTGCATATAGTGCTAAGGAATACCATAAAGTGCTTAGAGCAGAGGATAATAAAATGATGGATGAAGTCCCAGATTATGAGGGACTATTTAATAAGTATCTATAATGTGTAAATATAGGATAGAATCCTAGTGGAGGGCAATAAAAAATAAACTCAAGTAATAGTGTAAATAAGGCAAGGGTGCCCTATAAAAGAGGCAAAGAATGTGTATTATATCAAATAAAACATATGTGTGAAAAAAAAAAAAAAAAATGAAAGAGTTAAATGAAGGGAGTATACGAAAAACCTTCATTTAACCCATTGGGTACTTGTGCTTGAAGTTTATAAATCCATTTAGATTCAGATTGTAATAGTTTTTTTTGGAAGTTGCCCCTTCTGGGTCCTGAAGTTACTGAATCTATGATGCAGAACTTAAGTACATCCGGATTGTTGTTGTGGCAATATTTGATATGTCTTGCTATGGGGGTATCATATTCATTGAGAATAGAGTATATATGTTCCCCCATTCTACGTCGAAGCTCTCTACAGGTTTTACCTACATAAACCTTATTGCAAAGGCATGTGGCTATATATATCACTCCTGTAGATTTACAGTTAAAAAAGTTGTTAATTTCATAACTGAGCCCATTAATAGGGTGTATGTAGTTTTTGCATGGTTTTACAAATTTGCAAAATTTGCATCTTCCACATTTGTACATTCCCTTAAGGGGTTTAAGCCATGTCTTGGTCTCAATTGGAGTATCATTGTACAAACTATGTACAATCATATCTTTGATATTGGTGCCTCTCCTATATGTTATGCTTGCCTTTGAAGTTAGAGCATCTTGTATGTCTTTGTCACTTGTAAGAAGATGCCAATGTTTTTCAAGAATGGTCCTAATAATGTCAGAATCATGGCCATATGTCATTATGCATCTAATAAACTCCTGGTTGGATGTGTCGTTAGTTTTGGTGGTATTCTTTTTGACATGTGCATTAAGCAGGTCAGTTCTATTACAAGATAGGGCATGCTTATAGGCTGATTTAAGACTCCTATTTGGATAGCCTCTTGTTTTAAACCGCTGTCTAAGTTTATCTGCTTCTATTTTAAATTCATGTTCTGTACTGCAATTTCTCCGAGTCCTTAAATATTGGCCTTTAGGGATTCCTCTTTTTTGGGGTCCAAAATGCTGGCTTTCCCATTTTAATAGTGTGTTGGAGGCTGTTTCCTTTCTAAAGGTTGAAGTGCATATCTTCCCCTCTGAGTCCTTCTTGATTTTTAAATCTAGGAAGGAAACTTCACTTTTATTTGCCTCAGAGGTAAATCTCAGGCCTATTTCGTTGTTATTCAAATATGATAAAAACGCAGTAAGATCTTCTCTATTACCCGTCCAGACAAGAAACACATCATCTATGTATCTTCTCCAGATGAGTATATTACTTCCAAAGGTATGTGCGTTATCGTCATATATATATTTATCCTCCCACCAGCCAAGGAACAGATTGGCATAACTGGGAGCACACGGTGTTCCCATTGCCGTTCCTTGTTGTTGGTGGTACCATTTATGGTTAAAGATGAAAAAGTTATGTTTCAGAACATATTCAAGCAGTGATATCAGCAGTTGGTTTAATTCTTCAAAGATGGAGCCTTTCATCTTAAGAAAATATTTTATTGCATCAATTCCAAAGTGATGAGGAATGCTACTGTAGAGAGCCTCCACGTCGATGCATACCAGCCACGAGTCAGTGGGTATAGTTAGGTCTTCTAGTTGCCTAAGGATATCTGGGGTATCCTTCACATATGATGGTAATCCCATCACAAAGTCTCTCAGATGGTAATCCAAAAAAATACTACAATTATGTGACAAATTGTCAGTACCAGAGACTATAGGTCTTCCAGGGATAGGCCTCGTCTTTTTATGTACTTTTGGAAGGGAGTAGAAGATTGACACCGTAGGGAATTTGGGGAGCAAAAATTGATAAGTTTGATCATCAAAGATTCCTGAGTGTTTAACACCATCTAAGATGTTCTTGAGGGTAGATTTAAATTCGGCTGTGGGGTCCTTGGGAATGATCTTATAGGTCATTTTATCCTTAAGGATCCTTTCACACATATCTTTATAGTCCATGTTGTCCATTAGGACTATATTTCCACCCTTATCGGCTGGTTTAATGTGAATGGTGTTATCTTCCCTCAGTTCTTTCAGAGCTGTATATTCAGATTTAGTGAGATTGTATATTTTTTTGTAGCTCATATAGTCTATGTTCTCTATGTCATTCGAGACTTGTTGTAAGAATACCCAAATGTTGGCATAATCCTTTAATTGCGGTGTGAAAGTACTTTTATTTCTCCATCTCTTAGGTTCAATTGTTGGTGTACAGTTTTCTTCCAATAGTTCCATAAGGCCTTGTATAATCTTAATATCCTCTTGGGGTACACCTAGGTTGAGGATTTCCCTCTCTTGCTTCATTTTATAAAACTTATGTAGAGCTAATTTTCTAGAGAACAAATTTAAATCCTTTATGTGAGTAAAGGTATCTGCTTTGGATGTAGGTACAAAGGTTAGGCCTTTACTTAATACTGAAATATGTGACTCTTGCAGTTTAAAGTGCGATAAGTTGATAATTCTCAGTTCATCCTCTCTTTTACTGGGTACCCTTGAAATTGATTTGGTCTTGTTTGTATCGGTCTCCTTCCTTGAGACCGTCCTCTTCCTAAAAAAGGAGTAGGTGGGAGATCATTCTCATAACTAGAATAAGGTCTTGTTAGTCTGTCAGGATCATATTGATTCCTTCTCGGGCGTAGTTCATATTGGTCCCTTCTCCAATTGGAGTTTCTTGTTCTGTTATTGGTTTTATATTGGTGGAAATTGGGACCTGTGAGGTCTTTTCTGGTAGTATTATCCTCTATATCTGAGGTATCATAATCAGATGAACTAATTTCAGATCCAGTTTGAGTTTCTGAATTTGCTGGTAGTCTCTTATATATTCTACCTGTCTTGAAATCTGTTTGATCTCTTAGGAATTTCCTTTGTTTGCGATCTTTGATGTCTTTTTTAAATTTGTTAATGTTAAAGTTCAGTTTGTTACACAAAATTTCAAAGTCAGAGAGGTCTTTGAATTTGTCAACTTCTATTTGATTCAGTATAACTCTTTGTTTAATGTTCTCTAGATTTTTCTGCTCAGTTTCAATAATTAGAGACATAAGGTCCATAGAGCATTTAAATAGAATTTCTTTCCACTTGGACATAAAGGTCTCATCGTTTATATTAGAGGCTGGTGTAATATTAGTCCTTAAGCCTCTGGGGATAAGTTTATTTTTCATGTAATTTTGGAGACTGGATATTTCCCAGATTGATCTAATTTGCTTCCTCATATTTTTTTGAAGCTCATATAGAGCTGAGTTTACATCCTTATTTTCGGTTCTAGGTTGTATTGAGGGCATAAAAGTTTCATCTGCCTCAATTTGTAATTGTGCAAAGTCCAGGCTGGTGATACTAGCCCCTGCCATTTTGAATTGTATAAATTATTTTCTGGATTGACAGCAGGCAGAGAGAGTGAAAGTGTAGACTTGTTATTACAACCCCTAAGTGTGGATTGAACCACTATTAGAAATGAGCAGAAAAGTAATATCTTAGGGAATTAAACCCATTAGTGCTTGACACTACAAATTCAAATGTGAAAACAACATAGGGTTAATCATAATCATATATTAATAGCGAAATTTTATTGGTGAAAAAAAAAACGTCGATTAAAAGAATTTAAAAGCAATTTAAAAACACTGTGAAAGATGATTCCTTCAATGACACTTGTGACCACTATTACCCCTCTATTATATAGTATTTTTAGAGTGTGGTTACACAGGTAAATTCCTCAGAGTATATAAAAGGGCAAATACACAATGATTTAAGGGCTGTAGACAAAACCCATAGATGGATGTATATGTATACAATATTAATATAGATTACTGACAAATGAAGTGAAACACCTATTATTAGTAGAGTTATCTTGGTGTTTCAAAACTGTAAAGGCTCAGCCTCATATGGGAATGTCATGCAGTCTGATACAGATACCAGTCACTATATGCAGCAAAGCTGCTTTCCCTTAATGTGTCTGTATACAGAAACGACTGACATGCTGTTTGTAGAGCAATGGTTATCTCCTCTTAACTAAGTTACTGAGGGTCTGTGTCAGTTCAGGGGTAGGGCTTTAATAGCCCAAATAATCTGCCCTTAAAAAGCCCTTAAAAGTGTCTCTAAATACTTTTTAGTAGAGCGTTTGCGCCTCCATTAGCTCGGAGTTTCGCGCTTCCTGAATGTAGCGTGCGTGATGACGTCACGCTACCTACGCCTGTTACCTAACATGTTTCTACGTTACAAAACGTCTTTGTCAAAGGATCAAGGCGTGTACTGAAAATGAGAGCTATTTAAAGGAAACGGTAGCCATGGTTACCAACGCTACCGAGTGTGCTACACTGAAATAAATCTCTTATATATTGTAAGCCTGGGAGAGAGGAAGATAATAACATTGAAAATAGTGTAAGGACACCCTTATGTGATAATGCAGGATTTAAGGAAGTCTTCCATGTATAAGTGTGAATCAATGGATATAATCTCTTCTAGTGATCAATGTGTCACTGGGAAGTGAACTATAGGGCATATAGTGCATATAGTGCTAAGGAATACCATAAAGTGCTTAGAGCAGAGGATAATAAAATGATGGATGAAGTCCCAGATTATGAGGGACTATTTAATAAGTATCTATAATGTGTAAATATAGGATAGAATCCTAGTGGAGGGCAATAAAAAATAAACTCAAGTAATAGTGTAAATAAGGCAAGGGTGCCCTATAAAAGAGGCAAAGAATGTGTATTATATCAAATAAAACATATGTGTGAAAAAAAAAAAAAAAATGAAAGAGTTAAATGAAGGGAGTATACGAAAAACCTTCATTTAACCCATTGGGTACTTGTGCTTGAAGTTTATAAATCCATTTAGATTCAGATTGTAATAGTTTTTTTTGGAAGTTGCCCCTTCTGGGTCCTGAAGTTACTGAATCTATGATGCAGAACTTAAGTACATCCGGATTGTTGTTGTGGCAATATTTGATATGTCTTGCTATGGGGGTATCATATTCATTGAGAATAGAGTATATATGTTCCCCCATTCTACGTCGAAGCTCTCTACAGGTTTTACCTACATAAACCTTATTGCAAAGGCATGTGGCTATATATATCACTCCTGTAGATTTACAGTTAAAAAAGTTGTTAATTTCATAACTGAGCCCATTAATAGGGTGTATGTAGTTTTTGCATGGTTTTACAAATTTGCAAAATTTGCATCTTCCACATTTGTACATTCCCTTAAGGGGTTTAAGCCATGTCTTGGTCTCAATTGGAGTATCATTGTACAAACTATGTACAATCATATCTTTGATATTGGTGCCTCTCCTATATGTTATGCTTGCCTTTGAAGTTAGAGCATCTTGTATGTCTTTGTCACTTGTAAGAAGATGCCAATGTTTTTCAAGAATGGTCCTAATAATGTCAGAATCATGGCCATATGTCATTATGCATCTAATAAACTCCTGGTTGGATGTGTCGTTAGTTTTGGTGGTATTCTTTTTGACATGTGCATTAAGCAGGTCAGTTCTATTACAAGATAGGGCATGCTTATAGGCTGATTTAAGACTCCTATTTGGATAGCCTCTTGTTTTAAACCGCTGTCTAAGTTTATCTGCTTCTATTTTAAATTCATGTTCTGTACTGCAATTTCTCCGAATCCTTAAATATTGGCCTTTAGGGATTCCTCTTTTTTGGGGTCCAAAATGCTGGCTTTCCCATTTTAATAGTGTGTTGGAGGCTGTTTCCTTTCTAAAGGTTGAAGTGCATATCTTCCCCTCTGAGTCCTTCTTGATTTTTAAATCTAGGAAGGAAACTTCACTTTTATTTGCCTCAGAGGTAAATCTCAGGCCTATTTCGTTGTTATTCAAATATGATAAAAACGCAGTAAGATCTTCTCTATTACCCGTCCAGACAAGAAAATATTTTATTGCATCAATTCCAAAGTGATGAGGAATGCTACTGTAGAGAGCCTCCACGTCGATGCATACCAGCCACGAGTCAGTGGGTATAGTTAGGTCTTCTAGTTGCCTAAGGATATCTGGGGTATCCTTCACATATGATGGTAATCCCATCACAAAGTCTCTCAGATGGTAATCCAAAAAAATACTACAATTATGTGACAAATTGTCAGTACCAGAGACTATAGGTCTTCCAGGGATAGGCCTCGTCTTTTTATGTACTTTTGGAAGGGAGTAGAAGATTGACACCGTAGGGAATTTGGGGAGCAAAAATTGATAAGTTTGATCATCAATGATTCCTGAGTGTTTAACACCATCTAAGATGTTCTTGAGGGTAGATTTAAATTCGGCTGTGGGGTCCTTGGGAATGATCTTATAGGTCATTTTATCCTTAAGGATCCTTTCACACATATCTTTATAGTCCATGTTGTCCATTAGGACTATATTTCCACCCTTATCGGCTGGTTTAATGTGAATGGTGTTATCTTCCCTCAGTTCTTTCAGAGCTGTATATTCAGATTTAGTGAGATTGTATATTTTTTTGTAGCTCATATAGTCTATGTTCTCTATGTCATTCGAGACTTGTTGTAAGAATACCCAAATGTTGGCATAATCCTTTAATTGCGGTGTGAAAGTACTTTTATTTCTCCATCTCTTAGGTTCAATTGTTGGTGTACAGTTTTCTTCCAATAGTTCCATAAGGCCTTGTATAATCTTAATATCCTCTTGGGGTACACCTAGGTTGAGGATTTCCCTCTCTTGCTTCATTTTATAAAACTTATGTAGAGCTAATTTTCTAGAGAACAAATTTAAATCCTTTATGTGAGTAAAGGTATCTGCTTTGGATGTAGGTACAAAGGTTAGGCCTTTACTTAATACTGAAATTATGAAAGGCTCCATCTTTGAAGAATTAAACCAACTGCTGATATCACTGCTTGAATATGTTCTGAAACATAACTTTTTCATCTTTAACCATAAATGGTACCACCAACAACAAGGAACGGCAATGGGAACACCGTGTGCTCCCAGTTATGCCAATCTGTTCCTTGGCTGGTGGGAGGATAAATATATATATGACGATAACGCACATACCTTTGGAAGTAATATACTCATCTGGAGAAGATACATAGATGATGTGTTTCTTGTCTGGACGGGTAATAGAGAAGATCTTACTGCGTTTTTATCATATTTGAATAACAACGAAATAGGCCTGAGATTTACCTCTGAGGCAAATAAAAGTGAAGTTTCCTTCCTAGATTTAAAAATCAAGAAGGACTCAGAGGGGAAGATATGCACTTCAACCTTTAGAAAGGAAACAGCCTCCAACACACTATTAAAATGGGAAAGCCAGCATTTTGGACCCCAAAAAAGAGGAATCCCTAAAGGCCAATATTTAAGGATTCGGAGAAATTGCAGTACAGAACATGAATTTAAAATAGAAGCAGATAAACTTAGACAGCGGTTTAAAACAAGAGGCTATCCAAATAGGAGTCTTAAATCAGCCTATAAGCATGCCCTATCTTGTAATAGAACTGACCTGCTTAATGCACATGTCAAAAAGAATACCACCAAAACTAACGACACATCCAACCAGGAGTTTATTAGATGCATAATGACATATGGCCATGATTCTGACATTATTAGGACCATTCTTGAAAAACATTGGCATCTTCTTACAAGTGACAAAGACATACAAGATGCTCTAACTTCAAAGGCAAGCATAACATATAGGAGAGGCACCAATATCAAAGATATGATTGTACATAGTTTGTACAATGATACTCCAATTGAGACCAAGACATGGCTTAAACCCCTTAAGGGAATGTACAAATGTGGAAGATGCAAATTTTGCAAATTTGTAAAACCATGCAAAAACTACATACACCCTATTAATGGGCTCAGTTATGAAATTAACAACTTTTTTAACTGTAAATCTACAGGAGTGATATATATAGCCACATGCCTTTGCAATAAGGTTTATGTAGGTAAAACCTGTAGAGAGCTTCGACGTAGAATGGGGGAACATATATACTCTATTCTCAATGAATATGATACCCCCATAGCAAGACATATCAAATATTGCCACAACAACAATCCGGATGTACTTAAGTTCTGCATCATAGATTCAGTAACTTCAGGACCCAGAAGGGGCAACTTCCAAAAAAAACTATTACAATCTGAATCTAAATGGATTTATAAACTTCAAGCACAAGTACCCAATGGGTTAAATGAAGGTTTTTCGTATACTCCCTTCATTTAACTCTTTCATTTTTTTTTTTTTTTTCACACATATGTTTTATTTGATATAATACACATTCTTTGCCTCTTTTATAGGGCACCCTTGCCTTATTTACACTATTACTTGAGTTTATTTTTTATTGCCCTCCACTAGGATTCTATCCTATATTTACACATTATAGATACTTATTAAATAGTCCCTCATAATCTGGGACTTCATCCATCATTTTATTATCCTCTGCTCTAAGCACTTTATGGTATTCCTTAGCACTATATGCACTATATGCCCTATAGTTCACTTCCCAGTGACACATTGATCACTAGAAGAGATTATATCCATTGATTCACACTTATACATGGAAGACTTCCTTAAATCCTGCATTATCACATAAGGGTGTCCTTACACTATTTTCAATGTTATTATCTTCCTCTCTCCCAGGCTTACAATATATAAGAGATTTATTTCAGTGTAGCACACTCGGTAGCGTTGGTAACCATGGCTACCGTTTCCTTTAAATAGCTCTCATTTTCAGTACACGCCTTGATCCTTTGACAAAGACGTTTTGTAACGTAGAAACATGTTAGGTAACAGGCGTAGGTAGCGTGACGTCATCACGCACGCTACATTCAGGAAGCGCGAAACTCCGAGCTAATGGAGGCGCAAACGCTCTACTAAAAAGTATTTAGAGACACTTTTAAGGGCTTTTTAAGGGCAGATTATTTGGGCTATTAAAGCCCTACCCCTGAACTGACACAGACCCTCAGTAACTTAGTTAAGAGGAGATAACCATTGCTCTACAAACAGCATGTCAGTCGTTTCTGTATACAGACACATTAAGGGAAAGCAGCTTTGCTGCATATAGTGACTGGTATCTGTATCAGACTGCATGACATTCCCATATGAGGCTGAGCCTTTACAGTTTTGAAACACCAAGATAACTCTACTAATAATAGGTGTTTCACTTCATTTGTCAGTAATCTATATTAATATTGTATACATATACATCCATCTATGGGTTTTGTCTACAGCCCTTAAATCATTGTGTATTTGCCCTTTTATATACTCTGAGGAATTTACCTGTGTAACCACACTCTAAAAATACTATATAATAGAGGGGTAATAGTGGTCACAAGTGTCATTGAAGGAATCATCTTTCACAGTGTTTTTAAATTGCTTTTAAATTCTTTTAATCGACGTTTTTTTTTCACCAATAAAATTTCGCTATTAATATATGATTATGATTAACCCTATGTTGTTTTCACATTTGAATTTGTAGTGTCAAGCACTAATGGGTTTAATTCCCTAAGATATTACTTTTCTGCTCATTTCTAATAGTGGTTCAATCCACACTTAGGGGTTGTAATAACAAGTCTACACTTTCACTCTCTCTGCCTGCTGTCAATCCAGAAAATAATTTATACAATTCAAAATGGCAGGGGCTAGTATCACCAGCCTGGACTTTGCACAATTACAAATTGAGGCAGATGAAACTTTTATGCCCTCAATACAACCTAGAACTGGAAATAAGGATGTAAACTCAGCTCTATATGAGCTTCAAAAAAATATGAGGAAGCAAATTAGATCAATCTGGGAAATATCCAGTCTCCAAAATTACATGAAAAATAAACTTATCCCCAGAGGTTTAAGGACTAATATTACACCAGCCTCCAATATAAACGATGAGACCTTTATGTCCAAGTGGAAAGAAATTCTATTTAAATGCTCTATGGACCTTATGTCTCTAATTATTGAAACTGAGCAGAAAAATCTAGAGAACATTAAACAAAGAGTTATACTGAATCAAATAGAAGTTGACAAATTCAAAGACCTCTCTGATTTTGAAATTTTGTGTAACAAACTGAACTTTAACATTAACAAATTTAAAAAAGACATCAAAGATCGCAAACAAAGGAAATTCCTAAGAGATCAAACAGATTTCAAGACAGGTAGAATATATAAGAGACTACCAGCAAATTCAGAAACTCAAACTGGATCTGAAATTAGTTCATCTGATTATGATACCTCAGATATAGAGGATAATACTACCAGAAAAGACCTCACAGGTCCCAATTTCCACCAATATAAAACCAATAACAGAACAAGAAACTCCAATTGGAGAAGGGACCAATATGAACTACGCCCGAGAAGGAATCAATATGATCCTGACAGACTAACAAGACCTTATTCTAGTTATGAGAATGATCTCCCACCTACTCCTTTTTTAGGAAGAGGACGGTCTCAAGGAAGGAGACCGATACAAACAAGACCAAATCAATTTCAAGGGTACCCAGTAAAAGAGAGGATGAACTGAGAATTATCAACTTATCGCACTTTAAACTGCAAGAGTCACATATTTCAGTATTAAGTAAAGGCCTAACCTTTGTACCTACATCCAAAGCAGATACCTTTACTCACATAAAGGATTTAAATTTGTTCTCTAGAAAATTAGCTCTACATAAGTTTTATAAAATGAAGCAAGAGAGGGAAATCCTCAACCTAGGTGTACCCCAAGAGGATATTAAGATTATACAAGGCCTTATGGAACTATTGGAAGAAAACTGTACACCAACAATTGAACCTAAGAGATGGAGAAATAAAAGTACTTTCACACCGCAATTAAAGGATTATGCCAACATTTGGGTATTCTTACAACAAGTCTCGAATGACATAGAGAACATAGACTATATGAGCTACAAAAAAATATACAATCTCACTAAATCTGAATATACAGCTCTGAAAGAACTGAGGGAAGATAACACCATTCACATTAAACCAGCCGATAAGGGTGGAAATATAGTCCTAATGGACAACATGGACTATAAAGATATGTGTGAAAGGATCCTTAAGGATAAAATGACCTATAAGATCATTCCCAAGGACCCCACAGCCGAATTTAAATCTACCCTCAAGAACATCTTAGATGGTGTTAAACACTCAGGAATCATTGATGATCAAACTTATCAATTTTTGCTCCCCAAATTCCCTACGGTGTCAATCTTCTACTCCCTTCCAAAAGTACATAAAAAGACGAGGCCTATCCCTGGAAGACCTATAGTCTCTGGTACTGACAATTTGTCACATAATTGTAGTATTTTTTTGGATTACCATCTGAGAGACTTTGTGATGGGATTACCATCATATGTGAAGGATACCCCAGATATCCTTAGGCAACTAGAAGACCTAACTATACCCACTGACTCGTGGCTGGTATGCATCGACGTGGAGGCTCTCTACAGTAGCATTCCTCATCACTTTGGAATTGATGCAATAAAATATTTTCTTAAGATGAAAGGCTCCATCTTTGAAGAATTAAACCAACTGCTGATATCACTGCTTGAATATGTTCTGAAACATAACTTTTTCATCTTTAACCATAAATGGTACCACCAACAACAAGGAACGGCAATGGGAACACCGTGTGCTCCCAGTTATGCCAATCTGTTCCTTGGCTGGTGGGAGGATAAATATATATATGACGATAACGCACATACCTTTGGAAGTAATATACTCATCTGGAGAAGATACATAGATGATGTGTTTCTTGTCTGGACGGGTAATAGAGAAGATCTTACTGCGTTTTTATCATATTTGAATAACAACGAAATAGGCCTGAGATTTACCTCTGAGGCAAATAAAAGTGAAGTTTCCTTCCTAGATTTAAAAATCAAGAAGGACTCAGAGGGGAAGATATGCACTTCAACCTTTAGAAAGGAAACAGCCTCCAACACACTATTAAAATGGGAAAGCCAGCATTTTGGACCCCAAAAAAGAGGAATCCCTAAAGGCCAATATTTAAGGATTCGGAGAAATTGCAGTACAGAACATGAATTTAAAATAGAAGCAGATAAACTTAGACAGCGGTTTAAAACAAGAGGCTATCCAAATAGGAGTCTTAAATCAGCCTATAAGCATGCCCTATCTTGTAATAGAACTGACCTGCTTAATGCACATGTCAAAAAGAATACCACCAAAACTAACGACACATCCAACCAGGAGTTTATTAGATGCATAATGACATATGGCCATGATTCTGACATTATTAGGACCATTCTTGAAAAACATTGGCATCTTCTTACAAGTGACAAAGACATACAAGATGCTCTAACTTCAAAGGCAAGCATAACATATAGGAGAGGCACCAATATCAAAGATATGATTGTACATAGTTTGTACAATGATACTCCAATTGAGACCAAGACATGGCTTAAACCCCTTAAGGGAATGTACAAATGTGGAAGATGCAAATTTTGCAAATTTGTAAAACCATGCAAAAACTACATACACCCTATTAATGGGCTCAGTTATGAAATTAACAACTTTTTTAACTGTAAATCTACAGGAGTGATATATATAGCCACATGCCTTTGCAATAAGGTTTATGTAGGTAAAACCTGTAGAGAGCTTCGACGTAGAATGGGGGAACATATATACTCTATTCTCAATGAATATGATACCCCCATAGCAAGACATATCAAATATTGCCACAACAACAATCCGGATGTACTTAAGTTCTGCATCATAGATTCAGTAACTTCAGGACCCAGAAGGGGCAACTTCCAAAAAAAACTATTACAATCTGAATCTAAATGGATTTATAAACTTCAAGCACAAGTACCCAATGGGTTAAATGAAGGTTTTTCGTATACTCCCTTCATTTAACTCTTTCATTTTTTTTTTTTTTTCACACATATGTTTTATTTGATATAATACACATTCTTTGCCTCTTTTATAGGGCACCCTTGCCTTATTTACACTATTACTTGAGTTTATTTTTTATTGCCCTCCACTAGGATTCTATCCTATATTTACACATTATAGATACTTATTAAATAGTCCCTCATAATCTGGGACTTCATCCATCATTTTATTATCCTCTGCTCTAAGCACTTTATGGTATTCCTTAGCACTATATGCACTATATGCCCTATAGTTCACTTCCCAGTGACACATTGATCACTAGAAGAGATTATATCCATTGATTCACACTTATACATGGAAGACTTCCTTAAATCCTGCATTATCACATAAGGGTGTCCTTACACTATTTTCAATGTTATTATCTTCCTCTCTCCCAGGCTTACAATATATAAGAGATTTATTTCAGTGTAGCACACTCGGTAGCGTTGGTAACCATGGCTACCGTTTCCTTTAAATAGCTCTCATTTTCAGTACACGCCTTGATCCTTTGACAAAGACGTTTTGTAACGTAGAAACATGTTAGGTAACAGGCGTAGGTAGCGTGACGTCATCACGCACGCTACATTCAGGAAGCGCGAAACTCCGAGCTAATGGAGGCGCAAACGCTCTACTAAAAAGTATTTAGAGACACTTTTAAGGGCTTTTTAAGGGCAGATTATTTGGGCTATTAAAGCCCTACCCCTGAACTGACACAGACCCTCAGTAACTTAGTTAAGAGGAGATAACCATTGCTCTACAAACAGCATGTCAGTCGTTTCTGTATACAGACACATTAAGGGAAAGCAGCTTTGCTGCATATAGTGACTGGTATCTGTATCAGACTGCATGACATTCCCATATGAGGCTGAGCCTTTACAGTTTTGAAACACCAAGATAACTCTACTAATAATAGGTGTTTCACTTCATTTGTCAGTAATCTATATTAATATTGTATACATATACATCCATCTATGGGTTTTGTCTACAGCCCTTAAATCATTGTGTATTTGCCCTTTTATATACTCTGAGGAATTTACCTGTGTAACCACACTCTAAAAATACTATATAATAGAGGGGTAATAGTGGTCACAAGTGTCATTGAAGGAATCATCTTTCACAGTGTTTTTAAATTGCTTTTAAATTCTTTTAATCGACGTTTTTTTTTCACCAATAAAATTTCGCTATTAATATATGATTATGATTAACCCTATGTTGTTTTCACATTTGAATTTGTAGTGTCAAGCACTAATGGGTTTAATTCCCTAAGATATTACTTTTCTGCTCATTTCTAATAGTGGTTCAATCCACACTTAGGGGTTGTAATAACAAGTCTACACTTTCACTCTCTCTGCCTGCTGTCAATCCAGAAAATAATTTATACAATTCAAAATGGCAGGGGCTAGTATCACCAGCCTGGACTTTGCACAATTACAAATTGAGGCAGATGAAACTTTTATGCCCTCAATACAACCTAGAACTGGAAATAAGGATGTAAACTCAGCTCTATATGAGCTTCAAAAAAATATGAGGAAGCAAATTAGATCAATCTGGGAAATATCCAGTCTCCAAAATTACATGAAAAATAAACTTATCCCCAGAGGTTTAAGGACTAATATTACACCAGCCTCCAATATAAACGATGAGACCTTTATGTCCAAGTGGAAAGAAATTCTATTTAAATGCTCTATGGACCTTATGTCTCTAATTATTGAAACTGAGCAGAAAAATCTAGAGAACATTAAACAAAGAGTTATACTGAATCAAATAGAAGTTGACAAATTCAAAGACCTCTCTGATTTTGAAATTTTGTGTAACAAACTGAACTTTAACATTAACAAATTTAAAAAAGACATCAAAGATCGCAAACAAAGGAAATTCCTAAGAGATCAAACAGATTTCAAGACAGGTAGAATATATAAGAGACTACCAGCAAATTCAGAAACTCAAACTGGATCTGAAATTAGTTCATCTGATTATGATACCTCAGATATAGAGGATAATACTACCAGAAAAGACCTCACAGGTCCCAATTTCCACCAATATAAAACCAATAACAGAACAAGAAACTCCAATTGGAGAAGGGACCAATATGAACTACGCCCGAGAAGGAATCAATATGATCCTGACAGACTAACAAGACCTTATTCTAGTTATGAGAATGATCTCCCACCTACTCCTTTTTTAGGAAGAGGACGGTCTCAAGGAAGGAGACCGATACAAACAAGACCAAATCAATTTCAAGGGTACCCAGTAAAAGAGAGGATGAACTGAGAATTATCAACTTATCGCACTTTAAACTGCAAGAGTCACATATTTCAGTATTAAGTAAAGGCCTAACCTTTGTACCTACATCCAAAGCAGATACCTTTACTCACATAAAGGATTTAAATTTGTTCTCTAGAAAATTAGCTCTACATAAGTTTTATAAAATGAAGCAAGAGAGGGAAATCCTCAACCTAGGTGTACCCCAAGAGGATATTAAGATTATACAAGGCCTTATGGAACTATTGGAAGAAAACTGTACACCAACAATTGAACCTAAGAGATGGAGAAATAAAAGTACTTTCACACCGCAATTAAAGGATTATGCCAACATTTGGGTATTCTTACAACAAGTCTCGAATGACATAGAGAACATAGACTATATGAGCTACAAAAAAATATACAATCTCACTAAATCTGAATATACAGCTCTGAAAGAACTGAGGGAAGATAACACCATTCACATTAAACCAGCCGATAAGGGTGGAAATATAGTCCTAATGGACAACATGGACTATAAAGATATGTGTGAAAGGATCCTTAAGGATAAAATGACCTATAAGATCATTCCCAAGGACCCCACAGCCGAATTTAAATCTACCCTCAAGAACATCTTAGATGGTGTTAAACACTCAGGAATCATTGATGATCAAACTTATCAATTTTTGCTCCCCAAATTCCCTACGGTGTCAATCTTCTACTCCCTTCCAAAAGTACATAAAAAGACGAGGCCTATCCCTGGAAGACCTATAGTCTCTGGTACTGACAATTTGTCACATAATTGTAGTATTTTTTTGGATTACCATCTGAGAGACTTTGTGATGGGATTACCATCATATGTGAAGGATACCCCAGATATCCTTAGGCAACTAGAAGACCTAACTATACCCACTGACTCGTGGCTGGTATGCATCGACGTGGAGGCTCTCTACAGTAGCATTCCTCATCACTTTGGAATTGATGCAATAAAATATTTTCTTAAGATGAAAGGCTCCATCTTTGAAGAATTAAACCAACTGCTGATATCACTGCTTGAATATGTTCTGAAACATAACTTTTTCATCTTTAACCATAAATGGTACCACCAACAACAAGGAACGGCAATGGGAACACCGTGTGCTCCCAGTTATGCCAATCTGTTCCTTGGCTGGTGGGAGGATAAATATATATATGACGATAACGCACATACCTTTGGAAGTAATATACTCATCTGGAGAAGATACATAGATGATGTGTTTCTTGTCTGGACGGGTAATAGAGAAGATCTTACTGCGTTTTTATCATATTTGAATAACAACGAAATAGGCCTGAGATTTACCTCTGAGGCAAATAAAAGTGAAGTTTCCTTCCTAGATTTAAAAATCAAGAAGGACTCAGAGGGGAAGATATGCACTTCAACCTTTAGAAAGGAAACAGCCTCCAACACACTATTAAAATGGGAAAGCCAGCATTTTGGACCCCAAAAAAGAGGAATCCCTAAAGGCCAATATTTAAGGATTCGGAGAAATTGCAGTACAGAACATGAATTTAAAATAGAAGCAGATAAACTTAGACAGCGGTTTAAAACAAGAGGCTATCCAAATAGGAGTCTTAAATCAGCCTATAAGCATGCCCTATCTTGTAATAGAACTGACCTGCTTAATGCACATGTCAAAAAGAATACCACCAAAACTAACGACACATCCAACCAGGAGTTTATTAGATGCATAATGACATATGGCCATGATTCTGACATTATTAGGACCATTCTTGAAAAACATTGGCATCTTCTTACAAGTGACAAAGACATACAAGATGCTCTAACTTCAAAGGCAAGCATAACATATAGGAGAGGCACCAATATCAAAGATATGATTGTACATAGTTTGTACAATGATACTCCAATTGAGACCAAGACATGGCTTAAACCCCTTAAGGGAATGTACAAATGTGGAAGATGCAAATTTTGCAAATTTGTAAAACCATGCAAAAACTACATACACCCTATTAATGGGCTCAGTTATGAAATTAACAACTTTTTTAACTGTAAATCTACAGGAGTGATATATATAGCCACATGCCTTTGCAATAAGGTTTATGTAGGTAAAACCTGTAGAGAGCTTCGACGTAGAATGGGGGAACATATATACTCTATTCTCAATGAATATGATACCCCCATAGCAAGACATATCAAATATTGCCACAACAACAATCCGGATGTACTTAAGTTCTGCATCATAGATTCAGTAACTTCAGGACCCAGAAGGGGCAACTTCCAAAAAAAACTATTACAATCTGAATCTAAATGGATTTATAAACTTCAAGCACAAGTACCCAATGGGTTAAATGAAGGTTTTTCGTATACTCCCTTCATTTAACTCTTTCATTTTTTTATTTTTTTTCACACATATGTTTTATTTGATATAATACACATTCTTTGCCTCTTTTATAGGGCACCCTTGCCTTATTTACACTATTACTTGAGTTTATTTTTTATTGCCCTCCACTAGGATTCTATCCTATATTTACACATTATAGATACTTATTAAATAGTCCCTCATAATCTGGGACTTCATCCATCATTTTATTATCCTCTGCTCTAAGCACTTTATGGTATTCCTTAGCACTATATGCACTATATGCCCTATAGTTCACTTCCCAGTGACACATTGATCACTAGAAGAGATTATATCCATTGATTCACACTTATACATGGAAGACTTCCTTAAATCCTGCATTATCACATAAGGGTGTCCTTACACTATTTTCAATGTTATTATCTTCCTCTCTCCCAGGCTTACAATATATAAGAGATTTATTTCAGTGTAGCACACTCGGTAGCGTTGGTAACCATGGCTACCGTTTCCTTTAAATAGCTCTCATTTTCAGTACACGCCTTGATCCTTTGACAAAGACGTTTTGTAACGTAGAAACATGTTAGGTAACAGGCGTAGGTAGCGTGACGTCATCACGCACGCTACATTCAGGAAGCGCGAAACTCCGAGCTAATGGAGGCGCAAACGCTCTACTAAAAAGTATTTAGAGACACTTTTAAGGGCTTTTTAAGGGCAGATTATTTGGGCTATTAAAGCCCTACCCCTGAACTGACACAGACCCTCAGTAACTTAGTTAAGAGGAGATAACCATTGCTCTACAAACAGCATGTCAGTCGTTTCTGTATACAGACACATTAAGGGAAAGCAGCTTTGCTGCATATAGTGACTGGTATCTGTATCAGACTGCATGACATTCCCATATGAGGCTGAGCCTTTACAGTTTTGAAACACCAAGATAACTCTACTAATAATAGGTGTTTCACTTCATTTGTCAGTAATCTATATTAATATTGTATACATATACATCCATCTATGGGTTTTGTCTACAGCCCTTAAATCATTGTGTATTTGCCCTTTTATATACTCTGAGGAATTTACCTGTGTAACCACACTCTAAAAATACTATATAATAGAGGGGTAATAGTGGTCACAAGTGTCATTGAAGGAATCATCTTTCACAGTGTTTTTAAATTGCTTTTAAATTCTTTTAATCGACGTTTTTTTTTCACCAATAAAATTTCGCTATTAATATATGATTATGATTAACCCTATGTTGTTTTCACATTTGAATTTGTAGTGTCAAGCACTAATTGGTTTAATTCCCTAAGATATTACTTTTCTGCTCATTTCTAATAGTGGTTCAATCCACACTTAGGGGTTGTAATAACAAGTCTACACTTTCACTCTCTCTGCCTGCTGTCAATCCAGAAAATAATTTATACAATTCAAAATGGCAGGGGCTAGTATCACCAGCCTGGACTTTGCACAATTACAAATTGAGGCAGATGAAACTTTTATGCCCTCAATACAACCTAGAACTGGAAATAAGGATGTAAACTCAGCTCTATATGAGCTTCAAAAAAATATGAGGAAGCAAATTAGATCAATCTGGGAAATATCCAGTCTCCAAAATTACATGAAAAATAAACTTATCCCCAGAGGCTTAAGGACTAATATTACACCAGCCTCCAATATAAACGATGAGACCTTTATGTCCAAGTGGAAAGAAATTCTATTTAAATGCTCTATGGACCTTATGTCTCTAATTATTGAAACTGAGCAGAAAAATCTAGAGAACATTAAACAAAGAGTTATACTGAATCAAATAGAAGTTGACAAATTCAAAGACCTCTCTGACTTTGAAATTTTGTGTAACAAACTGAACTTTAACATTAACAAATTTAAAAAAGACATCAAAGATCGCAAACAAAGGAAATTCCTAAGAGATCAAACAGATTTCAAGACAGGTAGAATATATAAGAGACTACCAGCAAATTCAGAAACTCAAACTGGATCTGAAATTAGTTCATCTGATTATGATACCTCAGATATAGAGGATAATACTACCAGAAAAGACCTCACAGGTCCCAATTTCCACCAATATAAAACCAATAACAGAACAAGAAACTCCAATTGGAGAAGGGACCAATATGAACTACGCCCGAGAAGGAATCAATATGATCCTGACAGACTAACAAGACCTTATTCTAGTTATGAGAATGATCTCCCACCTACTCCTTTTTTAGGAAGAGGACGGTCTCAAGGAAGGAGACCGATACAAACAAGACCAAATCAATTTCAAGGGTACCCAGTAAAAGAGAGGATGAACTGAGAATTATCAACTTATCGCACTTTAAACTGCAAGAGTCACATATTTCAGTATTAAGTAAAGGCCTAACCTTTGTACCTACATCCAAAGCAGATACCTTTACTCACATAAAGGATTTAAATTTGTTCTCTAGAAAATTAGCTCTACATAAGTTTTATAAAATGAAGCAAGAGAGGGAAATCCTCAACCTAGGTGTACCCCAAGAGGATATTAAGATTATACAAGGCCTTATGGAACTATTGGAAGAAAACTGTACACCAACAATTGAACCTAAGAGATGGAGAAATAAAAGTACTTTCACACCGCAATTAAAGGATTATGCCAACATTTGGGTATTCTTACAACAAGTCTCGAATGACATAGAGAACATAGACTATATGAGCTACAAAAAAATATACAATCTCACTAAATCTGAATATACAGCTCTGAAAGAACTGAGGGAAGATAACACCATTCACATTAAACCAGCCGATAAGGGTGGAAATATAGTCCTAATGGACAACATGGACTATAAAGATATGTGTGAAAGGATCCTTAAGGATAAAATGACCTATAAGATCATTCCCAAGGACCCCACAGCCGAATTTAAATCTACCCTCAAGAACATCTTAGATGGTGTTAAACACTCAGGAATCATTGATGATCAAACTTATCAATTTTTGCTCCCCAAATTCCCTACGGTGTCAATCTTCTACTCCCTTCCAAAAGTACATAAAAAGACGAGGCCTATCCCTGGAAGACCTATAGTCTCTGGTACTGACAATTTGTCACATAATTGTAGTATTTTTTTGGATTACCATCTGAGAGACTTTGTGATGGGATTACCATCATATGTGAAGGATACCCCAGATATCCTTAGGCAACTAGAAGACCTAACTATACCCACTGACTCGTGGCTGGTATGCATCGACGTGGAGGCTCTCTACAGTAGCATTCCTCATCACTTTGGAATTGATGCAATAAAATATTTTCTTAAGATGAAAGGCTCCATCTTTGAAGAATTAAACCAACTGCTGATATCACTGCTTGAATATGTTCTGAAACATAACTTTTTCATCTTTAACCATAAATGGTACCACCAACAACAAGGAACGGCAATGGGAACACCGTGTGCTCCCAGTTATGCCAATCTGTTCCTTGGCTGGTGGGAGGATAAATATATATATGACGATAACGCACATACCTTTGGAAGTAATATACTCATCTGGAGAAGATACATAGATGATGTGTTTCTTGTCTGGACGGGTAATAGAGAAGATCTTACTGCGTTTTTATCATATTTGAATAACAACGAAATAGGCCTGAGATTTACCTCTGAGGCAAATAAAAGTGAAGTTTCCTTCCTAGATTTAAAAATCAAGAAGGACTCAGAGGGGAAGATATGCACTTCAACCTTTAGAAAGGAAACAGCCTCCAACACACTATTAAAATGGGAAAGCCAGCATTTTGGACCCCAAAAAAGAGGAATCCCTAAAGGCCAATATTTAAGGATTCGGAGAAATTGCAGTACAGAACATGAATTTAAAATAGAAGCAGATAAACTTAGACAGCGGTTTAAAACAAGAGGCTATCCAAATAGGAGTCTTAAATCAGCCTATAAGCATGCCCTATCTTGTAATAGAACTGACCTGCTTAATGCACATGTCAAAAAGAATACCACCAAAACTAACGACACATCCAACCAGGAGTTTATTAGATGCATAATGACATATGGCCATGATTCTGACATTATTAGGACCATTCTTGAAAAACATTGGCATCTTCTTACAAGTGACAAAGACATACAAGATGCTCTAACTTCAAAGGCAAGCATAACATATAGGAGAGGCACCAATATCAAAGATATGATTGTACATAGTTTGTACAATGATACTCCAATTGAGACCAAGACATGGCTTAAACCCCTTAAGGGAATGTACAAATGTGGAAGATGCAAATTTTGCAAATTTGTAAAACCATGCAAAAACTACATACACCCTATTAATGGGCTCAGTTATGAAATTAACAACTTTTTTAACTGTAAATCTACAGGAGTGATATATATAGCCACATGCCTTTGCAATAAGGTTTATGTAGGTAAAACCTGTAGAGAGCTTCGACGTAGAATGGGGGAACATATATACTCTATTCTCAATGAATATGATACCCCCATAGCAAGACATATCAAATATTGCCACAACAACAATCCGGATGTACTTAAGTTCTGCATCATAGATTCAGTAACTTCAGGACCCAGAAGGGGCAACTTCCAAAAAAAACTATTACAATCTGAATCTAAATGGATTTATAAACTTCAAGCACAAGTACCCAATGGGTTAAATGAAGGTTTTTCGTATACTCCCTTCATTTAACTCTTTCATTTTTTTTTTTTTTTTTTCACACATATGTTTTATTTGATATAATACACATTCTTTGCCTCTTTTATAGGGCACCCTTGCCTTATTTACACTATTACTTGAGTTTATTTTTTATTGCCCTCCACTAGGATTCTATCCTATATTTACACATTATAGATACTTATTAAATAGTCCCTCATAATCTGGGACTTCATCCATCATTTTATTATCCTCTGCTCTAAGCACTTTATGGTATTCCTTAGCACTATATGCACTATATGCCCTATAGTTCACTTCCCAGTGACACATTGATCACTAGAAGAGATTATATCCATTGATTCACACTTATACATGGAAGACTTCCTTAAATCCTGCATTATCACATAAGGGTGTCCTTACACTATTTTCAATGTTATTATCTTCCTCTCTCCCAGGCTTACAATATATAAGAGATTTATTTCAGTGTAGCACACTCGGTAGCGTTGGTAACCATGGCTACCGTTTCCTTTAAATAGCTCTCATTTTCAGTACACGCCTTGATCCTTTGACAAAGACGTTTTGTAACGTAGAAACATGTTAGGTAACAGGCGTAGGTAGCGTGACGTCATCACGCACGCTACATTCAGGAAGCGCGAAACTCCGAGCTAATGGAGGCGCAAACGCTCTACTAAAAAGTATTTAGAGACACTTTTAAGGGCTTTTTAAGGGCAGATTATTTGGGCTATTAAAGCCCTACCCCTGAACTGACACAGACCCTCAGTAACTTAGTTAAGAGGAGATAACCATTGCTCTACAAACAGCATGTCAGTCGTTTCTGTATACAGACACATTAAGGGAAAGCAGCTTTGCTGCATATAGTGACTGGTATCTGTATCAGACTGCATGACATTCCCATATGAGGCTGAGCCTTTACAGTTTTGAAACACCAAGATAACTCTACTAATAATAGGTGTTTCACTTCATTTGTCAGTAATCTATATTAATATTGTATACATATACATCCATCTATGGGTTTTGTCTACAGCCCTTAAATCATTGTGTATTTGCCCTTTTATATACTCTGAGGAATTTACCTGTGTAACCACACTCTAAAAATACTATATAATAGAGGGGTAATAGTGGTCACAAGTGTCATTGAAGGAATCATCTTTCACAGTGTTTTTAAATTGCTTTTAAATTCTTTTAATCGACGTTTTTTTTTCACCAATAAAATTTCGCTATTAATATATGATTATGATTAACCCTATGTTGTTTTCACATTTGAATTTGTAGTGTCAAGCACTAATGGGTTTAATTCCCTAAGATATTACTTTTCTGAGCTACTGCATTACAAGATGATTCGATTCTAAGAGAGTCTAACATTTTATATTTTTTTACAAGCTTCTACGCAGCAGATGTTTAATTGGTCACCAAATGATTTTGTCTCAAACACATTGCCCTCTTGTGGTTGCTAAAAATTGTGCAACATAAATCAAGATTGAATCCTGAACACAACAATTAAAAAACAGGATAAACAAAACTCTAATCTATATTGGTAACATTCCCCTTTTTCTACCCAGGCTAAACTTAGCCTAACCCTATAGACCTCTACATAAGGCAGTCAAAATTTATAAATACCTTTTATACCTAATCCCTTAGACAGAACCGTTCTTTTACGTGACCTCAGATCTAGAACTAATTTGACTATCCCATAATTATACAATGATTGGATACAATGATTGGATACAAAGAAATTGGATACTAATTTGGACAAACTCATTACTGTACTCAGGTAGGCAATACAGCCTGCTTAATACTAACCTTCATATGGTAATATACCAGCCATAAGGCTACCTAACCAAAGGGCTATTACAACTGTATATACAAAAAAATGTAGTGCTTATACAGTGCATTGCAAAAGTATTCACCCCCATTGACTTTTTACTTATTTTGTTACATTACAGCCTTAAGTTCAGTGTTTTGTTAATCTGAATTATATGTGATGGATCAGAACACAATAGTCTAAGTTGGTGAAGTGAAATTAGAAAAATACATAAAACTATTTTTTTTAAATAGAGAACAGAAAATTGGCATGTGCGTATGTATTCACCCCCTTTGTTATGAAGCCCATAAAAAGCTCTGGTGCAACCAATTACCTTCAGAAGTCACATAATTAGTGAAGTGATGTCCACCTGTGTGCAAGCTAAGTGTCACATGATCTGTCATTACATATACCCACCTTTTTTTAAAGGTCCCAGAGGCTGCAATACCTAAGCAAGAGGCACCACTAACCAAACACTGCAGTGAAGACCAAGGAAGTCTCCAAACAAGTAAGGGACAATGTTGTTGAGAAGTACAAGTCATGGTTAGGTTATAACAAAATATCCAAATATTTGATGATCCCCAGGAGCTCCATCAAATCTATCATAACCAAATGGAAAGAACATGGCACAACAGCAAACCTGCCAAGAGACTGACGCCCACCAAAACTTACGGACCGGGCAAGGAGGGTATTAATAAGAGAGGCAGCACAGAGACCTAAGGTAACCCTGGAGAAGCTGCAGAGTTCCACAGCAGAGATTGGAAAAAACAAAATGGCATGATTTGAGTTTGTGAAAAAGGCATGTGGGAGACTCCTAAAATGTATGGAGGTAGGAGCTTTGGTCTGATGAGACTAAAATGGAACTTTTCGGTGGTGCAAACCCAACACCTCACATCACCGAAGGAACTCCATCCCCACAGTGAAACATGGTGGTGGCAGCATCATGCTGTGGAGATGTTTTTCAGCAGCCGGGGGTGGGAAACTGGTAAGAGTTGAGGGAGAGATGGATGGTGCTAAATACAGGGATATTCTTGAGCAAAACCTGTACCACTCTGTGCGTGATTTGAGGTTAAGACGGAGGTTCACCTTCTAGCAGGACAATGACCCCAAACACACTGCTAAAGCAACACTTGAGTGGTTTAAGGAGAATCATCATAAATATGTTGGAATGGCCTAGTCAAAGCCCAGATCTCAATCCAATAGAAAATCTGTGGTCAGAAGTAAAGATTGATATTCAAACCATCCAACCTGATGGAGCTGGAACAGTCTTGCAAAGAGGAATGGGCAAAAATCCCAGTGGTAAGATGTGGCAAGACTTATCCAAAGCGACTTGGAGCTGTGATTGACGCAAAAGGTGGGTCTACAAAGTATTGACTTTAGGGGGGTGAATAGTTATGCACATTAACTTTTTTTTATTATTTTGTCCTATTTGTTTGCTTCACAATAAAAAAAACATCTTCAAAGTTGTGGGCATGTTCTGTAAATTCAATGATGCAAATCCTCAAACAATCCATGTTAATTCCAGGTTGTGAGGCAACAAAACATGAAAAATGCCAAGGGGGGTGAATACTTTTGCAAGCACTGTATATATAACACAATAAATGGGTACCAAATTTAGCGCTATTTATTAATACCACAGACCCAAAGAACGAACAGAGATATAAACCCCTATCTCTTCGAGAAAGGATAATCTTATATTTCACAAGAGGAAAATTAAAAATTCTGATGTCATCAGTAGTGAATCCTCTTTATTTTTTATTTAATTAATAATTAATGATATTCTGTAAGGTATTTATATAAAAGGTACTGTATTACTGTATATAACAGAAATAGTCAGGTAAGAAAAACTGATTGATATGTTCCTCATAAATACATTTTTATTCTTCATAACATATTTCCTGTCTGAGTACTCACTTAAGCCTTATTTAAATGCTTTCCTGCCAAACTTCAAACTAATGAGCCCCATTCATCCAATGGTACGAAATGTGTATCTGATATATGTTGCTCTCATATGGCTCCTTGTTCCTTAAAGAACATAAATGTACTCACAATTGTACTTCAATCAAACAAAATAGTGTTAAGATGTAGTGAGTTAGGGGTTTAAAAATAAGATCACGTAGGTTCTAGGCAATTAAAAACACATAATTATTACAATAGAAAACTTGTATAGGATAAAAATAATATAAAAAAAATTCAAAATCAAATAGTACCACCTAGTTGTCTGGCGGTTTATATGCTATCAGTCTTCCCTTCTTTATTTTGACAATGACCCTAACACACTACTATAATTGAGAAGATGATATAGAAGAGGTGATGTGTGCTTATATTACATATCTTTTGTAATTTCTTTATTTTTCTGACTATGTACTTAACATGGTGAATTCAAATGTAGTGAGTGTACAGAACATTGGTTGTAGGATAGTTGGATCACATGACTGCTTTATAATAAAGTATAACGGCATTAATGGTTATGTGTGTGTATAGACTAAACAGTGTATGGCATATCTAACTTATGTACGGTAAGTATGCATGGGTTTTGTTATATTATTATCAAAATATATATTGTATTCGCACTTTTCGTGCATGTTCATTGTACAGTACATGTTATCTCTATGTTAATAACATAACATGTCAAGGACACTCACAGTTCACATTTCTAAAAATGAATGCATAATATACAAGTTTGTGTATAGTGGACATATGCGGTTCATATTAATAGGTAGCTGTGTGTTTCATGTTCACTATTTAAAGTAAGAGTATATTGTATATGTATGGTTTCCAATGGGTATTTTCAGTGGACTACTTAAAGGGACTCTCACCCCAAAGTCAAGTAATTTTTATTTAGGTTATTCTTAAATAGTATGTAAAACTGGCTATAAGTTGTATTAGCCATTTATTTCTATAGTGGACTATTCCTGAGTAATCTACTCTTATTTGTGCTGCACCTTTATGCAAATGAGCTTCTCCTGAATATTTAGTAGCTACTTTGATGTTCTAATTAGAATCAGAGGCTGTATGTCTATCCCTTTGGTTGCCACAACAATAATCCCAATATTATCATTTACTTAGAACCCCTCCTGCAACCTTATCAAATACTTTGAGCCACAAATAAACATATAGAGCCCCACATTAGCCACAAAAGCAATGCTGTATTTCTCAGTAATGATTTATTGTAGAGAAAAAATCTAGTACAATCTATAGCCAGTTGTCTGTGAACTTTAAGATTAAATCAAGTTCTGATGGGATGAAAGTATTCTTTTAAAAACTAACTGGGGTCTAGATGGGCCATCTAAATACTACTGAGGGTCTTCATAGACCACATAATGAGTTTTATGTTTGTTTCTTAACAATTGAAAAACACTGTGATATAATGGAATATAACATTTGCACTTATAATCTCTAACATCTAGTATTTAGGCACTTCTATACAGGTTTCCCCTTCTGAATCATTACCTTATCGTGGTGAAGGGTTTTGTGTATTTCGATGAAGCTGTGAGCTATACCATGTATGGTCCGCTAAGTTGGGCAGGTCATGGCAGAGAGGTCAAACAAATCATGGTCCACTGGAGAAGGAAACTGCAACTCACTCCAGTAACGTTGCTAAAAAACATTTATGGACAGGAACAAGCAGATACATAACAATATGGCACCGGAAGATGAGCCCCTCAGGTCAGAAGGTGCCTACCACATTACCGAGGAAGAGCAGAGAGCAAGTACAAGTAGCACCAGAACTAATGAAGTGATTGGGCCAAAGCCGATACGACATCCAGCTGCAGATGTGTCTCTGAGGGGAAAGGAAAGTCTGCTGCAAAGATCAATTCAGAGTGGAATGTTAGAACTATAAACCAAGGCAAACTAGATGTGGCCAAGAATCAGATAATAAGGTTAAACATTGATATCCTGGGAATTAGTGAACTTAAATGCACTGGAATGGGAAAATTTCAAACAACCACCAGATCTTCTACTATAATCATGAATCCTGCAGAAGAAATTAAGTAGCCCTCATAGTCAATCAAAGAGTGGCCAAAGCAGTGCTCTGTTACATCCCAATAAAAGAGAGAATGATTTTAAATCAAATTGAAGGTAAGCCATTTAACATCATAGTGATCCAAGTCTATGCTCCAACCATGGATGCTGAAAATGCTGAAGTTGTCCAGTTCTATGAAGATAATTAACATGTCATAAATATAACACTAAGGAAAGATGTTACTATCATCATAGGAGATTGGGATGCTAAAGTAAGGAACCAAAAGACACCGGGAATAACAAGGAAGTTTGGCCTTGGAGTACAAAATGAAGCAGGAAATATAACTCTCTGGTTGTAGCAAACACCCTCTACCAACAGCCTCAAAGACGACTCTACACATGGACATCACCAGATGGACAACATAGAAATCAGATTGGATATATGCTTTGCAGCCAAAGATGGAGGAGCTCTACACAATCAGCAAAAAAGACCCGGTGCTGACAGAACATGAGCTTCTTATTGCAAAGTTCAGAAATAAACTGGAGAAAAAGGGAGAATCATCAGACCAGTAGATATTAAATAAATAATACCCCCTGTGAATATGCAGTGGAGGTCTGATGCGCAACTCAACAATGGCATTGGAAAAATGTTGGAAAAAGGGGAGAACTTTTTTAAACACTCAACCCAATAAATTAGGGACTTTTTAGACCAAATCAAATTACCTAAATTATCGTTAGCAGAAATGGAATCTTTGAACCAATAAATTACGATAGAGAAAATTACATCAGCTATATCAATTTTTTAAATTCATACTGCTCCAGGCCCGGATGGTTTTACCAACTTTAATTACAAAAATGTTCAACCCTATTTAGTAAAACACCTGGGTAATGTGTTCAACAAAATAAAACAAACAGGAAATTTCCCACAAGAAATGTTGGAGGTATTAATAGTAAAGTTCCCTAAGCCCGACAAAGATTTGAGCAATTGTAAGAACTTCTGCCCCATATCGCTCTTAAATACCGATATAAAGCTTTATGCTAAAATTCTGGCTCAAAGATTAAACTCAGTTGTAAATAATCTAATTGCAGTAGACCAATCATGTTTTGTGGTAGGTAGACAGTGGACACATAATACAAGGAAGCTAACTGACTTGTTGGCATTTGCAAAGAGCAATAAAACCCCAATGGTCACGATATCTCTTGATGCCGAAAAGGCCTTCGACAGAGTCGAATGGGAGTTCATGGATTTAACGTTATTAAAATTTGGGTTAGGCGATTTCGCCACCACGTCAATAAAGGCCCTATATAATCTCCCATCCACCTCGACTTTTGATATAAATCAAAAAGTGATCGAGTCGCTAGTAGCATTGATGAGATCTAAAAAATGAGAACTAAAAAACATGAAATCATTAAAAATCAGCGAAGAGGAACACAAAATCATCCTCTTCAACTCAATAACTAATCTACAAAAAGTTATAGAAAAATACAGTGCCGTCTCGTATAAGTTAAATATGTCAAAAAAAGATGCAATGTTAAACAATCTACAAGGTCAGGATTCTGAAGGGTTAAAAAGGAAATTTCGATTCAACTGGCAAAAACATAACGTAACACATTTAGGAATAGAATTTAATAACAACATAGATCAAATTGTTTCAGTAAATTAAAATAAACTATATGCCAAACTTACAGAGATACTTTTATCCTGGAAAAAATCATACAAATCTCTTTCTCCGGCAGAATAGCAGCAATCAGAATGACCATACTTCCTAAATTTAATTATTTGGCAAGAAACATTCCAATCCCATTGTCTAAACTTTGGATAAAACTATTTCAAGACTTGATCAACAAATTTGCATACAATGGAAGAAAACCACAAATACAATTTTTGATTATTTCTTGGAGGTACAATAGGGGGGGGGATTATCGTTCCCAGATATCAAAACTTCCTACAACGCTATTATGTTATCTCACCTAATAGAATGGAATATTTCTGACATAAGAGTAGGATGGATTCAAATAGAAAATCAAAATGTAGTAAAAAGCAGTATTAAAGATCTATTATGGTATGATAAATATGTTAGGGTAAAAGTGACTAAAGGAGCTTTTATAGTAGAAAAACTTTGGAAATTATGGGTCAAATTAAATAAGAAAATGGAAATAGTTAAATATCCTAGTCCCCTAATTCTGGTGTTGATATTAGCTGAGAAGCTGGACTTTTCTAAATTGAAATTATAGTCTAGATGGGATATTCAATTTTTGTTTGACTTATATACCGAGAATTCAGTGAAACCTTTGAAACGGTTTAAAGAAGTATACGGTCTACCTTCTCATCATTGGCTAGATTACTATAACCTACTCTCTAAATTTTACAAATCTAATCTGAATTTAGACGGACAGAGATAAATTACTTCATTTGAAAAGCTATGCCTGTTAAAAAAAATGAGTTATTTTAATTTCCAATTGCTACTGTATTTTGAAGGACCAGAACGAAGGGGAAAAAACAAGCAATATGGATATTTGGGAAAAAGATATAGGCAAGACCTGGACAAATGAAAAATGATAGCCTTGGAATTCACTCAAAAATGTTATAAAACACTCTCCCACGAGGGAGGTGTGCTGCAAGGTCTTGAATAGATGGTATCTATCAATGGCCAAAATGTTTTCAGCCCCAACAAGAATTGATGAATGTTGGAGGAAGTGCGGAGTTAGAGAAACATTCTACCACATGTGGTGGGAAAGTTTAAAAATCCCAAATCGATATTGCTCCATCCCCTGAGATTGCGTTACTTCATATTATTCAGAATACAATATCAATGGAAAAGAAAACATTTATTTTGCAAATAGTATCAACAGTAAAATTATTAATAGCAAGAAAATGGAAGCAATAACAAGCACCTACTTGGAACGAGATTAAACTAACTATAAATAAAAAACATCAGTTAGCAACAGAAGTAATCGCCTTAGCACTATCAAAGAAGCTATTAATAAAATGGAAAATATGGGAAAATTGCACTGAAAAGAATATACAATAGAGAAAGATAAAAATTGAGAAAGGAAGCTGAAAAGAATCAGTCTGAGCATAGGGAGGATAGATTCGATATTTGGGCTCTCTTGGAGTCTCGCTCTGTGTCCATAAGTTGAATGTCTGTCTTTTGCTTGTGCTCTTATTGATTTTTACTATATCAATGTACAATTATGTAATTTGTATGATAATTATATGTCACATATTGATATAGTCAATATGGAGGTGCAATTTAATACTAATTTACCATATTGATGATATGTATTGCGTTCCAAAAAGCAAACGGTTGCATATTATGTACAATTCTCGGTAACAACAACTACTTATATTGACAAAAATGTATTTATAAAACAAGCAATGTTTGTTGTATTTTAATAATGTCTGTGATTAAAAATTATAATAAAAAAAAAAGAAGAAAACTCAACAATGGTCAATAGACTAGAAAAGGTCAGTCTACATCCCAATCCCAAAAACGGCAGTGCCAAAGAGTGCTCCAAATATTGAAAAAAAATTATTTCACTTATTTCACTTGCCAGAAAAGTAATGCTTAAGATTATACAAGCTTGATTCCAACAATATATGGACCGGGAACTACCAGATGTGCAAGTAGGGTTCCGCAGAGGAAGAGATCAAATTGCCAATGCCCGATGGATAATAGAGAAAGCAAGAGAGTTCCAGAAAATCATTTACTGTACTTCTGCTTTATAGACTATTCTGAAGCCTTTGACTGTGTGGATAACCCTAAAATATGGCATGTTCATCTCATCTACTTCCTGAGGAATCTGTAAGTGGACCAAGAAGCCATGGTCAGAACCAAACACGGGACAACAAAATGGTTCAAGATCGGAAAAGGAGTGCTACAAGGTTGTATATTGTCACCTTATTTATTCAACTTATATGCAGAGTACATCATGCGTAAGGCCGTACTGGATCCAAACAACAACCTCAGATACGCCGATAATACGACTTTGATGGCTGAAAGTGAGGACGAACTTAAGGACCTGTTGATGAGGGTAAAAGAGAACGGGAAGAAGTGTAGGCAGTGACATATTTATTTTCCTGGGATTCAAGATCTTTGCATATGGTGACTACAGCCATGAATTTAAAAGATGTTTGCTTGTGCGGAGTAAAGCTATGGCAAGTTTGGACAAGCTAGTAGAAAATAAAGATATTAGACCATCAACTAAGGTCCACATAACTAGAACTATCGTATTCCCAGTAGTAACATAAAGATGTATAGTCCATAAAGAAGTCTGAGCACCGTAGAATTGGTGCCATTGATATGTGTGTTGGCGAAAGCTGCTTAGTCCCTTTGACTGCAAGAAAATCCAGAATCAGGACTTCAGGAATCAAGACAAACTGTTCACTGGAGGGTATGATCATGAGGCTGAAACTCAAATATTTTGGTCATATCATGAGACTGCAGGATTCCCTACAAAAGACTCTGATGCTGGGAAAGATTGAAGGCACCAGAAGAAGGGGACGATGGATAGATGAGGTCACTGAGGCAATGAACATGAACTCAGAGGAGCTTAGATGGGCAGTAACTAAGAGATGTACTCAAGGTTATTTCTTACATTTTTATAAAACCATTTATACGCAGACCACGTTTGGTTTAGGGATCACAGTTTGTGAGCCTCTGTTATAGAAGCATTGGTGTATTAGGAGCCAGAAATATAGTGACCTGTTCCTGAGGGCAATGAGGTACCTGAGGCTGTGGCAAATTAAAAGGGGCAGCATATTTTTTTTCCCTAGACTGTTTGGAGCCTCCTCAGCAAGGGGGCAGATACTACATAATCACATCCCATTCTACTATGACTACAAGGGTAGATGAGGCCAGACTTTGATTTGCCAGAGCGGATCCAAGCATTTCTCCAGTATTGGCTATGCTATTAGTTAAGTTTTCCTGGAGTGGATGGATGCTTTGTATTGGTTGCTTTCTGGTAGACCAATGAAGAGAGTGCTGAAGTTGCTATGCCACAATATAATGGGGAGGAAAATTTAAAGAGCCATTTACCTCTCAATAAGTGCCACTTCATAGTGTGAAATAACAAAAGATTGTATGTTAAAATGATCTATTATTTTCTTTTTTAACTACACAGTTTAAAATCTACAGTCTTAGGTCTGTTTACAAACACACTCCCGATTGTTCCATGATTTACAACATCTGCTGACACTGAGCGGTAAAGGCTCTGTGAGCACAAGGATTTATGTTTTTTCACTGAACAGGACAACTGTCATATTTAGTTGAAACCAACAGTCATTTATCTGCACATCTGCAGCTTTATTTCTGCTTGTGCTCCCTGTAGGGAGAAGTTGCTGTGAGTGTGTCTGGGGCCATGTCAGGGTCTCATGTAAACAGATATTTCATTTATAAATTTTTCTGTGAAAAAAGAACATATTTCAAAAATTCTATAAGTATTTCAACATATTCTTAAGAGATCTTTTCTTTGATGTGGTTTAAACTGTGCAGAATTAAGTGGCCCTTTAAGTTGTTTGCTTTGTGTTTATGTATGACTTTGCTTCACCATTCTTTTTGTCTTTAAATCTTTACTTAAAATGTTCAAATTCTGGTTTGGTAAAACATGCTTTCTGACCTGTTACTCTTAATACTTAATTTATCTTGTATGACGTGTTACTCTCTCTGATTGCCTGCTATCCTAGTTACTTGGGGTTGAGTGCTGCATCCTGATATTAAATCTGGATTCTACACCCACAGACGTAGGGCCATATTAAATTCTAGCCTCGTAAATTCAACGTGCAGCACGTTAGGGCTGCGTGCTTCAAATATGACAGACTTACGTTTCTATTAAATTAGAAGAGATTGCGAGCTGCAAGTGGGAAAGGCTGTCTTGTAAACCAGTCTCATGCGTGTTGGATGTGCGATCATGCTAAGATCAATTAAGCAAGCACATAGCAATGGATTAGAAATAGCCAAGGGCAAAACAGATTGCCATCATGGCTAATGAAAGCTTGCGTGATCACATCAGCCCTTGCCTCGGGGGTCCCGATCGAGAACTCTGCAGAAGTTAAAAACTCAAGCCCTGTCGCAGTGGGTACTTCAAGTACCCCAAGCACCTTAAATTAACCCCCCTATGCTGAGGGTCCCCCGCAGTTTTCCTACATTAACCCTTGCTGCAGTGGTCCCAATCGGGACCCCCGCAGCAGTTATATTATTAACCCTTATCACAGGGGTACTTCAAGTACCCCCACGGCACCTAAAATGAACCCCCTATGCTGGGGTCCCCATCAGCTCCCCCACAGTGTCCCTACATTAACCCTTCCAGTATGGGGGTCCCAATCAGGACCCTGCTACATTTAAAATTTAAAATGTCTTGCTGCGGGTCCTGAAAGGACCTTAACGTTTGGGAGCCTCTGTTATAGAAGCATTGGTGTATTAGGAGACAGAAATATAGTGACCTGTTCCTGGGGCAATAAGGTACCTGAGGCTGTGCGATCGTGCTAAGATCAAGGACCGCAATAACTAAAAAATTACCCCCTGTTTACAACCAGACTACCCACCTAACACTCTAATAAAATCCCTATTAGCCCACAAATTACACAAAATAAAAAAAACTAGAATTACAGAAAATAAAAATCCTACAATTACACAAAATGAAAAAACAGAACGTACAGAAAATAAAAAAACAGAACTTACATAAAATAAAAAAAGCTATGATACCTAAAATCAAAAACCTAAATTACATGAAACAAAAACATATGTTACATAACTATAAAAGCTTACATTACTGAAAATAAAAAAACTACATTACATTAAAATAAAACATTCTAAATTACTGAAAATAAAAAACCTACATTAAAAAAACCTACATTAAATTAAATCACCTAATAAAATACAAAATAAAAGCCCTAAACACATAGGCCCTCATTCAATTGCAATTTGGCCAATTGAATAGGGCTCTAAATAAGCACATAGCATATTTATTTTAAAGAAGTTTTTAGTTAGTAAACATCTATCCAAAAGCAAGGTTTTCACTAACTAATAACTTCTTTAAAAAAAATATGCTATGTGCTTATTTAGAGCCCTATTCAATTGGCCAAATCGCAATTGAATAAGGGTCCTACAATTTAAACCCCTAATAACAAACAATTAAAAACCCGAATAACATTACATTTTAACCCATAATAACATATAATTAAAACCCCTAATAAAATAAAATGTAAACACCTAATAACATACAATTTAAACCACAAATAACATACAATTAAAACCCTGACTACATACAATTAAACCCCTAAATACATACAATTAGACCCCTAACTACATACAATTAAACCCCTAATAACATACAATTTAAATCCCTAATAACATACAATTAAAACCCTAACTACATACAATTAAACCCCTAAATACATACAATTCAACCCTTAACTACACACAATTAAACCCCTAATAACATACATACATGTAACCACTCAATACATACAATTAAACCCCTAATTACATACAATTTAAACCCCTAATAACATACAATTTAAACCCCTAATAACTTTGAAAAACATACAATTAAAACCCCTAATAACATACAATTAAAACCTTAACTACATACAATTAAACCCCTAATAACATACAATTTAAACCCCTAATAACATACAATTAAACCCCTAACTACATACAGTTAAACCCCTAACTACACACAATTAAACCCGTAAATACATACAATTTATCCCCTAAATACATACAGTAAAAAAACACTATATCTCACCTAAAACAACCCACCTCACTAAACCTAGAATCGGGTAAATAAGACCACTTACCTTGCCCAAATGCGCCTCCAGCGACGAAGGTTTTCATTGCTTCGTCCCTAGCCTAAGGGCTCTTTCCAAATGTCCACAGGTCCGACACGAAGACTGCCGGGCGAAGACTTCAAGAAGGACAGAGGCATTGCGGAAAGGTAATTGTACCATTTAGAATGTTGTTGATTCTATATTGTGTGTATCTATTTATTAATTTTAATGTTTCTTTTTGTCCTAGGGGTGCCGAACCTGTGGACATTTGGAAAGGGGCCTTAGGCTAGGGACGAAGCAACGAAAAGGTAAGTGGTTATATTTACCCTATTCTAAGTTTAGTGAGGGGGTTATTTTAGGTGAGATTTAGGTTTTTTTATTGTATGTATTTAGGGGATATTTGTATGTAGTTAGGGGTTTAATTGTATGTTATTAAGGGTTTAAATTGTATGTTATTAGAGATTTAATTATATGTAGTTAGGGGTTTAATTGTATGTGTTTAGGGGTTTAATTGTATTTAGTTAGGGTTTTAATTGTATGCTATTAGTGGTTTTGATTGTATGTTATTAGTGGTTTAAATTGAATGTTATTAGGGTTTTAAATTGTGTTTTATTAGGGGTTTTAATTGTAAGTTATTAGGGGTTTAAATGTGTGTTTAGGCATTTTAATTGTATTTTATTAGGGGTTTTATTTAACTTGTAGGTTTTTTTTTCCAGTAATTTAGACTTTTTTATTTTAATGTAATCTAGTTGTTTTTGATTGCAGTAATGTGGGCGTTTTTATTTTATGTAACATAGGTTTTTTTATTTAATGTAACATAGGTTTATTACTTCATGTAATTTAGGTTTTTCATTTTATGTAACATAGGTTTTTTTTTATTTTCTGTAAGTTATGTTTTGTATTTTTTGTATGTTCTGTTTTTTATTTTGTGTAATTCTAGGTTTTTTGTTTTCTGTAATTCTAGTTTTTTTTATTTTGTGTAGCGGGGTAATAGGGATTTTATTAGAGTATTAGGTGGTATAGTAGTGGTTAACAGGGTAGAGGGGGGTTAATATTGTAGGGCGGGAGTTGGGTAGGTAGTGTAGGGGTTAATAGGGTAGGGTAGGAGGGGGTTTATGGGATGGGGTTTACTGGGTTCATTTTTGGTTAAATAGGCCCAGTTAGGGCTAAATAGTAGTAGATAGGGTTACATAAGACTAGATAGGGTTACATAGGACTAGGCAGTGTTAAATAGGTCTAGATGGCATTAAATAGGACTAGATAGGGTTACATGGGACTAGATAGGGTTACATAGGACTAAATGGGGTTAAGTGGTTAGTGATAGGGTTAATTAGGTATGATGAGGGTTAAATAGGTTTATTTAGTTATAGGGGGTTCATCGAATGGTATAGGGGTTAATGATGCAAGGTAGGGGTTAATAGGGTAGGGGTTTCTTGGGTACAGTTAGGGTTAATGGGGTTTAGTTAGGGTTAATAGTGTAGTGTAGTGTTTAGACTTTGTGTCATGATGGTCCTGGAGGACCCTCATGGTACTTATGGTTTTAATATAGGGGTTAATAGTGTCCTGTAAGGGTCTATATAGACCCCTATTGGACCGAGGGGGATAATTTTATTCTAGGGGTGGTCTTTATTGACCCACCTGAGTGATGGGGTTAATCAGTGTCCCATAATAATTAATTAATTAGACCATATTTATATTTTTAGATCTATTCCTGAAGTTGCCCCTAAATATTTATTCAAAGATCTTAAAAAAATAATAGATAATTACCTATATAGAGGGAAAAATCTAGATTTAAGAAAGCAATTGTTAAAATACCATTTATTAAAGGTGGCCTGGTGTCTCTGTCAATTAATTAATTTTCACAATGCCATTATTGTAGCACATATAGCAAGATAGAATAATATAGATCTGAAAATGATCTGGTATGAAATAGAACAAGATCTACTTCTCCCTATACCCTTACATACGTTAATTTGGCTTCCACAGTTAAAAAATTCTATAACAACAAACCTCTCAAGAAGAATCAAATCCATGATCTAATTATTTTATAAAAATATTAATTATCCATCATTGGGAGCTCCAATTGACTCAATGTATATAGAGGGTTCAAATGTTGATAAGTTGAGTTGGGTGGCACGTCTTTCGCGCGCTGGAGAACAGCGTGCCGTCATCAGGCCGTCAAGAACTTCCTTTCTGATGAAGCTCTGCGCTTCAGCCTGCATCCCATCTGCCACATCTCAGTGTGCCATGTGGGACTGGCATGTGTCAGTCTATTGTATGTAATGTCACTTGTATGTAATGTAACATGCTCCTAGTGACACATGCACACAGTGACATTATATACAAGTGACATTACATACAATATGCTCCTAGTGACTCATGCCAGTCCCACATGGCACACTGTCAGCCCCTTACCTTAGCCTTGGCAGCCTCCAGCAAGCAGTAAATATGAGATGGGGCAGATGGGATGCAGGCTGGAGCACAGAGCATCATCAGGGCGCCGTTCTCGTAGTGTTGCGTAGTGCGTACGACTTAGCGATGAGCGCCGCAGGTGCTCATCGCCCGGCGAGCCTCACGCAGCGAGGCGAGCCGTTAAATCGTAGCACTTTGGCAATGAGCGCCACAGGCGCTCATTGCAGGCGAGCCTCGCGTAGCGAGGCGAGCAGTTAAACCGTAGCACTTAGAAAAAAAATACGAGGTGAAAAAAATTACGAGATAATCGGTGGAACAAAAACAGTAAAAAAACACTAAATACACACTAAAAAATAAAACAAAGGTCACTTACAGCATGGGGAACCAGGCAGGACGTCTGGAAGTGAGTTGGAACTGCAATTTACATCGATTTAGCCGAGTTACAAAGATCGAAAATCGGCTAAGCGAGAAAAAAATGGGCACCGTAAAAAATGAAAACGAGGCTATACTACTACGAACTGCGTAAAACACAGCCACAGACGTATGTGTTCGAAAAACAACAACATAAAGGATGCGGATTAACCGCACAATGAGTAAAAAGACAGTAGCGAGTATATTTTACGAAACAATATTACCGATTTACGCATTAACACAGATTTCCCGACATTGTCTCGCGCCACATAGGATTTCCCGCCGAAAACAATACATTTGGCTCGCGCAACTGCGGATTTCCCGCCTAAAACAATGCGTTTGTCTCGTTTACAAAGCCTATATATAGGGCACATTTCACACATGACTGACACTTTCTCCTCAGGTGATGACAGTCTAACTGGATGTTCTCTGAGGCCGGGAAATCTCAAGAGATTGTTAGCTCTTCAGTATACTGCTTCAGCATTATTACATTAAAAAAGGTAAATATAGTATTTATAATTATTAATTAATAAATTGGTACTTACTTAATAAATAAGAAATAAGAAATGTAATTAATAGAAAAATAATATTGTGCTTACCTGTGTGACACAATTGTTAATAACATTCATAATGTAAATTAATTAATTAATTAATTATTAATATCAAAATTAATTGACGATTAAGAATGTCAATAAAAAAACAACAGATTTATAAATTAATTATTAATGTACATTAATTTAAGAATTATTTTGTTATATGTCGTGATTACCTGTGTGAAACAATTGTTAATAACATTCATAATGTACATTAATTAATTAATTATTAATATCAAAATTAATTGACGATTAAGAATGTCAATAAAAAAACAACAGATTTATTAATTAATTATTAATGTACATTATTTAAGAATTATTTTGTTATATGTCGTAATTACCTGTGTGAAATAATTGTTAATAACATTCATAATGTACATTAATTAATTAATTATTAATATCAAAATTAATTAACGATTAAGAATGTCAATAAAAAAACAACATATTTATTAATTTATTATTAATGTACATTAATTTAACAATTATTTTGTTATATGTCATGATTACCTGTGTGAAACAATTGTTAATAACATTCATAATGTACATTAATTAATTAGGAACACATTGATTCATTAATTATTAATGTACATTAATTTAAGAATTATTTTGTGATATATCGTGATTACATGTGGGAAAGAAATGTAAATAACATTCATAATGTATCATTACTAATCATTAATATGAAAAAAGGTTAACGTTTAAGAATGTGCATCAAAAAAGGAACACGTTGATTAATTAATTATTAATGTATGTACATTATTTAAATAATTCAGTTCTTATATATTTTGTATAAAATAAAGCAAAAAAAAAATGTAAAGCCTATATACTTACATGTTGATGTTAGATTTAGTCACACATTACTTTAATATTAATGAACATTAATTGATTCTTAGTTCATTCGTAATGTACATTATTTTAAGAATTCAGTTGTAACATACTCATTTTAAAATACCACTCAAAAAAAAATAAAGGGAACATGCTTATGTGTTGACGTTATATTTAGTCAGACATTAATTTAAGATTAATACAGATTAATTGATTCTTATTTAAAGACTAACAGTAATATTGAGTGTATGTTTATAATCTATGCTTTCATATGTGTGTTCATGATGATTGATTGATATATTTATTTCATGTTTTTAATATATGCAAAACTAGGTATGTTAAGCCTCATTGATTAATACAGATGAAGTAACATATTATACATTAATTTTACTATTTTGTATAATTGCAGTGAACTCTACCTGAATGACATGAGATAGTGACGTTTGCACACATTGAACATCATAAGGATAATTTGGACAGGTACAGAATTTTAATTATATTACTACGGCAAAATATTAAAAAAATATGAGGTTTTTAATATAGCCAAATATATGTCTGTTGATGTTCATTTAATGATATTGATGAAGCAAAAGTTTAAAAATATTATCTATTTGATTTTACAGTTTATTCGGATCTGCAAGGGAATAAACAGACAGCGTGACGTTTGCAGCCTTTGAACAACATCAACATCATCCTCACAGGTATAAAATTTAATTTTGTAGTAATGCATAGAAAAAGGCTATGTATTATATATTTGGTGAAAATTGAAATTTATTGAAAATGGATAGTACTTATTGAGTCATTAATTTATGAAATTTTGTCAAAACTTTAAAAAAGTTGAAAAGACAATACTAATTAATAACAATATTTAAAGAAAATAAGAAGCTTCCAACACTTGCAAAAAAAAAAAATGATGGTATGCTGTGAATTCAATCAAGAAGGAATGTCAAAGATAGATATGTGCATCTATTTCCGATTTCATATATGTCAATAAAATACTTTGAAAAATGGTTTCATTTCTTTCAGACTAAAGGGCAACAATTGAAAATGTTTTATTAGTTTATTCATCTACTTTAATTTGAAAAGTACAAAAAGGAACAAACAATAATTACATCTCTATTTAAAATTACAGATTAAAATGGCGGAGAATGGAGAAGACAAAATTGAACGCAAAAGAAGATTGGCAAGGGAAAAGAAGCAAAGGTGGAGAGATGCTCAGACACCGGAAACTTCACAACGCTTGCGAGAAGAAGATCGACAGAGACTTTTAAATAAAAGAAAGATGAGTAAGAAAGCTGCAAGTGAGTGTGTTGGGGCTTCCAAGAAACGTAAAATTAAACAAAAACATCTCTGTGAACCATTGTCCAATGATTCTAATGTGCAGAATGATTTAAATGTAGACACAAAAGAAAAAAAAGGAAATATAGAATGTGGGTCTGATATTTATGTTGAAGAAATGCATGATAATGTGTTTACTACTGCAGTACAAGTAGATACTCATTATTGTGGGTTACTTAATGTGGTTTGTCAGTTTTGTGGGGCCTATCATTTTATAAAGGAAAGACCTACTGACGGAAATTTAATTAGTTGCTGTCAGAAAGGAAAGGTGAAACTTCCACTAAGACACCAATTTCCATATTATTTAGAATGCATTATGAGTGATCCAACATTTTCCAAATTATAATAATTTCAAACAAAACATAAGGTCTTATATTTGCTTCAATGGGTGCAACATTAGCAGAAAATGTACCAGGACATGGTCCTTATTGTTTCAGAGTTCAAGGTCAAATATACCACCGAACTTCACATTTACACCCACAAGCAAAGGACAGCAAAGGAAATTTGCACAGTTATATGTCTTAGATACGATGGAAGCTGTGGAACAAAGAATGACACTTCCAGAAAATAGACAGTGTTTGCGCATAGTCTTTGAACAGCTGGAAAAAATTATGCAAAAAAACCCATATAGTCAAGCATACAAACAATTAGCACAGCTTGAAAAAGAACAACAGGAACATGCTGAAAGACATCAATTGCCTACACCAAGAGTCAATATGGTGTTAAAAAGAGATCGCAAAACTGATCAAAGAAGATATAATTTACCTACTGTAAATGAGGTTGCCAGGGTGTTTAAAAATGAAGATGGTGAACCACCTTTTCAGCGGGATATTAGAATATATCCACGCAATGAAGAACAACCATTTATCAACATCAATATATTAAGCTGTAATTTAGATCCAATGACATATCCCATTTTCTTTCCTAATGGGGAACCAGGATGGGAACCAAAATTACAATTGGAAAGTTATCCCAATACTAAACTTCATATTAGATCTAATATTTCCATGCTGGAATAAAACGTGGCACAAACTGCTATCCGTGATTGTTTTAATCCAATTTTACTTGGAGGAAAACTCACTCAACAATGGATTATTGTTTCATATTTACAAGTTGAAGCCAATAATCTAAATTTCATCAAATATCAACAAAATAAATTACGAGTAGAACAGTATTGTGGATTAATGGATTATGTGGCAGATTTAGCTTCCAACAGAGACATTCCAGCTGGAAGAGCAATTATTTTGCCATCCTCTTTCCAAGGATCTCCTCGCAATATGCGAGAAAGGTATAATGATGCCATGGCTATTGTTACAAAATATGGAAAACCAGATTTATTTATTACATTCACGTGTAATCCACAATGGCCAGAGATCAAGGAAAATTTGAATCTGGGACAAACTACTTCTGACCGACCAGATTTAGTGGCAAGAGTATTTAAAATCAAACTCAATTCATTAATACATGATATCACTAAAGCACACTTATTTGGACAATGTGTGGCTTTTGTTTACACCATTGAATTTAAAAAAAGAGGATTGCCACATGCTCACATACTTTTAATACTGCAGGAAAAAGACAAGTTGAACACTGCAGAGAGAGTGGATTCAGTAATTTCTGCACAATTGCCAGACCAAGAAAAATATACAAAACTTTGGGAGATTGTTACACATAGAATGATTCATGGCCCATGTGGAGAGATGAATCCGAATTCACCATGTATGGAAAATAAAAAATGTACTAAAGAATTTCCAAAACAATTTCAAATGCAAACTTATGCAAATTGTGATGGATATCCTTTGTATAAAAGAACACAAGGACAAACAGCTATTATCCGTGGCCAAAAGGTTGATAATAGATTTGTCGTTCCATACAATCCACATTTGCTCATCAAGTACAATGCACACATCAATGTGGAAGCTTGCACTTCAATTAAATCAATTAAGTATGTGTATAAATATATATACAAAGGATATGATGCAGCTACTGTTGTTGTACAAGGTGCTGGAAATGAAAACGAAAATCCAATTTTACATGATGAACTATCAAATTATTTAGATGCTCGGTATGTGAGTGCTCCTGAAGCAATGTGGCGCCTTTTGAAATTTGAGATGCATGATCGGTCACATGCTATCTATCGTTTAGCTGTACATTTGCTTCAAAGTCAGTTGGTTTGCTTTACTCAAGGAAATGAAAGAACTGCATTATATCAAAGTGAAGACAGAGATACCACACTTACTGCGTGGTTTAAATTAAACTGTCAGGATATGCAGGCCAGACAATTTTTATACATAGAGATACTATATCACTATGTATTTGTAAATGGTCTATGGCGACAACGAAGAAGAGATACACATAAAATCATACCACGCATTTATACCATCAGTCCAAGGGACATTGAACGTTTCAGCTTAAGATTACTTCTGCTACATGTTCCCGGTGCACAGAGTTTTGAGCATTTACGTACAGTGAATGACATAGTTTATGATACATTCCTATTAGCTGCAAGACATCAACATTTCATAGCTGATGATACAGAATGGGAGAGGTGTCTGGAAGAAGCAGCACTATGTCAAATGCCTAAGCAAATGAGACAACAATTTGCATTCATTTGTATATTTTGCAATGTACCTGATGCTTTCACTTTGTGGGAAACATTTAAATTAAACATGTCAGAAAATTTCTTAAAACATTACAGAGAACCAATAGCTCTGTTAAAAACATTGATGGAAATCCAAGAAATATTGTTGGCTCATGGATTAAATTGTGCAAGTTTTAATTTACCAGATCCAGGACTTATAGATGACATCAATTTTGATGATTATGACACTGAGCTTCAAAAACAAAAAACCCAAGAAAAACTGGCAACTTTAAATAATTTACAGTTAGAAGCATTTCATGCCATCACAAATGCTACAGATGATGAAATGGTCAAAGACCGGTATTTCTATCTAGACGGACCAGGGGGATCAGGAAAAACTTATCTGTACAATTGTTTGATGAGTTATATTCGATCACAGGGTCAGATAGCTATGCCATTTGCAACAACTGGAATTGCTGCACTTTTGTTAGATGGTGGTAGAACTGTGCATAGTGGATTTAAGCTGCCAGTTCCCATTTTGGAAACATCAGTGTCAGATATTCAACTCAATTCCATACAAGCAAAAAAATTCAAACTAACTAAACTAATTATCATAGACGAGGCAACAATGATGTAATGTCATGCACTGCAATATATTGACAGATTCTTAAAAGAAGTGATGGATAATAAGTTGCCATTCGGTGGAAAGGTGATGCTGTTAGGAGGCGATTTTAGGCAAACATTACCTGTTGTGCCACACGGAAATAGAACAGAGATCATTGAAACATGTATCAAGACCAGTAAACTGTGGCAAATATTTACACATCTTAAATTAGAATTATATATGAGATCTGAAGGCCAAAATGAATTCAATGACTGGCTCATTAAAATCGGAGATGGAAAACATCCAGAAATAAAGCATTTACCAAATGATACCATTGAAATTCCATCAGAAATGGTTTGCATTGAATCACTCATATCAGCCATATTTATAAACACTCTTAATAATGAGGATTACACAGACATTGCAAACAAAGTAATATTAACATCCAAAAATATCGATGCCTTGAATGTAAATAACAAAATTTTAAAATACAATAATGCGTCACAAAAGAATTATTACAGTGCAGATTCTATTCTGTCAGATGATAAAGACAGTGAATCGAATTTTAGTATCGAATTTATTAATTCGTTAACACCATCTGGAATGCCCCCACATATTTTACAATTGAAAAAAGGCGCAATTGTTATGTTATTGCGAAATATGAATCCAAAAAAAGGACTTTGTAATGGGACCCGATTAATTGTGCATGAGTTAAAAGATCATTTTATACATGCAGAAATTATAACTGGTACCCATAAAGGTGAACAAGTTTTTATACCAAGAATTGATTTAGCTCCAAGTGAGAGTGGTTTGCCCTTTGTCCTTCCATGGAGACAATTTCCAGTTATCATGGCATTTGCTATGACCATCAATAAATCCCAAGGACAAACTTTTAAGTCAGTTGGGATTTTTTTTAAAGGAACCAGTTTTTGCACATGGACAACTCTATGTGGCTTTTTCAAGGTGCACTAATCCAAAAGAAATTAAAGTGCATGTTGAAGAAAACGAAACTCAAGGTCATTTATTGGACAATGGATGTGTTTACACCAAAAACATTGTCTACTATGAGGTGTTGGAAAGATAGAGGAAAACGTTTTCATTTTAATGCCAACATTTTATGGGACTCAATATGATTGCACAAAAACAATATTTCACGTAAAACATCTAAAGAATGGACAAAAAACATAGAGAACAGTGGTTTGACTTCCAGTACAAAATTAAAGTACTCTGGGACTCTTTAAATAGGGGACCACTATTTCACTTATGAAAATCTATGTGATATTTGCAGAATGGACAAACTGAAAAAAACAAAAAAAATAACAACAAAAACAACAGTAAAATATCCTTAAACAGATTTGAATGGGTTCAAAGTTTTATATTTACATGATTGGCCCCACAAAACAATTAACTGACTTTTTAAGGTTTACAAGAGTTAAATGTTATTGTTTGATGTTACAATTTCAGATGTTAAATATGTGTATTTGGAATTTTTAAAAAAGTTTGTTAAATATATATGTGGTATAGTCAAATATGTATTGTTAGTATAAAGTTGAAGTATTTCAATAACAATTGGAAATGTATTATTTAAAGACAAAGTATTGATTCAGGGAGAAATCCGATCGCCAGTTAATGGGGTCAGGAAGGAATTATTTTTTTGCCCTCTTTGATACAATTGGACAAGTTTCAATAGAGGGTTTTTATTGTTTGCCTTCCTCTGGATTCAATGCTAATTTAGTTTAACAAGAGTTTAACAAATATGTTACAAATGATAAAAAGCATGTTATTGTTAAAACTATTTACTTACTCGAAGTTAATATAGTCTGCAGTTACTCAGTGATAAATATGTATTGAAAAGTATTAGTATTGTTAACAAAATGTTGAACGAATGTTTCATATACGAGTTGCATGTTACAAAGTTTAATGTTTGTGAAATATAAGTTGAAAGTTAAAAAAATAAAAAGTTAAAAAAATGTATGTGTTTTTATTTTTAGAAAAAAAAAAGGGACAAATGTAGGTGACTCATTTTGTGTTGCAAACAAATTTCACAACATTTAATTTTTATTGACCGTCATTTTTTGACGGGCAAGTCGCTAGTTCAATATAAAGGGATTGACTTGGTTACATTATTTATCGATCAAAAAAACCTTACTACAGTGTGGATATAAATTAAATGTACTGAGCAAATGCTTTTTGAGAAATTAATTCATTCGGAAAATAAAACTAATTTAATATCCAAATGTCAGAAAATGATTAATCTATTGAAAGAGCTAGAAAAGACTATTAGAATTATAAGCTGGGAAAGAGCAATAAATAAAGAATGGGCTATAAAAATTTGAGATAAAGTTTTTTGATTGTTAAAAAAATCATCTTTAATTCCCTCGTATAACGAAATATTCTTTAAGACAATCTATAGATGGCACTTAACCCCATTAGATCTTAACAAATTCAATAGTTTATTACATCCCATATGCTGGAGAGGATGCGGAGACCAAGTAAAATCTCTAACACATGTGCAGGGATTGTGTAAAAATACAACCTTTTGGATACATTGAAAAGAACAAATACTTGAAATGGCGGGATTGGAAATTCCACTCAAATTAGAAAATATGGTACTACAACTAGAAGGAGATCAATTTCCTCCAGTACTTAAATATTTGATTTCCCACGTTTTTTTGGCAGCTTATTGGTAGCTAAAAGGGATATCTTAAAATAGTGGAAAAGTGTTTAAACTCCCAGATGGGAGGAAGTAGCCTAAATGTTTTCAAGAAATAGAGACCTAGAAATAGGTCCAATTAGTTTGGGAAAAATATATAAACAAATAATATTTAGAGATACTCCTCCACATTACTTTTTTAATAATTAGAAGTTATATAAATCACATATATAGTTGTGAGCATACGGGTTGTTGCTAACGCTTGCGAAGCGAGGGACGCAGTTCCCCGCAAATGCGGATCCTCGCAAAGCGAGGGGCCGAGTTTGCGGTGGTGGAGGATCCAACGCCGGCTGTGTTTGTCCGCAAATGCGGACCCTCGAAAAGCGAGGGGCCGCATTTGCGGAGGTGTAGCCTCAAAGGTGCCTCACACGAGGTTAACACACACACACTTGCACGACTTAGAAAAAAACTCAAAGGCGCCTCACACGCGGTTAACACACACACGCACAAATTAGAAAAAAAACAACTGCGTCCAACACGCACGACTTAGAAAAAAAACAACTGCGTCCCTCGCAAAAAAATACGGCCACAGTACGACCCATTCCGAACATGCAAAAAACGGCCGAAAATGGCGCACATGAAAACATCACAAACACAATAAATAACCACAATGAACACATAAAAAGGTTACTTACAGCAAGGGGGGGCATCCAGCACCTCGAAAAGTTAATTTACACGTCCATTTAAGTCCAAAAAAATGAGTTTAAACTGCCGAAAATCACCTAAGCGAGAGAAAAAATGTCCGCCGAACAAAACGAAAACGAGGCTACAGACGTAACAATACTACAGTGACTTGCAAAACTGAAACACATACTATGCGGCACGTACCACATTGATATAAACCACCATTTTGAAAACGACTACGCATAAAATGGTGGATGTAACGCAAATTGTAAGCTGGAACGCAAATAGCACATGCGTCTGAGGCACCTGAAAGTTTATAAATACTGACTACTTTCCAGAAAATTCAACATTTCTCCTCAGGTGATGAACGGAGTGACTGGATAGGTAACTGCTGCTGTTACTTAAGAAGAGAATTGTTTCCTAATTTCCTACTTTACACTGTGCAAATTACAACTGAGAGGTAAGCTATGATATATTACATTTTATTATCAAGACAGGACAAAAAAAACACAACTTTAACTATGAAAATGTGATTCATGTATAGTGACATGTCACACGCACATTTATATGTATAGGCCGTAAAACTAATGTTAACCGAAACTAATTAAACAAGTATATTTAAATGACATTAATTTACTGCAACTCATAGCAACAAAAAAAATACATATAAATTGAAACAAACTTCACAAAGACATATACAATTTAGGAAGACAGACAGTTTCACAGAAACCCCCAAAAAAGAGGTGGCCACAAAACAGGATAGAATCTGAAACATTAGCAACATACATAAAACAAAACTATTCCTCCTCTTTACTGTGAAATAACCTCCAACCATCACCCACAAGCCAAATGCAGCAACCAAAAGGTGGTGAACACAAAACAGGATTAAAAAAAGCACAACATCATATAGAAAAGTTCAATTAACATTAATTTGGACTGTCCAACATGATTGAATACTCATAAAAAATACTAATTGAACGAATAAAGTAGGCAAAATATGGTGGACACAAATAGGATTGTACCAAAAAGCACAGAAACAGATACAAAAGTTAAATAATATTCTTCTTTACTGTTTGAGAACGTATAAGCCTTACAAAGAAGCCTAAGTAAGTATACCAAAAGTGGTGGACACAAAACAGGATAATGCTAAAAACATTGCAATCATATCCAGAATAGGAAAAATATTCATTTTCAATGTACAACAACATTTAATCCTCATAAAAAAGACTAATTAAGCAAATAAAGTATGCAACATATGGTGGACACAAAATAGATTGTACCAAAAATCACACAAACACATCCAAAAGTTAAATAATATTCTTCTTTGCTGTTTAAGAACCTATACGCCTTACAAAGAAGCCTAAATAAGCATACCAAAAGTGGTGGACACAAAACAGGATAATGCTAAAAACATTGCAATCATATCCAAAATAGGAAAAACAGTAATTTTCAATGTACAACAACATTTACTGCTCATAAAAAAAGACTAATTAAGCAAATAAAGTATGCAACATATGGTGGCCCCAAACAGGATTGTACCAAAAATCACACAAACACATCCAAAAGTTAAATAATATTCTTCTTTACTGTTTAAGAACCTATAAGCCTTACAAAGAAGCCTAAATATGCATACCAAAAGTGGTGGACACAAAACAGGATAATGCTAAAAACATTGCCATCATATCCAAAATAGCAAAAACATGCATTTGCACTGTACAAAAACATTTAATCGTCATAAAAAAGACTAATTAAGCAAATAAAGTATGCAACATATGGTAGACACAAAATAGGATTGTACCAAGGCAAAAATTACAACCTATGACAGAAAGTAAGACTAAAAAAATAAAAAACACTTATTTAACAATACAAAGAAAGTACCGCTACAATGAACTACAAGCACATATAAACAAACTGTTGATAATAAAAAATGTAAAAAACAAACTTAACATCTCAAACTAAACTAATTAGACATTATTTTCTTTTACAGATTAACATGGCTACTAACGAGAGCAAACAAGAAAAGACAAGACGTCAAACTAGAGAAAGACAAGAGAGATGGGCCAACCAGCAGACACCAGAGGAGAAGGAAATTCGCCGGGAAAAAGAACGCAAAAGAATTGCAAGCAAAAGACTATCAGCTGCACAAATTAAAGATACACCAAAAAAAGCTTTAGAACCTGTTCCTCAAATGTCAAATACGTATATTAATAACTAAACAAATTTCCAAACATACACATCTCATTGCCGTCATTTTTTGGGCAAGTCGCTAGTTACAAATAATAAAAAGAAAAACATTTTTATAGATAAAACCACAGGAAAGGTATGTTTGGTATGTATGGATTTACAAAATATTAATGTCCTGTGTTACAAAACAAATAGGAATTTTATTTGTTTTTTAATGGTATGCAATTTTGTATGTTTTAAAATGAAAAGCAAATAAAGAAATGTAAAAAAAAATATCTAATTTAAGCAAATGGAAAGTACATCATTATCTGATTGAATTACCTTGCACAATTTAGTGTCATCAGCAAAAATGGAGACAATAATTTCCAGTCCTACTTTCTAGTCGCTAATAAATATGTTAAAAAGGAGAGGACCTAATACTGAACCCCTTAGGAACCCCACTTACCACATTAGTCGAATCCGAGTATGTTCCATTTACAACAACCCATTGCTTCCTGTCTTTTTAGCCTGCTCTCAATTTATGAGCAGATATTTACTGTATCCCTTAATTTGCACAATAGTCTTCCACATGGCACTGTATCAAAAGGATTTGCAAAATCCAAATAGACTACATCCACTGAGTTGCCTTGATCCAAGTTCTTACTAACCTCCTTGTAGAAAGTAATTAGGTTTGTTTGACATGACCTATCCCTCATACATCTGTGTTGACTCCTACTTATAATCTTGTTTAAACAGATGTATTCTTGTATATTATACATTATTAACCATTCTAAAAGCTTTCCCACTACAGAAGTGAGGCTTACAGGTTTTTAATTTCCTGGATTTGTTCTTGCTCCCTTCTTAAATATAGGTATCAACTCTGCTTTTCTCCAGTCATCTGGTAGAGACCCCGTGTTGAGTGAATCTTGAAAAATTTGATATAATGGTTTGGCTATTACAGAACCCAGTTCCCTCAGTGTTAGAAATGTTAGAAATGTTATGACTACATCAACATGATGCATTTTGGAGAGGAGTATAGAAATTATTATATATAGAATAAAATGTGTCACAGTTACATACTCAAACATAAGTATGTATCGGGATTCTTGTTGGAGAGCTTCAAGAACTATACAAACAATAACTAGACATGAGAATATGTTAGTCAATTTCTGATTAATTTAAAACTGTAACAAACTTTCAACATGATTTCCCCACCCTCTATCGGATGGTGCATAACACATATGGTGAATTCAGGGGTCCTTTAAGCCAAGCTTGAGCCATTTTGATTTTTATCTGCCATCAAATCTATATTTGTATATGAAATGTTAATACTTATGAAAAAAAAATTACCAGTCAGTTTTTTTTTTTTATTATGCCAGGATGATTTTTATTAGTAAATGGTTGCCCATCTGTCACTTGTAATATTTAAACACAGCAATGAAATACTGCTATATTCACAACTAGATGCAGCTACATATCATGAGAAAGTGATGCTTTTTTTTTTTTGTAATACTTGGAAACCAAAAAGCACTTCTAGGTTTGGTCCAGTCAGATGGGCTAATGACAAATTTTCCCTGGTACATAACTGTATATTATAGAAATACTAAATCCCTATGTGCATATGAGCTATAATTGAAAGCATTCCTTGTCACTTCAATTACATGTGATGTTTAAAAGCCTTTTGGGATAATTAAACACATGGGATGATGTCTATCAAATTCATATGATCTCTCAATCACAATTAGGGATAGACATACTAACTACGCTTTAATTTAGTTACAGTGATTGAGACACAATGGTGGTCCCATGACTGGTTGATAAGGATAAAACAAGGAAAATGATTTTTCATACATGCATTTGTTCAAGGAATACTTCAATCTATGCTCTTAATATGCTTTCAGACATCTCAAATTGCTTCTCCTTGATGAAACTTCCATAAATGGTTCCCTGGTAATGAATCCTGTTGAGTTAATCTGAATTGTTTTATTGGCATGCATCGGATTCATTTGTTGCCAGCTCGAAACATTCTGCTGGGAAGCTGATTCTCTTAGGGACTTCACAGAATTTGTTCTTGTAGATCTGCCATTTTGCCTGGCTGTTACATTTTCCTGCGTTTTGGATTCAGTTGCTCTAACGCTGCCTTTTTCTTTTTTAAATGAGAGTTGGTTCTTTAAATTATCAACTATAACTATGTTCTTTTGAGGTATAATTTGCATAATCATAGTCTTGCCATTGGTTGCATTTGCCATTGAATAATTCTTTTTCCAAGACATTTTGTTCTTACGAATAGACATTCTTTGGTTATCAGTTCCCTTCCACAGATAGCCCCCAGCCTTCAAGCCTAACTTTTGTTCAAGCTTCTTTGCAATCACATATCTACCTTGATCCAAATTACTTTCCCTTTTTAGTGAAACACTTGTGTCAAAATGTTCATAATTGGACATTCTTTTTGTTTCTGCTTTTTCGGTCTTTTTTTCTCGATAGGAGTTTGTTTCATGTACTGGTCGATCAATAGCAATTGCCCCAAGCATATCATTTGCCTGTAGTTCTGATGGATATAATTGACCATATATATCTGGATCAGGTTTACTTTCTTCTTGGAGTGGTGGCATAGTAGTGGCATCTTCATTGTTCTTTTCTTTAGCTTGTTCTTTGTAAATTGGAGATGCTACTAGTGGTACTGCAGTTTCCCTGGTATTGGGGATTATTGCTGTAGATGTTTCTTTGTGTGGTTCCCCAATAACTAATGAATCATGTGTATCTTCTCCTTGTACTTCTGTGGCTGATTTTGATATTACACCAGTACTCGAACTAACCAGATATTCTGACTGTTTTGGTTTTTCATTGATCTTCCACTGCTTGTAACCATATTTTAAACCAAGCTTTTTCTCCAGTACCTTTGCTCTTAAATATAAGGCTCCAATCAAACTTCTCTTTTCTATTTGATATGTAGCTTTGTTTGAACTGGCTGATGTTAATGGTTGAACATTAGTATCTACAGTGGGAATCTTTTCTGCTTGCTGTTCCAAACTTTTGTCATGAAGTGTGCTATTACTTTTTTGAGATTCTAACATGATACCTAGACCAGGAAATACGTCTTGTTCAGTATTTGTTTCTGAATAGATATATGCTCCTGCTTTTGGTTCTACAGTAGGACCACAAACAAGCATGTCAGCTGACTGATGTTTCCTAGTTTTTTCAAAATGATCTATCTGTATATGGTATGTTAGCTGTTTTTTAGCATTGTAATTTTTATCTTTTTTTGGTTCTTCAATATATGTTGTTGTAGTTCCTCGCATTGTTGAGGAAATACCTGGTTCAGGTTTCCGTTCAGATTGTTGTCCTAAAGATTTTACTGGATAAATAGTGTCTTCTTCCTCTATTTCTTCTAGGTACGTGGTAATACATGGATCAGCCATGCTGACATGTGAAGCTTCTGTGTTGTTGTTCTCTTTAGATTGCATAAATGACTCATTTACCAACTTTTTAACAAATGCCTTGGCATCTTTGGCTTCCATCCTTGCTTTCACATTTTTAAGGAAGGCCTTGACTGTATAATGCTTTGCAGTATTAATCTTCATTCTTGCTTCATTGGTTTTAGAAAGACATTCACTAGCCATTTTACTTGGTCTCGATGGTTCTGCCTTACTATGTGACATACCTTCTGTTTGTTGTTGTACACTGATGTCAGTACATATACCACATTTTATCTGTGATACAGATCCAATACTTTTCATAATTACATCATCTGATTGATACTCTGCAGTTGTTCTAGTACTGTTAGTAACGCCCTCTTGTAGATCAACAGTAGTACTTGTTCTTTCCTGGTAGGTACTAGGAGCTAGAGGTTCTTCAATATTACACACATTATATTTTGTTTCTTCATGTGACACAGCAGTAGTGTATGAAATAGGTCTATACTCTGCTTGTTGTTCTGTAGTCCTTTCTGAACCAGAAGTAGTATCTGATAGAGGATCTTGAATAATTCTAGAACACAAAGAATTGTTTGCTTCTTGACCTATAATTCTTTTAGGACCAGTAATAGTTGATATTAGATTATTTTTATCAAGTCTCAGTCTAGGCATATATTGCTTGTGCTGATTTGTATTTATTTTTGGACAGGCAGACAATGTTTCCAATGCTTTTTTAGGACAAAGTGATTGTTCATTGGGGTTATCTTCACTTAAACTTTCACTCTTTAAGCTTTTGGCTTTAGCCTTGTTGATATGTGATATAAATTGCATAGCCATTTTGTCTCTTGTTGAATTTATTATAGGATGTCTTTCATTGTCTCTCTTTCTGTTCGTGTAAGGAGACATTTTTTGGTCAAAAATTATTTTCAATCTCCTGCACCCATCATGCAAGCCCAGTTTTTGTTCCAGTCTCTTTGCTCTCTTATATATCCCTTGGTCAACATTTCTCCTTTCTATCACTTTATCATTTACCTTTGAGTAAATAGGTGTATTTACAGAATCATCCATCATCAAATACTGTTCTCTAGGAACATTTTGATTCTTAGATGTTTTTCTGGATCTTTCCTCCAGAACTTTCTCACTGACCCCTGTTTTACAGTTTTCATTTTTGGATATAAGGATATTTTCTGCTTGTCGATCAATGTGTTTTTCAGAATGGGAAGCAGTTATATTTTGTGTTTCTTCCATAACATTTTGGCCAAGTATATCTTTTGTGGTTTGTTTTGTACTTTTGGAGGGATATGTGTAAGAATATTTTGTAAGACCATGTGTAAACATTACCCTTGTGGTGTAAAATGGACAAAATAAAACTTGGTCTTGAGAATTTTGAGTTCCTGGTCTGGCTTCATATGGATTCATTTTGTCATCTGATTTTGGTTTTTCAGTTGAGGGTCGTTCCTGTTCTGCAACACTTGAAATAGTTGACTGTGGTATTGATGAGATTTTTCTATGTGATGCCTGATCTGTAGATGCATTGGAATTATTTATTTGTATTGTTTGTTGTGTGGCTGCATCTGGATCACTATTACAAGAGTCCCGTGATGGCATGGTTGGTGAGAAATCATTCATTTCTGTGAAATGGCTGACACCACTAGATAAAGTAAAATTATTAGTATCCTTCATGCTTGATACTGATAATACAGATGTATCCTCATTAGCCTCTCCAAGCTGAGGCAGTAGTCTATTGTTTGGAATTTGCTCCTCTTCATTTGTGTTATTGAATACACATACTGCTCCTGGTTCTGATTGAGATATTGTTTCATTGGAATTTAATTCTAATTCACCATGTTCTTTAACAATTATGTTTGCATCTTCAGTAGTCCCTTGATCTTCTTTATGATTCTGTATTGCAGGCATTTTATTAAGCATGGTTGACTTAGTTTTCCTATTCCATGGATTCCTTGTTACATCTTCACACGATGGCATGCTATCAAGAGACTCATCCAGCTCCTTCTGAGATGATGTTAAGAAAGGTAATGCAAGCGGTGATATTGTTTTAATATTCCCCTGTGGATTATTGCCAGATGATGTTGTTTGAGTGTCTTCTATTGCGATATCGTCATTGTACTTGTCCTGCTTCTTTCTACAATTGTTTTCTTTTTTTTTTGTATTATAACTACTCAATTTGAACGCATTGTTTGATTCCTCAAGTAAATTATCCTCAATTCTGTAATCTAGTTTAATCTCCTTATTTCCTTCTTCCATGCGCACATTTCTCTGTTTATCCTTACACTTCTCCATGTCTTTGTATTTTGAAAACATACAGTTTTTGAAAGTAAGATCAGTTGCAAAGACATTTAACAATTTTTTTTGTTTTAAATGTTTATGAAGTATCTTTGTGTATTTTTCTGGCAAATCAAAATAACTGGCGTGCCTAACAGTGCCTTGTGTGTCATTATCATCAATATTAAAGGAGTCTTTGGATAGAGCTATATTCAAAAACAATGGGAGCTTTTTAATATGGAGCTCCTTTGTGGGGGGAATTTCAAGATTAATGGTATTGCTATTGCTGTTTATTGATATCCCATAAATAATTTTAAGAGCAGGGAAGCAGACAGTTTGTGGCTTTCTAACACTAAGTCTGTGTTGAGCATTACACAAATAATTAAAGCAGGTGCAATGTTGAGCTGATAACGGCAGTTCAGGAACTTCAGTTTCATCAGAGGGATGAGCCCATCGAAAATGTTTTAACAAAAGTACTTTAATAAACTGATATTCAAGAACAGAAAGTATTTGCTTCCTTGAGCATACAGTGGTCAAAATTGGGATTTCAGTCTTGAATTCATCTTCCTCTCTTTGCAGGTTAATTACACAAGGCATTGCCTTGTCTCCAGAACTGAAGATGCTGTGGTCTTCTCTGCTACATGTTCTACTTTGCACCAAATGTCTTCGTGGGGTTAGATCTTTAACAAGTAGCCTAGATCTTCTGACCATGGGTGGAATATCTCCATCCCGCTTAATAGCTTTTTTCTTGATATTATGATTCAAAAATGCTGCTAACCCAGACATTTTCTTCAGTTTATCTTGAGAGAAAGAAAAGTCCTTCCGATTAGGTCCAGTAGTCATAAATAATTCCAATGATTTATTTGTCTCAGTTAGACTACACCCTGTTTTCTGTAGAATCATGCATTTTAAATGCAACCCAAGAAATACCTTGATATTTTTGCAGGTGAACAGAGTTCTTTCTGTAACAATTAATATTTTAATTTCCTGGTAGAGGGATGACTTTGTCATTTTAAGATGGGCAGCAGTTGATGAGAAGAATTGTTTAGATTGAAGCACTAACGATGGGATTCCCCATTTATTTTGAAGCTTCTTCCTATAGATGTGATTACTCATTTTTTCTAGGAAATCCTTTGGTATTACATTAGTTTCGGCTATCTTTAACTCAGTCATGACTGGTGGATGTGGGAAAAGTTTTGGCATCCAGAAGAGGCAGTTTTTATCACAGCTTAAATTTAGCATAGGGTGGCTCCAGAGAAATTGCAGTTGTTTGTGCCTGATATTAAAGTCCAAGTTTATAAAAATACTCCTAGGTATAAAAAGTAATTGTTTGTTTCTTATTGGTACCATTGTTGAGTAAGGAGTGATAAACTGAAAAAGATACGGCTTAACTGGAGACAATATTCTCTTGTAGGACATCTTAATTACAGAATTGGTTTGTCCAAATTTCAGTTCTAAGCTTTTTCTCACCAAATGCATTCTTAAAATTTGTGTCTCTGGTGAATAGATATGGTTCAAAATAAAACTAACCGAGGTATCGTTGATATGCAACTCTGTAGATGGGATCTCTGTGCTTCTTTGGGTTGATGAAATCATAAGCTTGCGTTCAGCACTCTTTCTCTGCAGTGTCAGATACTTTATTATTGTTGGGCTTGCATCAAGATTGTGTTCTTCTGAAGCATCAGGCGACATTGGTATAAACAACTTCCATGAATTGATTATATTTGTAGGGATCCTCCATATTCGTTGAAATTCTATTTTATGCAAATGGGACTCCAGCTTTGTTACAATATCCTCACAAAAAAAATCCAAATCTGCTTGTTGTATAATTACTTTGATATATTTGGTCTCTTTCCTCTGAGTGCCAATGTAGCCAAGTTTAGGGAAAATAAAATATTTTTGGAAATTGACATGGTTGGACAGAAAGCCCCACTCACACTGCATTTTCTTTTTACTAACATGAAGCTCCAGATCCATAGAACTGTCAGCTAATTTAGCACCCGTTTCCATAAATGGTATCACTTCTTCTCTGGCATGGGATTTAAAAAACAGATTTGGAGCTGTTGGAATGACTGAAGAAAAATAGGTATCTACAACTGTAAGCCCACGGAGAAAACTCATGTGCTTCTTTCGTACACAAATATCTATATTACTAGCTTCCCTCTTTGTTAGAAATGATAAGTTTGCAATATGCCCCTTTTGATAGCACCTACTACTTCTAGGAATAATTAATTTTGGAAGTGGTAGTTTTTGTACACTGTGCAAGTAGTAATGTGCCTTTAACACTACAAGTGGTATTATTTGCATTGAAATCTCAATGCCCCTTTTTGCCAGGTGGACTTCTAATTTATTAATATTTTCGAACTCCAGTTCCTCAAAGTACAGACTTGTTAACTGGGTTATCTGGTAAAAATTTGATCTGGAATGTGGATGTGCGTATTCTTGACTTTTCAGTTTCCTTTGTTTAGATCCAACACCTCTAAATTCTAACATTTTCTGGTTGACATTTGATGATTTGATAGACTCTATGCTCTCATATCTTTTTAGTGGATGTAAAATTCTGTTTTTCTGATCCCAGCATTGGAGCATAATTATTCTGTTCAAATGGAAGTTTAGTTTATCTTTGACATCTTTACATATAAAATGTAACTTCTTTATAGGGAAGATCGTTTCAGTACTTACCAATTGTAATGAACTAGACATTATGGTGTGGGATGGTACAGTAGTAAGCAGATCAAGTGAGTTAATTTTTCTTGGCAAACCCTGTTGGTTCTGGAGATTCTTCTGTTTTATATGTTTTTCAAGTTTATTTGTCAGTGTAGTTTCAAACGAGATATTTTCTGTCATTCGGGATTCAGAATCATGAAGAGCAACCAAACTTAACTTTCTGAATGAAGGAGACTCGGGATAAAGAGATATCTTAGTGAACAAGGGCCATGCATCTAGAAGAAATGTACATATCTTGTATTGAATATTCCGTTTCACACTAACTACAACTTTATTTTCAACAAATGGAAAAAATGATTTTCTTGGAGTAATATGTTTGTACCCTTGATGAATTAGCTGAGGGAGTGGTATCTTTACAAAAAAGCAATTTTGCAGGGAATGCTGAACCAAATAAGGAAAATGCAACAGTGATATCTCAATGCATTTTCCAGCTAGATGTTTTTCCATTTTACTTAAAGCTTTCATAAATGTGTCTCCAAAGGTCGACCAAAGTTGAATCATAGTTAATTTTTTAACACTTAATTCATGACTTATTAAACCAAAAGATGCTTGCGGACGAGATGTGGTACACCCTAAAAGACCATGTGGTTCATCTTTTGATATATTTTTATATGGAACTATTTGTGATGCACCCCGGTCAGGTTGTACGTCCACAGTTGGATGTTGCAACATTAACACACTAAGAACATGGTTTACCTCAACTGGCAAGCCCCACTTTGGTTGCATATTTCTTCTATTTATATGTGAAGTAAGAATGTTATGAACAGTTTTGCTAAGAAATCTGAGCTGTGAGGTGAACACGCTAATCTCATACTTTGTATTTTTCTTGTTGAATGAGGTGATCAATTTACGTATGCCCATTCCTAAAGATGTCCCACTTGTTAAATTCAGTTGCAGCTGTATTCGCTTCATATGTATATTATTTTCTAATTTTCCTATAGCAGATTGGTTAATAAAGTCACTTTTCTGAACAATAGTTTTTATGCGGTCACTATATCTGGCTTTTTGGAACATTTTGAGAGGAGCTTGTGTCATCAACCTTTCCAAAGATCCCATGTAGAGTGTTGGCATTTGCCACTGATTGACTAAATACTTATATTTAATATTGTGCATTAACTTTGTTCTGACATTTTTTTCTAAGAAAGATAAACATGTCTTCCTGTTTAGTGAATCCATGTGATTCTGGTCAGTGGGTTTTGGTAGGTCGGAAAATATCAAAGTAACTTTTTGCCAGGAATTCTTCACCAAACTGGGTATTAGGTGTATTAATATTTCCAAATGTTTCTTGACTACATGTATTTCCAATCTCTTTACAGACTGGATGATACTCAGAGAGCTCTCCAATTTGTGTGTAAGGGTGTTTGAGCTTGTCAATGGTGGTTGAAATTCAACATGTGGTTTTTCAAAGTCATAGTTTTGAGGAGTAAGTTTTTGCATCTGAGAAACTTGATTGATAATGCAAACAGAAGGGTCTATAGAATTAATGAGCTTCTTATGTGTTTGCATTTCAAGATCCTCCTTCACCATATGAATTTCAGAGTGATTCTTCCCCTTCAAAGCCAATAGTTCTTCAGCGTTAGCTTGGTAAGAGTTGACATGAGTTCTTTGAATTGTTTTGGTTGTCGGCATATTTAAATTGGGGAGAGAAATGTTGACTTTATTTAACTTGTGAACTGTTAAGTGAGACATAACCATCTTTGTAGATTTGTTAATCAGGCTCAGATCTAAGTTTTTCTTTGTAATTAGCAATTGTAGTGTATCGTTAGCAAATTGTCCACCTTTCAAATAATTTGCAGGATATCTTTCCGATCTTGTGATATTCTCCAGCACAAATGATTCACACATCTTTTGAGCATTTTCAGATATGGGATATTTGAGGGGTAGTTTTGAAAGTGGATAGTGTCTAAAAATGTGCAGGATTTGTTTGAAAATACCAGCAGTTTCCTGCCCAGTTACAGTTCTTAAACACAGATAATTTCCTTTGGTGAGAGGAACTATTTTGCTTTCATCAGGAGTATTAATTGGGCTTTCTCTTGTTTTCTTAGTTGGTCTTTCTTCAAATGTCTTAGCTGGCAAAATCTTTTTTGAGGAGCTGAGCCTTTTGTGTCTTTCACGTATGTTCGGAGATGATCTGACCTTTTTTCTGGAGATAAAAACATGCATCACATGGAATCATCTACACGTAATACCACTACATTACATTTTAACATCAAATAGATAAGGAAGGTTCCTGGATGTTACTAGGTGTATAATATACCTGTGTAGCTTTTTACTTTTATGTACTTTATTGCATTAAGAAGCGCTTATAAGCTCTGTTTTTTGCTGCCAAATAGCAAGCAAAGTGTCCTTGTATGGGTCTGCCCACTGCAGCATATGCACAGACTCTGTAGGGTTGGATGTGCAGTATTAGGTGCTAGCCTATCAGAGACCACGTCTCAGCCACAAATTGCAGAATGTTAGTGAGAAATGGTCACTGATTGGTTAGGATGAGTCACAGCACACCCAGCCCTAAGGAGTCTTTGTCTGCATATGCTACAAAGGGTAGACCCATACAGGGACTATTTATTGATTGTAGGCAGTAAAAACAGAGCTTATTAGCACTTCTTTATAATATAAAGTAAATAAAAGCAAACAGATACATATGTGTATTATATTCCTAGTTACTTCTTTCCATACTTTGCTCTCCAAACTGAGCACGCACAATTATGGTTACATTTACATTCACCACAAAGTGATTTCTGATGTATACATCCTTTGTTCTCTACACCCTCTAGAATAGAGCGCCATTAGAGGACTCACCTAGCCACATGCTGCTCAGTTTTGACTAGATGTTCTTTGGAATTTGCTATAAGAGAAAGAGAAAAGTCACAAGTGGTCCATAAAAAATACCAGATTTTCCTTCAGTTTAGTGTTTGGGGGAATTATAAGCTCTCAGTAGTTTGAATAATTTACCTTTTCTGGCACATGTTGTAGATGTCTTTAGTTTCTGCTGAGACTTCCGCTCCTGATGGAAACAACCCATAAGAATAGAGAGAGACGTTATATTAGAGCCACTCTCAAATCAACCAGGTAACATTCAGACGACTCATTTCCAGCAGTTTGCATATAATAAGTACCAGTTTCATACTGAGTGTGGCTCAGATTTCATTCCTGAGCAAGTAGCCAAGTGGCTAACATTTGCCTCCTTGTCTTAAAGGTATATGGAAGTTTGTAGAATATCATGTGTAAGTCTGTCTGATTGGGCACGTCTTTAACAAATACTTTTATTAAAGAATAGTGTATATTTTTTATTCAAATTACTTTTTACAATTTCTTGTGTGAGCTCCACCACCAAGGCACCTATTTAGGCAGATCATCCTAGCCAATAAGCTGCCTTCTAGCCAATCAGTTGTCAATATCAGGGTTGCCTCCTGAGGAGATTTGTGAGAGGGAAACAGATACATATATTATTGTACCTGCCTCTGATAGGCCGCTGCTAATAATGAATTTTATGCTAATTTAGTATGGGGCAGTTCCTTCTCAAAATCAACTGCCTGAAACCTGAATACATTTTGCAAACTTTAGGGTAAGTTTATTTATGACATAATTTCAAATAAATTATCTACAGTACACAATGATACAATGTATTGTAATAAATATTGTCATATGTTCTCTATTCACTCACCTCTGTTTTGTTGGCTGTGGATCCAATGCTAACCACTAGTTCGAAAAAAACAAAGAGAGCAACGATTCCAGCCAAATAGTATGGAGGTAATTGGCAGATTTTGAACATTAACAGATTGAGGGTGCTCATGGTGCTTGGTCTTCACAGGCTGATAAAAAAGAACACATAATTCAGTAAAATTAGCAAAAATAACAACATTTTGATGAATTCCAAAGACATGTTTGGTATTGTTGCAAAATTTAAATTGATATGGAAAAGTTCTGTATTTTAGTAGATATATAATATCCCTGTGTATCTATTTATCTTTATCTACTTTATTTTATTAAGAAGTGTTTATAAGTTCGGCTTTTACTGCCTAAAATTAGGCAAATAGTCCATGTATGGGTCTGCCCACTGCACAATATGCACAAAAGGGCTGGATGTGCAGTGTAGTGTCTATCAGGAACCATGTCACAGAAGCACATTGCTGAGAGATGATTACTGATCAGGGTTAGTATGAGACATGACACAGTAGGTACCACAGAGTCTGTGTCTTCATGAACTGTAGAGGGCAGACCCAAGCAATATTTGTTCAATTTTAGACAGTAAAAACAGAGTTTATAAGCGCTTCTTAACTTAAAAAAGTACATGAAAGTAAATGGATACATAGGCACATCATATGCCTAGTAAAATACAAACCTTGCCCATGTCCCTTTAATATATAAGACAATTAATCAAGTCACATGTTTTAATACTTATATATATAATACATATTTGTACATGTACTAGAGACACTGCAACAAACCTGCATTGTGATAAATACAAACCTGTTTTAGAAATCAAGACCCTGGTCCTGAGCTTTGTTCAAGATAGTCCTACACATACCCAAAAGTATTTGTATTTGTTTATTGAACTAAAGGAACACAAAACCCATATAACCGTTGTGTGTAAGTGTAATATTATCAAGACAGACTCCCCACTATTCTGGGGACCCAGCAGAGGGTACCGGGCTGGTTAGCAGGCTCAGGGTACCTCCTGAAATGGGAGGGAATAGTAGTAAGGCATGGTGAGTTCAGGGAACTTAGAAGTGGTGTCAACCAGCTTCCTCACCAAGCTCCCCTCAATAAAGATTACTCAATAAAGATACTTTTATTGAGTAATGGGAGATTCTGCTAGGGGTGTTGTGGGGCTCTCGGTTGTATTTACATTTTGTAGCTAACCAGGACTTCCATAATAATTTTAGAAATTCAGGCTCTCTATTGTATTGATTGGGGAGTCTGGATCAATGGCTAAGGTCAAGTACTTCCTAATTTGTGGTTAACCAAATAATCAGAGAGGTATCACTTGCAGAGCACTTGGCACCAGTTAACCTTTGTCTATTGACATTGTTACTTATACTTGATGGCTTAATGAGATTCACGAATCTCCAATGAGAATCTATGGAGACTAATCTACTGCATAACGTGAGTTAGATTCCAGCCAGAGCCCTAGCATGGCCATGGAACTGGGAGCGAGCTGGGTATCGTGGTTGGCTTCTGGATTTATTCACTGGTTGCCCTTGAAGTGGTACTAACCCCAAACTATTTTTTATAAGCAAAATGTAACAGTTATACCGCAAAACACATTCTGCACATTAAATATCTGCTCAAAAATTGGCTCAAATGACCTGATAAAAAGGCATCTGAGGGGCCCAGGGCATACAGCTAGGGCTTTGGAAAAACACATTATACCACAAGTAACATAATATTGCCCAATTCATAAAATTATACACAATTAAAACCACTATGAAAATTGCCACAGAACCATTGTCCCTCCGAAATGTCATTCAGACTGCAGCAGTGCTGAAAAGAAATAAAAAAGAAATAAAATACCTCCCCTCCCCCATACACATACATAAACCCCTTCCCATGCTAGTTATGGGGGTAAACATATTAAAAAAGGAGGTTTGAAACCCCACTGCTGATCACCTCTTCAACCACATTGAAACCCTGGGATTCCCTCCTCCCACATGGTCAAAAATAGTGGAATCTAAAAATTAACCCCATGGTTTACCTATTAATCCCTAACTACCATGGGTTCTTTAAAGGTAATCTAAATTAACCCCTACTGTGCCATGGGGTCCTCAAGGATCCCCATGACCCCCAATTAAAAGAAAAAAACACACCTAAACGTGAAAATAAATAAACCTACAATAAAAGCCTTACTCACTACCTAGCCATAAAGGGCCTTGAGGAACCTCTATGGGATATATTAACTACAATATATCGATATATGCCATGGAGGTCTTGCAAGGACCACCTATACAGAAGGGCTTTCTAAAATTAACTCCAGAAAAAAAAAGAATGCATTAAAAAAGAATGCACTATCCACAGGGTCCTGTAAGGACCTCAGGGGCTCAAAAATGTAAATCTTGCCACTGACCCACAATGGCATCTAAAAATTAACCTATACCTATTAACTCCTATAACTTGGGTACCATCCATGGTAATCTAAATTAAACACTAATGTCCAATGGGGATCATCAAGGATTTCCATGGCACACTATGTAAAAAAAAACACCTACACTATGAAAATAAAAATAAACCTACATTATATAAAAAAACTAAGTATAAAAATTATTACAAAAAATAATAAATTAACCCTAACTACAGAAAATAAAAAAATAATTAACAAAAATAGAAAACCCATTTTTTTCTGCAGGGCAATTTCCTGGCCTAGTAGATAAGGACAATTGCTTCAACAGAAGAGGACATGAAGATGGATAGCCCCATTAGTCCAGGGCAGAAGAATGAGGACCTTCTATTGATCATCGAGGAAGGATCATTTTGGTAGGTAAATATTATTAATATTTTTTTTTTAGAGGTTAACATTTTTTATTTTATTATAATATTACTTTTTATTTTATTGTGATTTCTTTTTTTATTTTATAAACCACCATGGATGGGGGTTAATTATTAATTTTGTGGAGGTTCTTTCAGGACCTCTGTGGCATAGGGGTTAATTTTAAGTGCCAGGGAGGTCCTTCCAGGTCCTTCATCAGATATTCATTAATGATAGCACCTCCATATCATATATCTTAGTTATAGATCAAAGTCATGACTACATTGTTTATTGACTGCAATATTACCATTAATTATGGATATGGCCAAAGGAGCATAACATTGTTGCATTGTGATTATGCATTATTGTTGTGTGGTTATATGTTGCATGTACATTGTTATCATGTATATTAGTTATAATATGTTATAGAGGGAAAATGTGATATAGAACAGAAGAATACATAAGGAAAAGGTAAAAATGCTCTGCACAGAAGCTTAACTGCAGAACATTGCATCCATTCCTCACACATACAGGCCTTGATAAACAGCAGACAAGACAGATGCGTGCACTAAATCCTAAGCAAACACTGGGGATTAACATCAAGGTTGTTGCACAAGCCAGCTATATACACCTGTCAGGTAGCTTAGACATCTGGTGGGTTTTATCTCAAGAGCTTCAATGGCAACCAAGGATGCAAGCCAGACGGAACGTAGTTCTGACATCACACACATATGCAAAGGAACACAAGGGTATGGTATGGGAGATAGAGTATAAATATGTTGGTTCCATAATTCAATAAATGTTCAATCCTAGTTTCACATATCCACTGTGTGAGGCTGTTATTGTGTTTGTATCCTGAATTGGGGAGTGGTCTTGTTGGAGGCCACTAGTAGCCTGTATCCAGTATTCTATGCCTGTACCTTTGGGCATTGCCCTCTTCACAAGCCACCTTTTGTGCCACAGAGAACAAGAACCACACGGGTCTGCTGGGGTAGGTTTGAACTAGGTTCATATCAAGCCCCCTTGAAGAAGCAGATTGTGACAATCAACAAGCAGCAGCTCACTATTTAATCAACGTGTCCTCCATGAACAGGGATGTTAGATGTTAAGTTGCAAATTTAGTACCATCTAGACTGGCAACGTTTTATTCTCGTCTACGAGATGAATGTTTTAGAGGGTGTAATGAAGATGGCATTTCCTTCATATGTGCGGGTTTGATACCTCATAGTTGAGAATAGCTACAAAGTGTTTCAAGTATAATATTCAATCAGAGAAAAAGTGTAATGCCTTGGATAAGTATGTTAAGTGAACTCAAACAACCTTTAATAGCAAAATTAAATTAAATTGATCCATTATATGTGTTTGGGTACGTGCAATGGCTGGAAAAAACATTCCTGGAATAGTGAGAGAAAACAGGGTAAAAAAAGTGAATGTCTATCAATGGTTACAATGGATTCCTATGACAAATTTGTCAATACCTAGTACATGTGATGTGCAACATGCAAAATTCAAGTCTTTAAGGATATTAATTAAAAGGATTATATTAAAATCCCTGTTGGTTTAACCTGACAACATAATAATTAAGTTTTCAACAACTCTATCATCTATCTATCTATCTATTTATCTATCTATCTATCCATATATAGTTCTCAGCAATACGGGTCGTTGCTAATGCTTGTGGGCAAAGCGAGGGACGCAGTTGCTGGCAACGAGCGACAAATGTGCTTCTTGCGCTGGTGGAGATGAGCACAGTAGGCGCTCATCCCTACAACCCCCTACGACTCGATGGTCCGCATTTGCGGAGGTGGAGGCTCTACGGCACCTCACAAGCGGTTACAAACGCCCACAGAAGGGGGACTTTAAAAAAAACACAAAACACGCAATGACTAAATACGGACTTACACAAAAAAATACTAGCCGCGGGAATTGGAAAAAAAAAATTGCGGACTAACACAAAAAAAATATACGAGCCGCGGGACTTAGAAAAAATCCATTAGGGACTCGCAAAAATACGACCTTAACGGACAACCCGCGCACAGCGGAAAAAATAAAAAATACACACAAAAATAAAATTAAAACCACACCCAGGACGTTTGGAAGACAGGTAACACCTCAATTTCAGTCCAATTTACAAAGTTTACACACTCGATCGCCGCCATATTACAACACTAACTTACAGAATGCGGAAGTACCCAGCTACACAAACGGTTTCCCCTTGCTCAGCGCAAGTTTCGCAATGAGCACCGAAGGATCTCAGATGAGCAAAACACTTACTCTCTCTGGCAAACAGCATTACCTGCCTTACAATTTTATTGCCGTCATTTTTTGACAGGCAAGTCGATAGTATATATATATATATACAGTGAATATAAAAAGTCTACACACCCCTGTTAAAATGTCAGGTTTCTGTGCTGTAAAAAAATGCGACAAAGATAAATAATTTCAGAACTTTTTCCACCTTTAATGTGACCTATAAACTGTACAACTCAATTGAAAAACAAACTGAAATATTTTAGGTAGAGGGAAGAAAAAATATAAAAATAAAATAATATGGTTGTATAAGTATGCACACCCTTAAACTAATACTTTGTTGAAGCACCTTTTGATTTTATTACAGCACTCAGTCTTTTTGGGTATGAGTCTATCAGCATGGCACATTTTGACTTGGCAAGATTTGCCCACTCTTCTTTGCAAAAACACTCCAAATCTGTCAGATTGCGAGGGCATCTCCTGTGCACAGCCCTCTTCAGATCACACCACAGATTTTCAATCGGATTCCGATCTGGGCTCTGGCTGGGCCATTCCAAAACTTTAATCTTCTTCTGGTGAAGCCATTCCTTTGTTGATTTGGATGTGTGCTTTGGGTCGTTGTCATGCTGAAAGATGAAGTTCCTCTTCATATTCAGCTTTCTAGAAGAAGCCTTAAGGTTTTTGTGCCAATATTGACTGGTATTTGGAACTGTTCATAATTCCCTCTATCTTAACTAAGGCCCCAGTTCCAGCTGAAGAAAAACAGCCCCAAAGCATGATGCTGCCATCACCATGCTTTACTGTGGGTATGGTGTTCTTTTGGTGATGTGCAGTGTTGTTTTTGCGCCAAACATATCTTTTGGAATTATGGCCAAAAAGTTCAACCTTGGTTTCATCAGACCATAACACCTTTTCCCACATGCTTTAGGGAGACTTCAGATGTGTTTTTGCAAAATGTAGCCTGGCTTGGATGTTTTTCTTCGTAAGAAAACACTTTCGTCTTGCCACTCTACCCCATAGCCCAGACATATGAAGAATACGGGAGATTGTTATCACATGTACCACACAGCCAGTACTTGCCAGATATTCCTGCAGCTCCTTTAATGTTGCTGTAGGCCTCTTGGTAGCCTCCCAGACCAGTTTTCTTCTCGTCTTTTCATCAATTTTGGAGGGAGCTCTAGTTCTTGGTAATGTCACTGTTGTGCCATATTTTCTCCACTTGATGATGTCTTCACTGTGTTCCATGGTATATCTAATGCCTTGGAAATTCTGTTGTACCCTTCTCCTGACTGATACATTATAACAATGAGATCCCTCTGATGCTTTGGAAGCTCTCTGTGGACCATGGCTTTTGCTGTGGGATGCGACTAAGAAAATTTCAGGAAAGACCAACTAGAGCAGCTGAACTTTATTTGGGGTTAATCAAATAATCAGGCACTTTAAATGATGGCAGGTGTATGCTGACTCCTATTTAACACAATTTGGAATGTGATTGCTTAATTCTGAACACAGCTACATCCCCAGTTATAAGAGGGTGTGCAGACTTATACAACCACATTATCTTTCTTTTTCTTCCCTCCACCTAAAAGATTTCAGTTTGTTTTTCAATTGAGTTGTACAGTTTATAGGTCACATTAAAGGTGGAAAAAGTTCTGAAATGATTTATCTTTGTCTCATTTTTTTACAGCACAGAAACTTGACATTTTAACAGGGGTGTGTAGACTTTTGATATCCACTGTATGTGTGTGTGTGTGTGTACAGCTACGTAATACGTTGGTGAATTACAAATGAAGAAGGTATACTGTATATATATATATATATACAAGCGACTTGCCCGTCAAAAATAACAGCATGATATAGTGTTATACATTGTATATCTGTGTCTCTTTCCCCCCATCTACCTCTGTGTCTCTTTGCCCTGCTTTCCCTTCCCTGTGTCTCTTTCTACCCCTCTCTCACCCGTGTCTCTTCATCCCCCATTTCTCACCCATCTGTCTCTTTCCCCTTCTCCCTCCCCTGTATCTCTTCCCCCCTCCCGTGTCTCTTTCCCTCCTCTCCCACCTGTGTCTCTCCCCCCTCTCCTCTCTATGCTCCCCTCTCCTGTGTCTCTTCCACCCACTCCCTCCCCTGTGTCTTTCCCCCTGCTCTCCCTCCCATGTCTATTTCCCCCTCTCAAAGCCCTGTGTCTCTTTCCCCAACTCCCTCTCGTGTCTTTTCCCCCCTCTCCCCCATTTCTCACACCTGTGTCTCTTTCCCCCCTCTCACTCCCCTGTGTCTCTTATCTCCCTCCCCTATGTCTCTTCCCCCTCCCCTCCCTCCCCTGTGTCTCTTTGCCCCACCCTCCCTCCACTGTGTCTCTCCCCCCTCTCCCTCCCCATGTGTCTCCACCCTCCCTCCACTGTGTCTCTCCCCCCTCTCCCTCCCCATGTGTCTCCCCCCTCTCCCTCCCTTGTGTCTCACCCCCTCCCTACCCTGTGTCTCTTTCCCGCTCTCCCTCCCCTGTGTCTCTTTTGCCCCCTCTCCCTCCCCTGTGACTCTTTTACCCCTCTCTCACCCCTGTGTCTCTTTCCACCCACTACGTCCCCGGGGGCTCTTTCCACCCTCTCCGTCCGCTGTGTCTTTTAGGGGCCCGCAATGAGATGCTTCGCTGCTCATTGCAGGCAGCGGCATGTGCTATGCGCATGTGCAAGCCCATAAATTTGCGAGCATCTCTCCAAACTCTCAATTATGACAACTATATATATGATAGGCAGTAAACTTGAAACGGATGTCAGTGGGTAGGATTCCCGGCTTGTGTTTAATAAAGCTGTGTAATGCAGCGGGCATAAGCTTAAAGAAAGCCATGTTTATAAAGGTTATGGATAGAAGAACAAAACATTTGTGAGCACATTTGCATGTCCCTGCTCAGCTTCCCAGTATGCAGTGCAATAACTGTATTTCTCGGAATTCTGAGCAGGAAGCAAGTTTTTTAACTTGTTTTAGATGTTAAAATGTGAACATAACTGTACTACTTATTCTATATATCACATATATAGTTGTGAGCATGCAAGTTGTTGCTAACGCGAAGTGAGGGTCGAAGGCGCTCCTTGCCAGCAACTGCGACCCTCACAAAATTTACATTGTAACGCAAACAAAATACGAGACACGTTATGACCCTTTACGACCTCACAAAAATTGGCCGCAACACACGGACATCAAAACATGAAAAATATAACAAATACACACAACAAATACACAAAAAGCTTACTTACAGGAAGAGGGAGCATCCAGGACCTTGAAAACTAAAGTTACACCTCAATTTAAGTCAAATTAAAAGAGTTTAGACACTAAAAAATTCTCCAAGCGAAAGAAAAAATGGCTGCCGAAAAAAAACGAAAACGAAGCTACATCAGTCTAAAGACGCAAAACACCACCAAACACCTACGTATTTGCCGAAAAACACCTACGAGATTAGAAAACAAGGACGCCATCCGCGCAACCCCAAAAACATTACAAACACAACAAATACAAACAACAAACACACAAAAAGGTTACTCAAAGCAAGGGGGACACCGAGGACCTCTGCAAGTGAAGTTACACCTCCATTTAACCACAAATTTCGGAGTTTAGAGACCCGAAAATCACCTAAGCGAGAGAAAAAATGGCCGCCGAACGAAAACGAGGCTAAAGGTCCCTAAATCGCAAAACACTACCATAGACACGCAAAACACCACCAAACAGCTACGGATATTCCAAAAAAGTCCACCAAACAGCTACGGATATTCCAAAAAAGTCCACCAAACAGCTACGGATATTCCGAAAAACTCGCACGACATAGAAAACGAATATTCCGAAAAACTCGCACGACATAGAAAACCAACGACGCTACATCAGCCACATTATATACACCAAACACCCTTAGCTCACTTACAATTTCATTGCCCCCATTTTTTTCGCTAGTATATATATATATATATATATATATATATATATATATATATATATACTGTGTGTACTAATATATGATGTTTGTGTGTGAATATACTGTATGTGCTGTGTTTGTGTACTATAATGAATGTTTACATGTATTAGTGGTAATTGATATGTGTTATTTTTATGTTCGCTATAATGGAAAGCTATGCCTTATCTGCACAATGTGCTTTGCATAAGTATGTATCTACTTCAATTCATTCAGTGTGTTTGACTCCACTAGAAATCTGTTACTCTGTTTGTAAACTAGTACTTTTATACATTATCTCTAAATCTTCATCTTGCAACTTCCAGTCATGACCTCTTGATCTTGACCTTATGCAAAAGTCCATGGAAAATCATTTAAAGTCACGTTATAGCTTATTAATGGTAAATGTGTAGGTATTCCTGCATTAAATATATATTTAAAATCATTAAAGGTATATGGAAGTTTCCTGGATTCTGAATGCATCTGATAGAGAATCATTAGTGTATTCAAACATTTTTGCATGAAAAATCCCAACATTAACATTAATAAACTTATCCTAAAGTTTGTAAAATGTCTTCATTTTTAGACAGTTGATTTTGAGAGGTAACTCCCCTGAAAATCAAAGCTAAATTATCATACAATTCATAATTACGTGTGGCCAATCAGAGGCAGGTACAACAATGCATCTGTTTTCCTTTCACTGGCTTAGACAGAGCTGATACTTAGGCAGCCATGATACTGACAGCTGATTGGCTAGGGCACACCTCTGCACAGCTCATTCGCTAGAACGCTCTGCCTACATTGGCATCTCGGGGGTGGAGCACACACAACAATGTACTTTGAATTACAAATGCGCAGAATTGAATTATTTGATATGAGATGCCCAATTAGACAAACTTACACACAGGATATCCCACAAACTTCCATATACCTTTAAATGTAACTTTTATACTATCTACATTGTAAGAAGTGATGTTACAACTACTCTAAGTATACATATAACATAAAGTACATTTATCAGCTCTTTTTGATACATACTTTCTTATTCCCAGTGATGAGTAGAGGAATCAGGACATCGGTGACCAGATCGGTGATGTATAAATATGGTTGCTGGTCTACACGAGCTAGGTGTAATCTTTGGTTGACACAAATCCAGCCCCATGAGCAAAAATAAGATGTTCTATGAATCCAAGGTTTATTGAAGCATAATGTTGATTGGGATCATTAAAGAATAGTACCTTCTCCAGAAGAATGAAAAATCCAGATATTGGCAGAGTTCGACCTTTTAGAAGTAAGAAGAATTCAGATCTGGGAGAATATGGAATTACAGGCCAGTATGGATGAATCCACCATATTTAGAATGCAGGGAGGTTCCATCTTGTCCAGATTGAGATCATAGAATGTAAGTGAATTCAGATGGAGCCAAATCTTTCCTTTACCTTATGTGGGAGATTCAGATATAAAGTTGATAGAGGAAATATATTGAGTGTGTAATCCAGATGTTTGGAGAATCCAACCTTATTATGATGTATGATGGTGATCAAAGTATATTTTTCTCTTTAGTCAAGAGACTCAATGCATTCAGTGTTCTGGTTGACACCTTTATTTAGACTAAGTAAGAGATAGGTGAGCTAATCAGTCATTAAGTTTATGATGTCACAAAATGTACTTACAGTGATTATGTCACATGTATCCCATGACACATGTATGCCTTTAACCACATGTAACATACTAATGGCATGTATTCTACATCACAACTCCTGCTTTTACACACTATATACATGCTGGTCATTTACAAAACAACAAAGTCAGAGGTGCTCAATCAGAGAAACAAACTAACCTTAATTGGTTGATTCTACGGACTTTATAACCCACTCGGAGAGTAGGCTTGTTTAGCCACTTGTGTCCTTAGCATGGAGAAATATCCTGTAGTATATCAGTCTGGTTCCAATCACTATAGTGACCCAGCCCCACTATACCAGGCAATTATACCCTGAACAGGAGAAGCAGCAAACCCCAGATGTACCCTCTGTGGGCCTCATCAGTGAGGTCTCTCTGAACTCCCTAAGGCACAGTGAGCAAGGGGTCCACGTCTGGGGTCCTCTATCACCCTTAGGGAGACTAATCCTTAAGGGAATTTTGCATAAACAAATCAACAAGGTCAGAGGTTCTCAATCAGAGAATAACCAGCCTTAATAGGTTAGTTCTATGGACATGATAATCCACTCCGAGAGCAGCTTCTTTTAGCCACTTGTGCCCTTCACAGGGAGAAATATCCTGTAGTATATCAGTCTGGTCCCACGCACCAGAGTGACCCAGCCCTGAAATACCAGGCAAGTCTACCCTAAACAGGAGTGCCACACAATGAGTGGCAAGGGAGCTGTAAGATAGAACGAGCTTTCAGTAATACCCCTCAACCATCAGAAGGATAGTATCAGTAACTTCATTTAGGGTGTAGGACACTGAACGATCACCTTCATCATGGCTAGTAATGGTGTGACATTCCCACCCCTAAACCCATGACATCTGTCATCCTTACATAGGCAAAGCTAGTGAATGAAGGGCCCCAATGCAAAACAATTTGGGGGCCTCAAGCACATCACTATACCCCCTACAGGTATAAAGAAAAAAAGAATACATATATAATTTGTCAGATCATCTATACAGTGATCAGAACACCTTTCTACAAAATGTCCTGCTCTTCGCTAAAAAAATTAGTTGGACTTCCGATAGCAGAGGGCTCCTACCCTGCTGTGTGCTCCAGTGCATTGCACCTGCTGCACCGACAGTAGCCCTTCCACTGCATCCTTATCTGTATTTGTCTCTGAATTTTCTCAACTAAGTACAAAACTAATACATATATGGCATCAGATGGGAGACTACCACAGCATGGTGACCATCCTGTACTATATTATATTGACCAGTGGGCCTTGTAGGTATTCTATAAGCCTCACCTTATCTTTAAGAAATAATAATAATAATATAATAATGATATCATTTAAAATGATTTTAATAAGGAGCATTTAATTATAAAAGAGTAAAATAAATGAACAATAATATGTTTTTCTATACTGATTCTGTTTTTTCTAATTTGCTAATTTTATATTCCATTAATATAAATGTTGTTGATTTATCCGGCAATCACAGTGGCAAATACACAAAACACATTCATCCGGAAATCTTAGTTACAAATATAATATGAAAAAGAGAAGTAGTAGTTTGGGCCTACCCATTTTTGAATGTATAGCACATTGGTTAATGTTTAGGAGATAAGTTACTGCATCTGAGAGCACATGATCATATGCCATTTGATTCACCCAACATATCAACCATTTCTTTTATCCTGATAACTATGAATTAGGGGATTCTATGATCTCATCCAAGTTTATTTCAATTATAATTAGTTGAAGTTTATATGTACTCTGTGTGAATTATGCATCTTAAGGTGACATAGGAAATGCCCCTGTGACTATGGGCATGATACCCAACAAAATGACTATAATTTTCCCATGCTTGCACCCTGGGTAGGAAATGTGCCTAAATGCAGTCTACACGTATTGGGGAAGTTAAAAAAAGGGATTAGACTTGCTGGCACCTCGGCCACACCTGGAAATTTCCCCTAATTTTATCAGTATCCTGAGCCCAGTACCTTGGTTAGGTGGTGGACAATAGTAGAAACAATGGGAGAGAATCAACTATTTTATAAGACAGTTTCCACTTTTCAAAAAGAGAAACTCTGTACTCTGCCTGCGGTCACAGTGGATAGTCATACCAACCTAATACGAGGTCCTAACTGGTGGGAATTCCAGAGAGCGATGGTCCTGCTGGTACCATATTGTGACAGTCCCCATTATAAAAGAAATGGAAGTACAAGTGTAAATAAGTCTAATTACAGTTAGTTGTTATTAAAAGGAGTATTTTAAACTTATATTACATGAAAAAGTCCTCCCATGACCTGGGTGAAAAGAAGTAGCTTCAGTCTGCATACATAGAAAGTTGGGACTCAAGTTTGTGGAGAGATTCTGGAGATTTTCTCCAAAAACTGGAATATATATGGGTGATGAGTTCATTCATGTAGCATTACTTTGTGTGTCAGGAGGTCAAACTTGAAATAGATGATTCACTGTGTGTTTTCTTCTTTCAAATGATGCTCTCAAACAGACAACAAACTGATTCAATATTTAACTGATTAGGGGTCTGATCCGTAATATAGCTGTACTAATCATACTTCCGTATATACAAAAATATGCAAAAAGTGTATATATACAATAAAATGTCCAGCTTTCCGTAATGGGTACGTTACCACTCAATGTTCCCCAAATATATGAAAGTGAGGAAATACAATTATTGTTACAGATTGGAAATGCAGCTAAGCACGGGCAAGTTCTAATCATGGGAGATTTTAGTTACCCTGTAAGAAACTGTATAAATGAGACCAGCAGTTCATCTAAGGGGAGCAGGTTCTTGAGTATACTCAGGGATCATTATCTGGCCCAGGTTGTACAAGAGCCTACTAGAAATGAAGCTATCTTAGATTTACTCATCACAAATAATATTGATATAGTATCAAATGTTGAAATAGAGCAACCTTTGGGAAACAGTGATCACAACACAGTCTCATTTGAGATTGAATTAAAAAAACAAAATTTTAAGGGGCCAAGCAGATTTTAACGGTCTAAGGGCAGCAATACAAAGTATAGACTGGGACAGAGAACTGATAGGTAAAAACACTGAACATAAATGGACAACATTTAAATCCTTACTAAATATACATACACATCGGCATATACAGTGTGGGAATAAAAGTAAAAGGAGAAATCCCATCCAATGTGGCTTAACAATGATTTAAAGATCAAGATACGGAGTAAAAAACAGGCATTTAAATTATACAAACAAGAGGGGACAGAGACTGCTTTACGGGAGTACAAGGAAATCAACAAGGCAGCAAAAGGGCTATTAGACTGGCTAAAATAGAAAATGAAAAATGAGTTGCAAAAGAGAGTAAGACTAACCGTAAAATATTTTTTAAATATATTAATGGGAAGAAGGCGAGGAAGGAAGCTGTAGGAACATTACAATGTGACAAGGGTCGTCTGATAATTAGTGACCAGGAAAAGGCAGATGAGCTAAATAGGTTCTTTTCTTCGGTATACACAAGGGAGGTACCAGTGGTTGGGACACGGCAACATAATGGGGCTACACTACCTTTGCCAAATAATTGGTTAACGCAGGAAGTAATCCAAAAGAGGTTAGAAAAAATGAATGTTAATAAAGCCCCAGGTTCTGATGGAATACATCCAATGGTACTAAGGGAACTGGGTTCTGTAATAGCCAAACCATTATATAACATTTTTCAAGATTCACTCAACACTGGGTCGCTACCAGATGACTGGAGAAAAGCAGATGGGATACCTATATTTAAGAAGGGAGCAAGAGCAAATCCGAGGAATTATAGACCAATGAGCCTCACTTCTGTAGTGGTAAAGCTTTTAGAAGGGTTAATAAGGGACAATATACAAGAATATGTCTATTTGAACAGGATTATAAGTAGGAGCCAACGTGGATTTATGAGGGATAGGTCATCTCAAACAAATCTAAATAGTTTCTATGAGGAGGTAAGTAGAAACCTGGATCAAGGCAACTCAGTGGATGTAGCCTTTTTGGATTTTGCAAAGGCTTTTGATACAGTGCCATATTGAAGACTATTGTGCAAACTAAGGGATACAGGAATTGCAGTAAATATCTGCTCTTGGATCGAGAGCTGGCTAACAGACAGAAAGCAAAGTGTTGTGGTAAATGGAACATACTCCGATTGGACTAATGTGGTAAGTGGGGTTCCTCAGGGTTGAGTATTAGGTTCTCTCCTTTTTAACATGTTTACTAATGACTTTGAAGTAGGATTGGAAAGTAGTGTCTCCATTTTTGCTGAGGACACTAAGTTGTGCAAGGTATGAAATCAGATAATGATGTACTTTACCTCCAAAAGGATTTACATAAAATTGAGGAATGGGCATCTAAATGACAGATGACATTTAATATGAATAAATGTAAAGTTATGCACCTGGGAAAAAAAAGAGCCATGCAATTTATAATCTTAATGGGTCAAATCTAGGGGTATCAGATATTGATATGGATTTGGGAGTGCTTGTGGACAAACACCTAGGTAACAGTGCTCAACGCCAAGCAGCAGCCGCAAAGGCAAATAAAATATTAGCATGTATCAAGAAGGGTATAGAAGCAAGGGAAGTAAATATAATTCTGCCACTATACAAATCTCTAGTACGCCCTCAATTGGAATATGGAGTAACATTTTGGGCACTACAAAACTAAGAAGGGGAATAAAAGGGCTAAGCTATGAAGAAAGACTAACCAAATTAAGCTTATTTTCACTAGAAAAAAAGCGTCTAAGAGGAGGTAAGATTACCTTATATAAATACATCCAGGGTCGGTATAAAGATTTGTCAAGGGAGCTTTTTGTGCCAAGAGATTTCTAACTGACACAAGGACATCCTTTGAGGTTAGAAGCATTAGAAGATAGATAGATAGTTAGAAGATTCCACCTTAAAGAAAGAATAGGGTCCTTTACCTTTAAGGGTGGTTAATCTGTGGAATTCTCTACCAAAGGAGGTGGTGACAGCAAATTCAATAGATAACTTTAAAAGGGGACTGGATTTATTTCTAATCAAAAAGGGCATTCAGGGTTATCCTGGATAATTAGAGAGAGAGTATTGATACAGGGAATAATCTGATTGCCAGTATCTGGGGTCAGGAAGGTATTCATTTGTTTTCCCTTTTGAGACAACTTTTCTGTTTGCCTTCCTCTGGATTCAATTTAGCTAACAACTAATCCGCATATTGCATATTAGGAGGGATCTTAAATGATTGAACTTGATTGACTGAAAGCATTTTTTCAACCTCAATTACTATGTAGCTATATAAGGTTTTCAATTTGGTGGGCTGGTGGGTAGGCAATTCCATGATTTATTGCTCCAAAGTGAGCCAATCACAGGAAGACCAACTGGCCTGGAAAATCAGGCCTCCTGCCTATGGGATTTAATATGGTTGTGTAATCTGCATTGTATAAGAAGTCTAAATGTGACTACTGTACTTGTGTGGCATCAGATAGTGCCAGATTTAGAGTTAGACCCCTTTATACATCTATATCAATGGGGTGGAAACTTCCTGGGTGCCTAAAATTGGCACTGCAGGCTCTTATATAAATACTACCGACTTGCACATCAAAAATTACGGCAATAACATTTGAAGCCTGGCAATGCTGTTTGCCACACAATGCGAGGCTCTCCCCTTCTAACTTGCGTGCCTTGCGATAAGCGACTTTGGCACGCATTGTGAGCCTCTCCCCTTGTCTACTTTATGGGCCTCGCGATGAGCGCCTTTGGTGCTCATCGCAAGTCCCGCAATGAACGGTTTTGAAGCCCATTGCAGGCGTCATCCAACCTGTAACTTTCGGGTCTCGCAATGAGCGCCTTCGCAGCTCATCGCAAGACTCTCTCCACTCTCTCACCCCTGTGTCTCTTTCACACCTCTCCCTACCCTGTTTTTCCCCCTCTCTCTGTGCCCCCTCTCCTTGCAGTGATTTTTTCCCCTTATGTCTCTCCTCTGTGTCTCTTCCCCCCCACTCCCTCCCCTGTGTCTCTTCCCCCCACTACCTCCCCTGTGTCTCTTTCCACCCTCTCCCACCCCTGTGTCTTTCTTCTCCCTCTCCCTGTCCTGTGCTGTACGGTTCTGAAACCATTTACGGGTATGGAATGCAATTCCAATTTGCGGCTGCGAAAAAAAATTGCGTCTTTATGGCCGCCATTTTTTTTCCACAAATGCCAATTGAAGAACAAAGTAGCTTTCACCCTCACTTACAGCCTCTCCCCCTGTGCTGTGTATGTTGTCAATTCATTTTTTAATCAATTGGTGTCTTTTGGGGAGTCCAAACAGCTTCTGAGTTACGGGCTTGAAAAAAATGTTGGCCGTTAAACCCGTAATTTTTTCAAGGTAGTGCCTACTGCCTTCGGTGCTCATTGCAAGCCTTAGCCACGAGCGTCAAAGGCCTACATTTCTCTCATACCATTTTTCATCCATCTCTTCTCCTCTTTCTCTCTCCTTTCTCTATCTGCTGTATCCCTGTCTCCATGTCTCTCACACCATTTATCAATCATCAACAACAGAAACGGAGGTGCTCAATCAGAGAACAACCTAACTTTAATAATGTCTCATTCCTCTTGTCACTGCTCTCTCTCTCTCTTAGCTCTATCCCTCTCTCTATGTCTCTCACACCACTTCTCATTCCTCTCTTCATTGCTTTCTCCTCTCTCGGCTCTATCCCTTTCTCCATTTCTCTTTGTCTCACACCATTTTTCATTCCTCTTTCAGGAGACTTTTCTTAATCACTAGCCAGGCCTCTCCTGCTGGAGGTCATTATCTACTTTGACAACTGCGTTCTCTACCAGAGGTACGGACATCATGGGAGGAGCAGCCGGACCCCTTTTCAGCCCTTGCCCATCATTGATGCCCCCTTCCAAAGGGTTGTTATCGACATTGTGAGGCCCTTAGCTCGCTTATAGAATGGGAATAGAACTGCCAGTATCCCCTTTGAGAGGTGGTCAGGTGGATAACTTTGCCAAAGCGATCAAGCAACTTGTCCATGTGAGGCATAGGGTAAGCCTCAGTTTTAGTGCTTTCGTTCAGGGATCGCTAGCTGTACCATAACCCAAACCAAAATGCAGGTGATAGCTTTCCCAAGTACTGCAGGCTTTTACCGCATTGGCATCTTTCCTCACACAGCCTTTACGTTTTACTAAACTAAACATACTAACTGATGATCACTAGACCCTAAGCTCTCCCCTCTACAGATATATATGAAATGATATCGCCGTTTGTGAGAATTCAATTTAATACAGTTTTATCACAATTACCTCACACTCCATTGTCATTTTAGTTATCTTTTGTAGTTTCTTCTTAGTGCTCTGTCTGCTATCTCACATTGTACTTGAGGCCTATAAATGACACATATCCTAAAGTTTGTTACCTAAATGTTCTCAATCCACATATACAAGTTTAAAGGTAAATTCAAATATTTTTTTCTTTGTTGCATCAAAAAGAGGTTATTTGATAATCTGTCACATTGTGTTTTCTTCTTTTTTTAAATGAAGGTGTCAGAGAACAAAAATGTATTCAATCTTTTAACTGCTGTTGGAGGCTTGCATCATGTAAGCTAATAAGCCCTACAGCCTAAAGTATGCTCTCTGTATTTCCTGTTAGAATAAAGTTTAAACAGTTTTTACTTTTTATATTTTTCATGAAAAAAACAAAACAATTGTGTTCCATGTACCTTTAAATTGGGATGTTTTATCCACAGAACGTCATCATAATATTGCACTATTTTATGTATATTTTTGTTTTATTTTTGCGATAATAATTGAATAAAGAAATGCCAAATATTTTAGCAATTGTAAGTATAAGAACAGTTTGTTTCACTTTGAGACGTAACAAAAATTCTCATTAGATGAAATAGAAAGACTGTGTTTTACTATAAATTTGAGCACTTTTATAATGGTGTCTAAATTATAGGGAATTAAAATATTTATGATGTCATCACAAGTTGGTTGATTTAACATAGTTGTTCACTTTTAACGCACTTATTGAACTTTTAGTGGTGAAAACATTTCTGTTCTATGATAATCAGTTTTGTGGTGCTTATTTTTTCCTTATCTTTGTAAAATGTTAGATAATTTAACAGCCTTGAACTGACATTGAGTGTATTTCTTTTCTACATTTCAATATTTTTATGCATTTAACAAAAAATAAAAAGCGAATTTTACCTTTCCTAGCAAAAGATCTTAAGCACTCTCATTGTAAGATACATCAAATATGAACTATGACAGCCCCAAATCTAATGAGAAAATAGATACAAAATATGAATAAGTCCATTTGTATATGTATCTATCAAAGACCCAATAAATATATCACCACATAATAATGTTCACAATGTAAATGTTTGCTCTGAGTACATACCTGTGCTCACCTTCTATCTCCCCCTTTTACTCACTCTCTCCTCCATATACCAGCATTATTTCCCTCCATTCACTCTTCAATCCCTCTCTCTAATATTTCTCCCTATCCCCTTTCCTCACCCCTTCTATACCATCTCACCTCCTCGGCTATTCCACCTTGCCTTGCCCAGCTCCCTACTTCTCTATCTTCCTTCCCCTCAAAACCTCCTGTAACGGAGCTGGAACACGAATCCAATATCTCCGCTGGTATACGGTAAAAATACCCAAGAGGCACTACAGTCTCACCATTCCCAACCTCCCATATTGGACGACACACAATAGGGAGTCACATGAATACTGACTTTATTTTGTTATGTGCAGAAATATTTATACACATCTCTTCCCACAGGCAATCCACATCCCCCATAGTTGGCCACACAATACGCATAAAGAGAACAATAGGTGTGGTCACCCCTCCCTGAGGCTCCTTGATACAATCAGACAATGATTAAATCAGCCGTCTCTGTTCTTATGTTTGAGAATGAATAAACGTCCTTATCTGTAACAGGATTATCTCTCCTGCCAAGGTCTGCACCAGCCTGGGGCCAATATTCTGCAGAGCATAAACCAACATACATACAGTATATTACTAGGATCATATTTTAACCAAGAATTAAATAACCATAAACAGGGTAAAACAGTGATGGGTTCCATTACACACCTCCCCCGTGACCATAAACCGGCATACACGGTCTGATCCCAAAGGATCGGCCTAGGGGTTGTCCGGACAAAAGTATTTGTTGGTCAATTCTCTAGTTTGACAACCCATCAGCATTACTGCAATTCACATTTACTCACATTTCACATATCCCCAGATAGCTGGGATCTGAGCGCACAAAACTACCGAATAGCGCTCAGATCCTCTTCACACAGTTCAATTGCCATGTAGCTAAAGTCTTTCCCATAGTCTTTCATTATATGAATGGGCTCCATGGCATAGCTATCTGGGGTATCACCGCTCCCACAGGGCAAGTACCGAATGCCCCCCCTGTATTTAAAGGGCCAGATTGAGTGACATACACTCTGGTATGGCCGAATACTGGTTTTAAAGGGCAATATGTCCCAGGGCCATGGTCGCAGGGCAGGAGGCTGGCAAACAGTCCTCTCCAAGCCAAAGGGGCAAAGAGCACTTCGTCACACATCTCCCCTTTGGGGGGAAGTCTAACCAGGCACCTGGATATTTCGCTGTGGTGATGGGGCAACACGCTGAGGGGACTTGAGGGGCAGAGGCCAGCGGCACTCTGCCCTGATGCCAGCTCTTCTGCTGGTATAACCTGCAGGACATCCTGCTCTGTACAAGGGACAAAGGGAGGGCAGAGGCCGACTGCACTCTGCCCCGCTGTCAGCTCTTCTGCTGGGGTACTTGGGACATATTCCGGCTCAGTAGCCAGGGAAAGGTGGGGGTCAGTGGGGGTTAACATTTCCTCTGTTAACCCTGGGGCCACATTAGGAGTTAGCTGGGGAGGGGAATTTGTACTTACCCCCTCCTCCGGTTGTCCCAGTGAGAGTAGTTGGGGATCTGGACAGGCTGTCCAGCATCCCGGTAGGTCAGGCACAGAGACCACGGTCCCATCTGCGCCGTCTGGGAGATTGGTGTCTCCCCTTGTTAGGGTAAGCTGTCGCTGGGGGGAAAGGGCGACATCTTCAGCTCCCCGGGGTTCACACTGCCGCTGGGGGGGAAGGACGACCCCTTGGCCCCCCTGGGGTACCCACTGCCGCTGGGGGGGAAGGAAGACACCTTCGGCCCCCTGGGGTACACACTGCCGCTGGGGAGGAAGGATGGCACCTTCTGCTCCCTGGGATACACACTGTCGCTGGGGAGGAAGGACGACACCTTCTGCTCCCTGGGGTACACACTTTCGCTGGGTAGGAAGGACGACACCTTCTGCTCTCTGGGGTAAACACTGCCGCTGGGGAGGAAGGACGGCCCCTTCTGCTCCCTGGGATACACACTGTCGCTGGGGAGGAAGGACGACACCTTCAGCTCCCTGGGGTACACACTGCTGCTGGGGAGGAAGGACGGCCCTTTCTGCTCCCTGGGGTACACACTGCCCCTGGGGGGGAGGGACGACACCTTCGGCCCCCTGGGGTACACACTGCCGCTGGGGGGGAAGGACGACACCTTCGGCCCCCTGGGGTACACACTGCCGCTGGGGAGGAAGGACGACACCTTCAGCTCCCTGGGGTACACACTGCCGCTGGGGAGGAAGGACGACACCTTCAGCTCCCTGGGGTACACACTGCCGCTGGGGAGGAAGGACGAGACCTTCAGCTCCCTGGGGTACACACTGCCGCTGGGGAGGAAGGACGACACCTTCAGCTCCCTGGGGAACACACTGCCGCTGGGAGGGAAGGACGACACCTTCGGCTCCCTGGGGTACACACTGCCGCTGGGGGGGAAGGACAACACCTTCGGCCCCCGGGGGTACACACTGCTGCTGGGGAGTAAGGACGACACCTTCAGCTCCCTGGGGTACACACTGTCGCTGGGGTGGAAGGACGACACCTTCAGCTCCCTGGGGTACACACTGTCGCTGGGGAGGAGAATTAGTTGGAGTATTCCACGTGGAGCGGTTTCTATTTCTGGGACAGTCTCTCTGCATGTGGCCCTGCTGGTTACACGTGTGGCACCTGATGTACCGTGGAGGGGTTTGGTAGTTCCCACCACCCGGACGCAGTGCTGGGGGGGGTTAATGGTGGGAGGTGGGTTAGCAGCTCCCAAGATGGACCTCTCCCGTGCCCGCTGCTTTTCCATTATGTATTTGTGGACATCTGTCATTAACCATTCCAAGGTTTTTATGGGAAGCGTACCTGGGAAAAAGGCCAGTCTGCTTTGGAGTTCTCTTCCAAACTCAGTCTGTGGGGCAATAAGAGGTACTGTAACCATGAGTTCCTTTCTGTCTGCATCCCTGTAGTCCGCGGCCGCCTCCTCCTCCTCATGATGGAACGCTGTCCGAAAACTAGCCGGTTCCATCCTGCTGTAGCCAGGGGAACTGTACGGATACTAGCGTTGCCCTCAATTTGTACTCCACGGAATGGTGTCTCCTGTAGCTGTCCTTCTGACATTGGGAACAATTCCGCCACTTGCCACCAAATGTAACGGAGCTGGAACACGAATCCAATATCTCCGCTGGTATACGGTAAAAATACCCAAGAGGCACTACAGTCTCACCATTCCCAACCTCCCATATTGGACGACACACAATAGGGAGTCACATGAATACTGACTTTATTTTGTTATGTGCAGAAATATTTATACACATCTCTTCCCACAGGCAATCCACATCCCCCATAGTTGGCCACACAATACACATAAAGAGAACAATAGGTGTGGTCACGCCTCCCTGAGGCTCCTTGATACAATCAGACAATGATTAAATCAGCTGTCTCTGTTCTTATGTTTGAGAATGAATAAACGTCCTTATCTGTAACAGGATTATCTCTCCTGCCAAGGTCTGCACCAGCCTGGGGCCAATATTCTGCAGAGCATAAACCAACATACATACAGTATATTACTAGGATCATATTTTAACCAAGAATTAAATAACCATAAACAGGGTAAAACAGTGATGGGTTCCATTACACCTCCTTTCCCTGACTCTGACTTCTTCACTCTCTCCCTACCCATTCAACCCCTCTATATGGGGGCAGAATCGCCACCACTGCAGCTGCACCAGGACCCTCAATTCCAGGAGATCCTCCTACTCTACCATGTCACATGCAGCCCTTTCTAGACCCCCACCACTCCTCTTGGTCATCCTGTGGCCCACTATGGCCCACCAAACTATTTTTTTCTGGCCCTGGAGCCTCTTCTTCATGCAGCACCAGGGCCCTTACATCCAGAAGATCCTACATCACACGCAGCCCTTTATAGCCCCCCGCAGCCCCTCCTGTTCATCCACTATTCTTTTCTGGACTTGGAGCTTCTTCTTCTCCATCCTTTTCTCTCTATGTCTTCTTTATCTCTATCTTTCGAGTGCTGAGTGGGGGCTGTGACAATCGGCTTGGAGCCTGCTGATCATCACTGAAGTAACAATGTCCTCTATATCACCACCCGTGTTCACCATTCCAGTCTGCTAATTCCATCTCCAGAGAAAGGAATTCGAACAATGAACTATACACCTTGATAACAAACTGCTTGATTGGATTATGTAGCTGTGGATAGGAAATTCAAATAGGTTAAGTGAGTGGACTAGTTTAGAAGGGAGCATTAAATGTATTTAAGTTTGTGAAATAATTACCATCTTACTCTGTAATAGAATTAAGCTAGTCAGATATCACAGAGGGCTGATTGAGTTAACTGGTTAAGGGCAGGCAATTCAACACCAATCTTACCCACAGGCTGTTAGGTTATTTTTATCCCCAAAAACACAGACTTGCTTAACTTGAGGCTAGGACAGATGGGTCATTTCTCCAGACCAGATCACCAAGTTGCAGAGTTTCAGGACAAGTTACTGGGTACCGGGACAAGTTTCAGAAAATAATTTCTGATTGAAAAAAAAAGACACCATACATATGTGTTTGGGCACAGCAGGGGGTAGTAAGGTAGTGTGACTACTGGAGACATAAGCACTGGATGAGGAGTCTTAGTTTTTAACCCACGGGGGAACTAGGAACATGGGATGTATAATGTTAAAATTACCAGGACTGGAGGGTTGCTCTTCTTGGAGTACTTTACAGATGGCAGTTGGGTAGGTTAGCACGCTTGAGCAGAGAAAACAGACTGGTAGAGCTCAGTGGCTTCAGGGGATAATTCTAGGCAATCCTTTTCCTATTAGAATCAATGGCGGAGAATGGGGAGAGGAGCAAACTTCCCTGGTGTCTCAGTTTCTCTTGGCTTAATGGCCAGGGATGTTGCCTAAGTAGACACTGGACTACTAGATATTTCCCCCTGTTGCCCTGGGAACTCCTTAAATTTGTCCAGGCCTTGCCTTGGCAGCCTGTGTCCATTGGTTTTAGTACTTGGGACCTTAAGGGAATTTGTTATTTGTGGATTCTAAATGGATCCCAACAGTTGCTTCTGCCAAGGCTGGTGTGTGGAGAGAATTGGGGCATGTTTGGTAATTAAACCTCTGTTATGGATATGTCAACACCACAATATTACCTAATAATTAATTATATACATGTTCAATTAACCCATATTACAATGTATTACTGTTGAAAATTGATTTATATTTAACATTTTTGTTAAAATAAATGTCATTTCACTTTTCAGATTCATGCTTCTCTTATAATGCTTTATTAGCACCTATAAAACACTGCACTTTTTATGTGCATCATTTTTGTTACACTGGTGTGATCATTTAGGAACTTTCATAAATATGAAATTTGTGATGTTCTAAAAGTTTCCTATTTTCTTTAATCCTTTTTTCACACTCTGATCATTTGTAAAATTTCCCACACAAGGTTACAAAGGAGTCTTGAATTTTCTCTAAAGCTTTCACTACACTTTGTCTATGTAAAAGGTTTCTCTCCTGTGTGAATACTTTGGTGTATGCGTAAGTTGCATTTTTCTCCAAAGCTTTTCCCACATTCTTTACATGTATAAGGTTTCTCTCCTGTGTGAACTCTATGACTCTTGTGGTAGTTTCGAAGACCATTCTTTGCTTTAAAAATGTTCCCACACTTCTTGCATACATAAGGTTTCTCTCTTTAGTTAGTCCTCTGGTGACATAACAATTGGCTACTTACTTTAAAGCTTTTCCCACACTCTTTATATAAGGCATTTCTCCTGTGTGAATCCTGTAATGATAAACAAAGGCACTCTTTCAGCTAAATCTTTTCTCACACTCTGTACATGCAAATGGTGTGTCCCCCATATGAACCTTGTGGTGTTGTTGGACCACCCTTTGTTATAAACCTTTTTCCCCACACTCTTTACATGTGTAAGGTTTCTCTTCTGTGTGAACTATGTGGTGCCTGAGAAGGTTGCCCATTCCTGCAAATCTTTTTCCACATTCTGTACATGTGTAGAGTCTTGTTGTGATTTAGAAAACTTATTTTTCCCACACTCTTTGCATGTAAAAGGTTTCCCTCCTGTGTGAGACCTTTCATGACATAAAAGTTCTTACTCCTTACTTTAAAGCAATCCTTGCGCACTCATACACAGTGGAACCACCGAATTTACACCGGATTTCCAAAGCTTCTGTCGAAACCATTTTTTAATTTTTGAAATAGGTGCCTTTTTCACAGAACTAACCCTCCCCTTTTCATCTCCCATGAGTAGTTAGTTCATTCCTCACCCCCTCTATACTATCTACCTAATTACTTCTGTCTAGTCCATCCCCCTACCTACTAGTTTAAAAGGTCACCCACCCTTTCTTCCCCTAGCACACAAGCTCGCTCTTCATTAAGGTGTAATCCATCAGGGATTTTATCCAAGAGAAGAGTCAGCTTTAAAAACCCAAACCCCTCATCCTACTCCCCCATTTTAGCCATGCATTAACCTCCCTAAACGATATGATTTCTATCTCCCTGGCACTAGTAGTGTCTCAGAAAATACTTTGGAGGTCCTTGCCCTAAGCTTGTTTGTTAGTTATTTAAAACCATTTTAGGACACTCCATCTTCCACTTATTTTGTCATTGGTACCAATATGTACGACCACTGGGTCATTTCTAGCACGTCCCAATAATTTAACTACCCGATCCACAACAACATATCGAGAACCCAAAAGACTACATCCAAAAACGTGTGTGTTGCTCTGCCTATTCTGCCCTCCCTCTACTCCTGTACAACTCCCGGCTGTTAGAGGGAACAGCTCTATCTGGCATTGCCATTCCTGAATGGACTTCCCCCACAGTTTCATTCAATCTGGCAAATCTGTTGGTGTTTACCAACTCAGAACTGGCCTCCCTCCTGCTCCTGTTCTCCCTGCTTCCCCTTGTAACTGTAACCCAGCTACCTCCCTGGACATCCTCACTAGCCCCAGCTCCACCCTCCAAGCTAGGCCCAGCTAAACTGTGCTCCGAGAGCACCAACTCCCTTTCCAGTGGAGCAATATCACTAAGTGCTGCAGTTCTCCTCTCAAGTTCTCCAATTTGAATACTTACAGCAAGGTAAATAGCAACTCAGAGGCCAGATGCAAGACATTAAAAATATATTTTGAGGAATGTGCATTGTACCGATTTTTTTAACAATGTAAGTCATTTGATAGCCCTATTTCACACGATTTAATCAACAAAAACAAATAGACACTAAAGAAATATAAATCTGATGACTACAATGTAACAATGTTGAACATGTTGTGCTGACATAATAATACTCCAGAAATTAGTGTCTGCTGGTCATAAATTATATCTGTGTTTTGTTTTTGGATGTTATATATGAGCTTCCTATAAGAAAAAGTTACCTGTTTACTGGGATTCCCAAAGATCTGAGTGTCTGGTGATTAATTCTCTGTCATCAAGTCCTTGTAAAGCTCCATGAGTCTTTCTATATACATCCACTCCTCCAAAGAGAAATAACAACAATAACAACTGCAACATCATCACACTTTATAGGGGCCTGGAATACACAGGTTGAAATGTAAAGAATTCTAATTAAATAAGAAAATAAATTATCAAGTAAAGTAAAACATTATCTCATGTTATAAATTCCTGGATAATGCTTTTCAATGAATGCAACAGATTTGGTGCAGTGAAGTAGGGAGGAGCAGCGTCATTACATGTTCCTGCAATTCTCACCTCTCCAGTCTTGGATGATCTTCTGGGTGTGACACAAGATCCCCTTGATCATCTTATCCTTCAACTTGATGATCTTTATGGTTTAAGTCAGATACTGCAAGAGAGAGGCTTGGAATGGGAAAGGTGTGGGAAGTAGGAATATTAATATATAGAAAACATGAAAATATATAAACTCTAAGAAACGATAGTGCGAGGGATATGGTATGAGATAATTCAGTATGGTATTGATTGGTCTTCAAGTGATACGGTATGAGACGGCTGAGTATGCAAGACATATGCTATCTGTTGGTTTAGTAAGTAAGGGATAATGCATGATAAATAGACTATTAATGAATCATGAGGAAATGGTGCATGGCCCTTTAGGTGGAAATAGTTATTGGTATGGACAGAATTGGAATAGCAGTGATGAGGGTGAACTGAAATAGCACAATGTGATATGTGATAGAGCAGAGTTGTAGGAGCGACAGTGCAATGGGTGAAGTACTTGAGTGGTACTGGGATGGTATAAGGAATGCGTGCTGCTAAAAACTGTTCAGAATAGTGTAGGTCTGTAGCACGAGAGTATCTATATCGTAGATAGCGTGGGACTTTAACAGAAATAGAGATACCGCAGCAAGACAGGGAAAAGTTATGCTGTAGAGAAACGATATTAATGGTCAGTAATGGAATAAGATAGGTTAAAGGAAGGATCTGAGGTGCAGGGATATTGTGGAAACCACTAGCATTGGAATAATGAAGGAAGATGCAGGATAATTCTGATGTGATAGGTTTTATGTAAGGTGATGCTAAAGAGTACAACGTGAAACAGTCAGTATGGATTGTCTGTACTGGAATAGGGGGGGGGGGGTGGATGGAATAAAAGGTGCTGCAGCAATGTATTAACAATGAATTTGTTTATTTTTATAGTATATATTTAAAATGCAGGAGCAAATCCAGGACGTGAAAGGAATAGCAGAAGGACACAGATTACAGAATTGTTGGGACACTGGCTTCCCTTAGCCTCCAGAATAAAATGTAAAATATTGATCCTAACTTATAAAGCCCTCAACAACAGCGCACCCCCATTCATCTCTGCTCTCATCTTTAAATACTCTGCCACACGCCCTCTTCGTTCTGCTAACGACCTTCTTCTTTCTACCACTCTTGCACCTCCTCTCACTCCCGCCTCCAGGACTTTTCTCGCGCTGCCCCTATTCTCTGGAACTCCTTGCCTTGCTTCACCAGACTATCCTCCTGCCTTAAATGCTTCAAAACTTCAACAAAAATGCATATAACCTTCCTCTCCAACATGCTCAGCACTACTTTCTCCCTACTGTACCACATACAAACTTAGTTGATAAGTCTGTGAGCTTCAATCCTGCGCGGTGCTTTAGGGAAAGCGCTATGGACACTGGATTCCAAACTCAAAGACAGGGCCCTCCATTCATTGCAAAGTGTGAATCTTGAACTTGACTGTAACTTAACTTATGTAAAGAGCTACAGAATATGTTGGTGCATTACAAATAAACAATAATAATAATAATGAATCGATGCAGATCCTAGAGGATAGGGAGATATGAGAGGGTCGGCTATAAAATAGGTCGGTACTGGAACAGTGGGGGGCGGAGGAAATAAACTGAATTGTAGGGACAGAAAACGGGGAGGGACCTAGTATTCAGAGAAATGGTAAGATGAAACAAGAAGCCAGAATCTGAACCCTTTAGTATACACGTATTTTAAGAGGCTGCACATTACGTTTTTTACTCTCCTGGGCGCATACAGAAGACAATCTGCTAAAGTTACAGGATAAGACATTACTGTCAGCGCCCTGTATTTATTTTGCAGGATGTGTGATGAAAATGCAGCTTACGGAGATGAACTGCAGCCCTAAGATATAACCTTAAAGACTGATTTCAGCAGATCAGATAGGGCTAGGGGCCAAAAAGGGTATTATCTAGGAGATATGCACCTCTGTTGCAAGGGATAGCACAGTATCCTTCATAAAATTCAGCCAGAGCGATACCTAGGTTGTAACAGAGAGTAAAGTAGTTACCAAGTGCAGTGGCTAGTGCATGTAATGGGCATCTCTTGATGCAGCTGATATGGGGAGCAATGGGCAACTCCTGACCAGGCAGCATTGGGCAGCTCTGGCCCCGGCTGCAATGGGCAGCTCCTGACCTGGTGGCAATGTGTAGCTCCTGACCCGGCTGATATGGGCAACTCTTGGGACGGCAGCCAAGAAAAATCAGAGAGTAACGCTAGAGTAAAGTTGGAGGTAGAGAGTATTTAAGCAGTGTGAGGAAGCTTCAGACCCTCCTACAATAACTGCTTTGCTCACCTAAGAATATGGATCCATGCTGCAATAGCTGGGCTCCTCTGGCTGGGTGCAAATAGAATCAGTTAACTAACTGGATCAGTTGTACCTGAGACCCATCTTCTGGAGGAAAATTACACATTAGAGGAATCAGGATAGAAATATCCAGATAAACCCCATAATAACACAGGCAGGGCTGGTTTGTGCTTGTGTGGTTTCTATCCAGGTCCTAAGTCTCTTTATCTCAGAGGTTATAGGTGGTTTATATAAATCTACCCCAGCACTGCCCTTTATATATATATATATATATATATATATATATATATATATATATGAGCTGTCCTGCTACCTGCACTGACCAGTGCTATGCCCAGTCCTTATGCATCCAGCTGACCTGTCTATAATGAATCACAATGGGTTTTTATATAAATCTACCTCAGCACTGCCCTGTACTGCGTTTTTATTTTTTTAAATATATATACACACACATAATAACAATAATACGTTTGTGTTATTTTATATATATTAAACACGCAAATTTGCTGTGTATGGTCCTTTCAGGACCTGCTGTGTTTAGGGCACCGATACAGTCCCCGTTTTAGGATCACCTCCGCTCTTTGCCCATTAGAGGGGCGGGGCCACAGTTAAGTTTAGCCAATCCCAGCACAGGCACAGCGGTCTCTCGTGTTTACAGGGGAGACATAGTCCAACTTAGCCAATCAAAGCACAGAGTCACCGTGATCAACCAAATAGAAGCTCCAGCCGTCTTTAGTGGAGCAGATGTGAGGAGCAGATGTGAGACTGAGACTGGTTATGTAAAGATACATAGCACACAACAACAACATATATGTATTTATAAAATGTTCCTGCTAGTGGTTAGAAGTCATTTATTATATGTGTCTGTGTGTGAGCCATTGTCACTGTGTGTATGTGACTGTGTGTGTATATTTGTGTGACTGTGTATGTGCATGTCCATACTTATGTGTCACTGCTTGTGTCGGTGTGACTGCCTATGTGACTGTGTGTATGTATGTGACTGCCTGTGTCGGTGTGACTGCCTATGTATGTATGTGCATTGTGTGTGTTACTATTTATGTCATTGCCTTTGTATATGTGTGTGTCTTTGAGACTGCCTGTCTGTGTGTCTCAGTTTGATTGCCTGTCTATGTGACTGCCTGTGTTACTGTGCTTTATGACCGCCTATGTATGTATGTGACTGCGTGTGTGAAATTGCCTATGTATGTCACTTCCTGAGTGTGTAAATGTGTGACTGCCTGTATGTGTGTGTTACAGGGTAACTGCCTCTATGCGTCTGTCTCTTTGGTCTGCCTGTGTGTGTTAATTCATATTCATCTATGTGTGAATGTGTCACTGTTTGTGTATGTGACTGTCTATGAGTGTTTGGTTGCCTGTGTGTGTATTTGTGTGTCTGTGTTAAGTCCTGTGTGTGCTTTACTGCCTGGTTGTGTGTGTGACTGCCTGTGTCTATGTAACTGTCTATGTGTCCATGCCTATTTGTGTTACTGCTTGTATGTGTGTGTGTGCCTGCCTATGGTCACTGCCTGTATTTGTTTTACTGCATATGTTTGTGTGTCTGCCCATGTGTGTCTCACACCCTGGGTGTGTGCCTGTATGTGTGTCACTGCCTGTGTGTGTATGTGTGTCACTCCCTGTGTGTGTGTGTGTGTCACTGCCTGTGTATGTGTGTGTCACTGCCTGTGTGTGTATGTGTGTGTCACAGCCTGTGTGTGTGTGTGTATGTGTGTGTCACAGCCTGTGTGTGTATGTGTGTCACTCCCTGTGTGTGTATGTGTGTGTCACTCCCTGTGTGTGTGTGTCACTGCCTGTGTATATGTGTGTCACTGCCTGTGTGTGTATGTGTGTGTCACAGCCTGTGTGTGTGTGTATGTGTGTCACTCCCTGTGTGTGTGTGTCACTGCCTGTGTGTGTGTGTGTATGTCTGTCACTGCCTGTGTGTGTGTATGTGTGTGTCACTGCCTGTGTGTATGTGTGTCACTCCCTGTGTGTGTGTGTCACTGCCTGTGTGTGTGTATGTGTGTGTCACTGCCTGTGTGTGTGTGTGTGTGTCATTCCCTGTGTGTGTGTCACTGTCTGTGAGTATATTATTGACAAATTGAATAAATCAGACCAATGGATCTTGAAAGAAACCCATCAATGTTTAATAATCTTGTTCTCACAATATATTTATTATAAGCACCAGATTATAACAGTGACAGAATATCCAGTTTTTAACGATTTAAATAGAGATATAAAAATAGTCTGTGTGTTGCCATAGTAACATGATAACATATACCATGATATAGATTCATTGCTGTGTATCTAAACAATTGTATAAAAAGATATATGGAACAAGTGTAATCAATACAAATATGGTATTTCTGATATAATGTATTCAATTCAAATTAATACAATGTCAGATTGCACTTTTGATATACAGTAGGACCTCGGCACTCATCTGCTTCAAACGCGCCAAATTTGGTATCCGACACATCTCGATGAGGAAAAAATGCTCCAGCACTCAATGCTTGCTCGGCGCTTGTCACGCTTCCTAAAACTTGTATGAATCAAGATGTGCTTACAAGTCATTGTTTGGTACTCTTCGTTTACCCACTCAACGTGCCTTCTGGAACCAGTTAACGACGAGTACCGAGGTACCACTCTAATTACATTTGGTGAATCTATCTACAAAGAGTCTATGCTCAAAATAGGGCCCATATCTCTCAAATCATGTTCACATTTGCTTATAGCTACTATCCCGTAGTATTAGATTTCATGGTAAACAGTATGTGATGTCATCATGGAGGAGTGGAAGAGGACTCCAGTGGCAACCTGTGAAGCTCTGGTGAACTCCATGCCCATGAGGGTTAAGGCAGTGCTGGAAAATAATGGTGGCCACACAAACTTTTGACACTTTGGGCCCAATTTTGACATTTCCATTTCTACCCACTTTTGTTGCCAACTGTTTAGACATTTTTGGCTGTGTGTTGAGTTATTTTGAGAGGCAAGGCACAAAGAGAAAAAAGGTATCCCTTAAAAATAGTGTACACCATTGGGCCTGTTAACAATATAGAGGTAATACAACTGAATAAACTTAACATTTATTAATATTGTTAAAAATATGAGGTTAAAATCATGATGCTCTGACGACATATAGAGAGTAGTAAGGAATGGGAGTGACTAGAGCCACCAAAACATTATAAAACCTGAAATATTAGATCCCGTAAGTCCATATATATATATGTGATAAAGTGCTTTAGTGCTGTAAACAAACTAGAGAATGGAAATATAAATATATTGCACTAAGTGAAAAAAGTATATAAAGTGCAAACAATATTAAACGTAGTGAATCACATATATTGGGAGTAATAATAAAGTGCCAGATGCTTAGATATATCAGAGGAATCTCGATATACAGTCAGGTCCATAAATATTGGGACATCGACACAATTCTAATCTTTTTGGCTCTATACACCACCACAATGGATTTGGATTTGAAATGAAACGAACAAGATGTGCTGTAACTGCAGACTTTCAGCTTTAATTTGAGGGTATTTACATCCAAATCAGGTGAACGGTGTAGGAATTACAACAGTTTGTATATGTGCCTTCCACTTTTTAAGGGACCAAAAGTAATGGGACAATTGGCTGCTCAGCTGTTCCATGGCCAGGTGTGTGTTATTCCCTCATTATCCCATTTACAAAGAACAGATGCAAGCTCCAGTGTTCATTTCAAGTGTGCTATTTGCATTTGTTGCTGTTAACTCTCAATATGAGATCCAAAGAGCTGTCACTATCAGTGAAGCAAGCCATCATTAGGCTGAAAAAAAAAAAAAAAAAAACCATCAGAGAGACAGCAAAAACATTAGGTGTGGCAAAATCAACTGTTTGGAACATCCTTAAAAAGAAAGAACGCACCAGTGAGCTCAGCAACACCAAAAGGACCAGAAGACCACGGAAAACAACTGTGATGGATGACCGAAGAATTCTTTCCCTGGTGAAGAAAACACCCTTCAAAACAGTTGGCCAGATCAAGAACACTCTCCAGGAGGTAGGTGTATGTGTGTCAAAGTCAACAATCAAGAGAAGACTTCACCAGAGTGAATACATAGGGTTCACCACAAGATGTAAACCATTGGTGAGCCTCAAAAACAGGAGGGCCAGATTAGAGTTTGCCAAACAACATCTATAAAAGCCTTCACAGTTCTGGAACAACATCCTATGGACAGATGAGACTAAGATCAACTTGAACCAGAGTGATGGGAAGAGAAGAGTATGGAGAAGGAAAGGAACTGCTCATGATCCAAAGCGTACCACCTCATCAGTGAAGCATGGTGGTGGTAGTGTCATGGCGTGGGCATGTATGGCTGCCAATGGAACTGGTTCTCTTGTATTTATTGATGATGTGACTGCTGACAAAAGCAGCAGGATGAATTCTGAAGTTTTTCCTGCAATATTATCTTCTCATATTCAGCCAAATGCTTCAGAACTCACTGGACGGCGCTTCACAGTGCAGATGGACAATGACCCGAAGCAAACTGCAAAAGCAACCAAAGAGTTTTTTAAGGGAAATAAGTGGAATATTGTGTAATGGCCAAGTCAATCACCTGACCTGAATCCGATTGAGCATGCATTTCACTTGCTGAAGAAAAAACTGAAGGTAAAATGCCCCAAGAACAAGCAGGAACTGAAGACACTTGCAATAGAGGTCTGGCAGAGCATCACCAGGGATGAAACCCAGCGTCTGGTGATGTCTATGCGTTCCAGACTTCAGGCTGTAATTGACTGCAAAGGATTTGCAACCAAGTATTAAAAAGTGAAAGTTTGATTTATGACTGTTAATCTGTCCCATTACTTTTGGTCCCTTAAAATGTGGGGGGCACATATACAAACTGTTGTAATTCCTACACCGTTCACCTGACTTGGATGTAAATACCCTCAAATTAAAGCTGAAAGTCTGCAGTTAAAGCACATCTTGTTCGTTTCATTTCAAATCCATTGTGGTGGTGTATAGAGCCAAAAAGATTAGAATTGTGTCGATGTCCCAATATTTATGGACCTGACTGTATCAAAGTGCTGGGTATGTGGATATAGGGACCAATAGGGATAAAAAATTATTACTGGAATAGGTTCAGAGTCAACATGAATTAATATACCACTGCTACAAACACTCATCGGAAGGAGCCTCTGCACTAACAACCCAATCCCAAATATGGCATAATTGTTGTGGGGTAATTCCTAGAAATATTCTATAATGCCAAGTGCTAATGGTCTGGCGAGGGATGAAGGCTAGTAATGCCCATGAGTGTTAAGGCAGTGCTAGAAAATAATGGTGGCCACATAAAATACTGACACTTTGGGTCCAATTTGGACATTTCCACTTGTACTCACTTTTGTTGCCAACGGTTTAGACATTAATGGCTGTGTGTTGAGTTATTTTGAGGGGACAGCAAATTTACACTGTTATACAGGCTGTACACTTACTACTTTACATTATAGCAGAGGGTCATTTATACAGTGTTGTCACATGAAAAGATATATAATAAAATATTTACAAAAATGTGAGGGTCCTCCATTTTTGGAAGGTTGTTAATACTGTATTTTTCCTTGTTTTTATCCCCTGTATAGCTCTACGGAATATATTGGCACGTTACAAATAAAAGTTAATAATAATAATAATAATAAGGGGTGTACATATATATAATTATTTTGAAATCTAATATTACGTGGATATGCTATTTGAGCGATATCTCCTTTCTCTGGAATGATTTGAATATATGAAGAATAATATTTTGGCTCTCAAGTGGTTTCGTTATACAATATAAATATCCTGTGAATTAAGATCGGACTTATATTATAATATTGTCTTCCCTATGCCACTTATTGTATTACATGTGGGTTTCTATACTTTACCTGCTGTAACAATATAGCTACACCAAATGATATCTGCCTATACAGATGGTTCCTGGATTAAGGATGGGACCTGTTCCTGATATCGTCCTTAAGCTGGATTTGTATTTAAGTCGAATCCATGATGAATAACATTAAGAACAGCAATACTATAAACAAATATGTAAGTTTGTATGAAAGAAAGAGTCTTATCAACTGTCACAGCCTGAGGCTTGTTTATTTAACAAAAAGTTTCTCTTGCCATGATGCTGAGCCGATAGATTTGGTGGGGTCCCTCAGCCATGTTTGACTGAACAACCAAAGCTAAGTACGGTATGTAGTAAAACAATCCTGTATGATTATTATTACCTTTTGGTTTAGAGCTGTTCCATTGTAGCTAGCAGTCTAGACTTCATGGGCTAAAGTCACACAGGCTAAGTCTCTAGGAGCTGAGAGCCACATAGGCTAAGTCTCTAGGAGCTGAGAGCCACATAGGCTAAGTCTCTAGGAGCTGAGAGCCACATAGGCTAAGTCTCTAGGAGTTGAGAGCCACATAGGCTAAGTCTCTAGGAGCTGAGAGCCACATAGGCTAAGTCTCTAGGAGCTGAGAGCCACACAGGCTAAGTCTCTAGGAGTTGAGAGCCACATAGGCTAAGTCTCTAGGAGCTGAGAGTCACACAGGCTAAGTCTCTAGGAGTTGAGAGCCACATAGGCTAAGTCTCTAGGAGCTGAGAGCCACATAGGCTAAGTCTGTAGGTGTTTGAGCCACACAGGTATCCGCTATTCTCTCAACTTATCATGCAGCACACATCCACCGGGTTCAACTCTCCGAATCCATCAGGTGTGCCATTAATCTATTAATATATTTTAGGTAGTTTTGGTGAAAAAATGATTACATTGTCAGATGATGATGGAGTGTGTTCTGTAGAATCAGGATTTGATGTTGCAAGAGAACAGGAGCTTACCATTTAATTTGTCTTCTTGAAAAGGTATCTAAGGTTTGTTGCACAATCTTTTCTTTTCCTCATAAATGGCCTTGTAGCAGCTGATGTTTTCACTAACTGCACGGTAAACTTTTGTAAACCGCTCCGTGTTAGGATCTTGCTCCTCAAGCTTTGCAAATCCTGCTTCAATGAGACGAAATGCTTCAGCTAATTGTTTGGTCGTAAACTTCCTTGGCTCTGGATCTTCTTGTTCTTCATGTTCTTGTGCTTCTATCAGCTGCTTCTCGATCTCCATAAGGTCTTCATTGGTTAATTCTTGGGAATTGGACTCTAGTAAGTCGATTACATCATTTTCATTGATGTCCAATTGCAGTGCGTTGCCACAATCCACCACAGCTTGTCTTGCTTCAGCAATTTCTTCTTCTATGAAGCCAAGAAATTCATCACTGAATTGAGGGCACAGTTTGTTCCACGCCCCTTTCATTGTTGATTGCTTCACTTCCTCCCAAGAATCAGCAATATTTTTGATGGCATCATAGATGTTATAATTCATCCAGAACTCACTCAAGTTCATCACATCATCTTCTGTAGCCCTGACTGCTTGCATGAATGTGCGCCGTAAGTAATAAGCCTTAAAGGTAGAAATGACTCCCTGGTTCATTGGCTGCAGTAATGATAGAGTGCTGGGTGGTAAAAATACGACCTTTACATTAGGGTGAAGGTCATCTAAAGATGTTGGATGTCCAGGAGCATTGTCCAGCAGAAGCAAAATTTTAAAAGGAATTTTCTTTTCTAAACAATAACATTCCACAGCCGGAATAAAATAGTTCAAGAACCAATCTGCAAACACAGCAAGTGTGACCCAGGCCCTTAAATTTGACTTCCAAATAACAGGAAGAGCTGCTTTAATTTTGCGTCTAAGTGCTCTTGGATTTTCGCAGCGGTTAACAAGCAATGGCTTGAGCTTAAAATCTCCGGATGCATTACCCCCAAGCAATAAGGTTAGCCTGTCCTTTGCTGCTTTATGCCCTAGCACACTTTTTTCTTCTTTCGAGATGTAAGTTCTTTCAGGCATCTTTTTCCAGAACAATCCACTTTCATCTACGTTAAATATTTGCTCTGGCAAATAACCCCCATCCTCGATCATTTTCTTCAATATTTCAGGAAATTCAGTAGCTGCAGGTACATTGGCACTGGCTGCCTCCCCTTTCATTTTAATATTTTGCATATTTGCCCTATTTTTGAAACGATTAAACCAACCTTTACTTGCAACAAATTCTTCATCACAACTACCTTCACTTTCTACGCGCGCAGCTTTTAAAGTGTTGAAAATGCTTCGGGCCTTTTCCTGCACTAACGCTAGGCCAATAGGAATGTTACACTTATATTGATCTTCTAACCAAATCAATAATAATCTTTCCGTTTCAATAATTAATCCACTACGTTGCTTAGTAATAATTGAGGAATTCATTGGAGCACTGCCTTTCACATGTTCCATTATTCTCACTTTATCCTTTAGAATTGTTCCGATAGTCGAGCGACTGAAGCCTAACGCTTTCCCAATGATTGATGGCGTCTGGCCTTTCTCTGAACGCTTAATTATTTCTACTTTTGTTTCCATTGTAATCACGTTTCTCTTTGCAGGCTCACCTGGATTTGAAGTGGACTTTCGCTTTGGAGGCATGGTCATAAATATACATATATAGTAATGATGTGCGTCTGTGCTGCTGCTACGCTACTGTACTGCCATTGCGATGCCGCTGTACTGTCGCTTGGCTGCCGCTTTGCTGCTGTAAAATAATACAAATTATATATAAATAAAAAAGGTTGAACCCAAATATTTTTTCATATAAAAATATGAATCCTCAAAAAATATCTCAAGAAGTTGTATTTAAACAAATACATCTCAAAATGAATATAAACATGTTTCCAGGCACCCAGCGTTAAACATATCCTCAGTCCCTAAAAGCGAAAATATTAGGACATTTCTATAGTAACGACAAAGTCATAGGCACCTATCTGAACAAAAGACAGCAATCCCCAGACATATGTTTCCGCCTCTCTTGGGCTTCTTCGGTGAGGTATAGCTGTACTCCCTAAGGCACAGTGAGCAAAGATCCACGTCTTGACCCCTATCACTGTTAGGGAGACTAAGCCACAAGGATCATTTGGATACACAACAACAAAGCCAGAGCCACAAAATTTAAGAATGTACAATACCTAAGTCGTTTTCTTCTATAGGCCAGGTAGCCTAATCAGACAGCAGCCTCTTTTAGTTCACTTGTGCCCTTTACATGGAGAAATATCTTTAGTATAGCAGTCTGGTCTCATTTAAAAGAATGGTCCAGCCCTGAAATACCAGGCAGGAGATACAGCAAAACTAAGACGTATGTTTTGGCCTCATCAGTGAGGTGTAGCTGCACTCCATAAGGCACGGTGAGCAAGGAGTCCATGTCTAGAGGCCCCTATCACCTGTAACAAAGTGCCCCCCAGAGGCTGGTGTCAAAAAACACTTTTTCAAAGTTTTCTCTCCAGTAGTTCTGAAGGAGATAACTCCTGAAGCCATAATCAAATTCACCTATGCACAGATTTGAAAAGAGACACCCTGAAAGATGGATGTGGATGATTAATGAACTGCTGAATTAGATCCTGGCAGTGAGCGACTAATTGGTAAGGCTTGTTTAGGCCTAAGTCTGTATTTGGGTCTTCAGCATTGCAAACGAAAGTACAGACTAACTGAAGTGTACGTTGTTTGAAAGAGGCACAATTAGACTGCTGGAACTGCAAACATAGACACTGCACAAAAAGGAATTTCCGACAGAGTAAAATAGAAAACTGCAGACAGAGAGATTCTGCAGAGAGAGAAAACGGAATAGAGAGAGATTCAGCAGACTGAGAAAATATTGGAACTGAGATCCAGTGCAGCTAGAAAGCTGCAAGAGAAACCCCCCAAAAAGAGTAGTATTTTGTGTGCTACTGTAAAGGCTATAGAGAGACTGAAATATGTTAAAGCTGTTAAAGCAAAGCCACTGTGAAAGGGAAGGAAGTCTGGACCTGTGAGGAATACAGGTCAATGACTTTAACCTCATTGTTTAGACTGTTTGTTTATTGTTTGCTCCCTTCCAGGATTAGCTGGTAGCAGGCCTGGTTAGTTAGGGAACAAACAGTAAAAAAAAAAGGTAGTGCTCGGATAATGCTAGGCCATTTTATTTTCAGGTCTTGGAGTTAAAGACCATCCACAGAGAAAACAAGAGGAAGCATGAAACCTAATTTTTCTTACCTTTCTGTCTTTTGGATAAATATGACTGTGATAGTTTATGGGATCCTGGGAAGTAGCATGCTTAGGTCTACTCAAGGGACATACTTCTCAACCCAAGTTTAGGATGTAGCCTCCCCGTCAAGGGGTTGATGAATGAACCTGATTATAAGATCCCATTTGATGGAAGAGAAAGCTCAGGAAGCCAACAAGCTCAATGCTGAGAATTATAGGACTTAAGCAGCTTAAGAGATTGCTCAAGCAGCTAAATAAGCTTTGTCCCTAAAGCAAGATGAAGATATTAAAGGGGCTCATGTGAGAAAAAGTCAAAAAATAAAGAGTACAAACGTACAAACGTACTGTAGCCTCAGCATTAAATATGTTGATCAAGACACTGCAGAAAATTTGACTCAAACCAATGCAAAATGTTTTGGTAAGAGAAAAGGAGAGGCCTCCGTAAGAAACCTGTACAAACCCAGCATCTGTCCCTGGTGAGGATGACACTATAGAAAGGAAATGCCTGACAAAGATATCTGACCCAGAAAAGGGGAGGTCAAAAAGATGATTGCAGCCAATAACCTTTTCAAAGAAAGACTGTCCTGATTTTGATGAGAAAACTTTCATCAGCTCATCATCTTTACAAAGGATTCCAGAGGAACCACCATACCTGAGAAGACATACGGAGCAGAGCATAGACATATGTCTTGTTAAAATAGCGCTATGGAATATTTTGGGGCGTTACAAGTAAAAAATGATAATAATAATAGTGAAATATCCTGAAAGCTCTCTGTCTTGGGTGGCCATAATAAAGAATACTCTGGACAAGGAGAGGCAAGAGGGAATCAAGTACATGAAGAAAAAAAAGATGGACTCTATCCCAATGCAACTGAAAAGGCTGAAATTGAAGACAGGCAAATTGCTACTAATATAAAGGATGATGCCAAATTACATGCCTGAATGGAGGAAGAAGTATGCATTTGAGGGCAATAAGGTGCCTTACAGAAGAAGAAGCAGATATCTATTAGAGAGCAGAGTGAGAGTCTAAGCTGAGAGTTGTGCAAGAGCTACAGAAAAGTGGAAAACAGAAGGAGTGAGACCTCCTAATAGTTTATCTCAGAGATAAGCAGAAATCACAAGTCCCTCCACTCAGCTACATGAAATAAAAAGTCCCATAAGCAAGGCAAGCAGCTTTAGATTGTAAGCTTGTGAGTTTTTAATCTTGTTAGGTGCTTTAGGGAAAGCACAGTGTATGTATTAATTTAAAGCATAATAAACAGCATTGTATTCAAATTGTTTTTGACTTGTACTAAACCCCTGTATAGCAGGGCAGGTTACAAATAAAGGATCACAATAAATAAATAAGCAACTATAGTTACATAGTAATTAAGGTTGAAAAAAGACTTTCAGTTCATCAAGTTCAACCTTTTAAGATCTCCTCTGATCTACAATATGCGGATTAGTTATTAATTAATTAGTTGTTAATAATTATTAATCAACTATTTAATTTTTTTTAATTATTATTAATTAATCCAGAGGAAGGCCAACAAAAAAGAAATACGTAAAACTTAGCCAATCGTCTCAAAGGTAAAAGAAAAAAAAAGATTCCTTCCTGACCCCAGATACGGGCAATCGAATTTCTCACTGAATCAATACTCTCTCTCTTATTATCCAGGATAACACTGAATTCACTTTAGAATTAGAAATAAATCCAGTCCCCTTTTAAAGTTATCGATCGAATCCGCTGTCACCACCTCCTCTGGTAGAGAATTCCACAGACTAACCACCCTTACTGTGAAGAACCCTTTTCTTTCTTTGAGGTGGAATCTTTTTATTTCTAACCTCAAGGGATGTCCTCTTGTCAGTTGAAAACCTCTTGGCACAGAAAGCTCCATTGACCAATCTTTATACTGACCCTGGATGTATTTATATAAGGTAATCATATCTCCTCTTAGACGCCTTTTTTCTAGAGAAAATAAGTTTAATTTGGTTAGTCTTTCTTCAAAACTTAGTCCCTCCATTCCCCTTATTAGTTTTGTTGCCCTTCTCTGTACCTTTTCCAGCTCTAAAATGTCCTTTTTATTAAGTGGTGCCCAAAATTGTACTCCATATTCCAAATGAGGGCGTACTAGAGATTTGTATAGTGGCAGAATTATATTTGCTTCCCTTGCTTCTATACCCTTCTTAATGCATGCTAATATTTTATTTGCCTTTGCAGCTGCTGCTTGGCTTTGAGCACTGTTACCTAGGTGGTTGTCCACAAGCACTCCCAAATCCCTTACAATATCTGATACCTCTAGATTTGCTCCATTAAGATTATAAATTGCATGGCTATTTTTCCTTCACAGATACATAACTTTACATTTATTTGTATTAAACCTCATCTGCCATTAAGATGCCCATTCCTTAATTTTACGTAAATCCCTTTGGAGGGAAAGTACATCATTATCTGATTTAATTACCTTGCACAACTTTGTGTCATCAGCAAAAATGGAGACACTACTTTCCAGTCCCACCTCTATGTCATTAATAAATATGTTAAAAAGGAGAAGACCTAATACTGAACCCTGCGGATCCCCACTTACCACATTAGTCCAATCGGAGTATGTTACATTTACAACAACCCTTTGCTTCCTGTCTTTTAGCCAGCTCTCAATCCATGAGCAGATATTTACTGCAATTCCAGTATCTCTTAGTTTGCACAATAGTCTTCCATGTGGCACTGTATCAAAAGCCTTTGCAAAATCCAAAAAGACTACATCCACTACGTTGCCTTGATCCAGGTTCCTACTAACCTCCTCATAGAAACTAATTAGGTTTGTTTAACACGACCAATCCCTCATAAATCCATGTGGACTCCTACTTATAATCCTGTTCAAAAAGACATATTCTTGTATATTATCCATTATTAACCCTTCTAAAATCTTCCCCACTACAGAAGTGAGGCTCACTGGTCTTTAATTCCCCGGATTTGCTCTTGCTCCTTTTTTAAATATATGTATCACATCTGCTTTTCTCCAGTCATCTGGTAGAGACCCCGTGTTGAGTGAAACTTGAAAAATTAAAAATAATGGTTTGGCTATTACAGAACCCAGTTCCCTCAGTACAATGTTGTTTGCTTCACAATAAAAAAAAAAACATCTTCAAAGTTGTGGGCATGTTCTGTAAATTAAATAATGCAAATCCTCAAACACCCCATGCCAAGGGGGGTGAATACTTTTGCAAGGCACTGTATATATGTGTGTGTGTGTGTGTGTATATATATATATATATATATATATATATATATATATCACATATATATTTCTCACCAGCGTGGTCTTGCCAAACGTTAAAGCAATTGCGGCCAGGCAAGGACTGCTGAAGGCGCTCACTGCGCTGGTGGAGAGGAGTGCCATAGGCACTCATCCCTACGACCCGTATGGCTTAGCCCAAAAAATAAAAAAAATCACACACAGCATAGGGGGGAAAGCCAAGGGAGTGAGGTTTCACACACATTTAAGTGCAATTTAAAGACTTTCGACACTTGAAAATCCAAGAAGCAAGAGAAAAAATGGCCAGCGAAAAAAAACAAAAACGAGGCTACACTTTTACACAGAACCGTACAAGCTACAAAATAAACTATTAGGAAGGAAGCAAAATGCTCGACACCCGCATAACACATAGACAATCGCAGCCATTTTACAACACTAACTGCAAATTAATAACATTACCATTACAAAATGCGGAACTACACAGCTAAACAAACGGCTTCCCCTCACGCACGCAGCCCATTTACAGTACACACATTGCTGACACTTACACCTCACAAACAGATTGTTAGCTCTTCAGGATATTGCTTCCTGCATATATTAATTACAAATAGGTAAAGTATATTAATTTATGATTTTATTAATTAATTATCATAAAAAAATACATAGCAAAAAAAACAGACAACAGGATCACAATAAACGCCAAAGGCGATCAACGTGCGCCTCGCCAAGGAGTGCCAACGGTATTTAGAGGAGCAAAACTACACCAGGGGAGAGGCTCGCAATGCGCACCAAAAAGCGATCAGCGCAAACCTTGCGAAGAGCGCCTAAAGGAGCTCTGATAACCAAAAATACACAAACCGAGAAGCTCACAATGAGCGACGAAGGTACTCACACAACCAAAAGACTTACTTTGTGTGGCAAACAGCATTACCTGCCTTACAATTGTATTGCCGTAATTTTTTGACGGGCAAGTCGCTAGTATATATATATATATATATATATATATATATATATATATATATGTGTGTATATTGTGACCGTTTCCCCCTTAGATATATGACAAGCAAGTGGAGTATGGAGTTCTTGACAGGAGTGATGGAGTTAAAACTTTTGAAGAACTCCTAATTAGTGCAACTTCCCTTTAAAAGCTTGGAAAGCAGACATGGAAGGGGGCGTGGCTGGCTAGGCTCTGGGGAGGCTGTGTGCTGCCGTCAGACTGAAGCTGAAAGGTGATCCGGTGTGGAGTTACAGTGGACGCTTTGGAGCAAGCCTGTAAGAGATCACCTGATTTACAGTGGCTGGGAGTACTGGGACCACAGCAAGAAGTTTGTGCCGTTTGCAGTCGCAGGACGTTGTGAGCTGGAAGAGTGAATACAGCCTCAGGACGCCAAGTAAGTGAAGGGATTAGTGAGGATCCCCAGACAGAGTTGCCTTAAAGGCCTAAGCGTGTGTGAAGCTGACAGAGGCCTCTGAGTGAAGATGCCCAGACTTATTATGCCCCAGGGAAGAGGCTGAGTTTGAGGAGAGAAGTGTGAAGGGATTAGTGAGAATCCCCAGGCAGAGTTGCCTTAAAGGCCTAGCGGGTGTGAAGCTGACAGAGGCCTCAGAAGGAAGATACCAAGACTTATTATGCCCCAGGGAAGAGGCTGAGTTTTGAAGAGTAAAGTGAATACAAGTTAGTGTTGTTATATATTTAAGGGTCCCTGGGGTGAAGCATACGGGAGAGACGGACGGGCCCTATGCTTCATCCGCGACGGTGTAAAGAGTACCGTGGAAGACTTCCAGATGTACTAGAAATTATGTGTATCCTGGCCACAAGGTGGCAGTATAAGTAAGAAGAGATTATGTGGATCCTGGCCACAAGGTGGCAGCATGAGTAAGAAGAGATTGTGTATCCTGGCCACACGGTGGCAGTATAAGTAAGAAGAGATGGTGTGTATCCTGGCCACAAGGTGGCAGCATAAGTAAGAAGAGATTATGTGGATCCTGGCCACAAGGTGGCAAAATAAGTAAGAAGAGATTGTGTATCCTGGCCACAAGGTGGCAGTATAAGTAAGAAGAGATCGTGTGTATCCTGGCCCCACGGTGGCAACCTAAGAGAATATTTGTATCCAGGCCACAAGGTGGCAAAACAACCTACATGACTGTATCCTGGCCACTAGGTGGCGCTATTGTGCGAAAGCTACTCTTTCCGGAAGACAGGGTTGTAGTGTTTTTCCCCTGCTGCAGATAAGCTGCACAGGAGTAGTCAGGGTGTTCCTGCGTTACAGTCAGCACGTTTACGTAGATGTTTATTTCCTTTATTTTAAGCAGAGTTACTGCTCAGTTGTTACTTTCTTTTGTAAATAAACCAATTTGCTGTATTTCAAGCAAGTATCAGTCTCTTCTTCAAGTAACCACCGATTTACACGACCATCCTGGTCACAATATATATAAATCTACCCCAGCCCTGTCTTATTTTCCTTCCTGTAGCTCTCCCAAGAACACATAAATTCCCCTCCCATAACTCCACAGGTCCTGGAAGGACCATAAATACACACTGAGGCAAAAATGTTCATACAAGTAAAAACATTCGGCCACTTTCCCTGGCTAATCTATACATATACACACTACACTTCTTCTGTCCCCTTAATAAATTCTGATTGTCCTCAGAGAATCGTAATCAACAATTTCATTATAATAATTAGTACGTTTCAGATACTTATATGTATATAAATTGCCATACTTATCAGTTTATATATATATATATATATATATATATATATATATAAATATATATATATATATATATGTATATACCAAACTGTCTATAGAGCAGTGAATGTGTGTTTGTATGAGGTAATTCCAGTGTCCCCAGTATCAGCCCTCACCTCCTCAGACCATGCTCAGCTTCCTCTCTGTGTCCAGGAGTGGGGTGGGGCCAAAGTCCAGCTCAGCCAATCACAGCACATCAGTGTCACAGTGTGTCGAGGGGAGGGGCCACAGTCTAGCTCAGCGAATCACAGCACCCTCACCGTAATCGCCTGAATAGAAACAACATCCGTACACAGTGTGGGACAGGAAAGATAATGTTTGTGACTGCCTGTGTGTATATGTGACTGTGTGTGTTTGTGACTGCCTGTCTCTATATGTGACTGCTTCTGTGTGTGTCTCATTGCCTGTGTGTATATGTGACTGTGTGACTGCCTGTCTGTATATGTGACTGTGTGACTGCCTGTCTGTATATGTGACTGCTTCTATGTGTGTCTCATTGCCTGTGTGTGTGTGACTGCCTGTCTGTATATGTGACTGCTTGTGTGTGTGTGACTGCCTGTGTGTATATGTGACTGTGTGTGTGTGTGACTGCCTGTGTGTGTGTGACTGCCTGTGTGTATATGTGACTGTGTGTGTGTGTGTGACTGCCTGTGTGTATATGTGACTGTGTGTGTGTGTGACTGCCTGTGTGTATATGTGACTGTGTGTGTGACTGCCTGTGTGTATATGTGACTGTGTGTGTGACTGCCTGTGTGTATATGTGACTGTGTGTGTGTGTGTGTGTGACTGCCTGTCTGTATATGTGACTGCTTCTATGTGTGTCTCATTGCCTGTGTGTGTGTGACTGCCTGTCTGTATATGTGACTGTGTGTGTGTGTGTGACTGCCTGTCTGTATATGTGACTGCTTCTATGTGTGTCTCATTGCCTGTGTGTGTGTGTGACTGCCTGTGTGTATATGTGACTGTGTGACTGCCTGTGTGTATATGTGACTGTGTGTGTGTGACTGCCTGTCTGTATATGTGACTGTGTGTGTCTGCCTGTGTGTATATGTGACTGTGTGTGTGTGTGATTGCCTGTCTGTATTTGTGACTGCTTCTGTGTGTGTCTCATTGCCTGTGTGTGTGTGACTGCCTGTGTGTATATGTGACTGTGTGTGTGTGTGTGTGACTGCCTGTCTGTATATGTGACTGCTTTTGTGTGTGTCTCATTGCCTGTGTGTGTGACTGTCTGTGTGTATATGTGACTGTCTGTGTGTATATGTGACTGTGTGTGTCTCATTAGCTGTGTGTGTGTGACTGCCTGTGTGTGTGTGACTGCCTGTCTGTATGTGTGAATGCTTCTGTGTGTGTCTCATTGCCTGTGTGTGTGACTGTCTGTGTGTATATGTGACTGTGTGTGTCTCATTAGCTGTGTGTGTGTGACTGCCTGTGTGTGTGTGACTGCCTGTCTGTATATGTGAATGCTTCTGTGTGTGTCTCATTGCCTGTGTGTGTATTATGTATGTGAACCCCATCACAAATAGGATTTACGGCTGGTCTCTGGATGGGTGCACCTAGAGAGCAACTATCCCCAGAATCTCTTCTCAATACTCGCTTCTCTCTATGAGCCTGGGTGTCCCACAGGAGTCCCCATCAACACCCATCATCCTTGTGCTTTGGGGTGGCAGTTCCCTTAACCGCACGAGGGTCCCTATGGACTTCTTTGGGTCCTCTAACTATCTATGTACCCATATGGCACCAAACAATAACCTGTTACCATGGAGGTTCCTATAGTAAGTATGGGACCTCATTGGCACCCAGTCTCCTCTGGGTCTGTGCCCGTGTTTCTTGCATTATGATATAGAACACAGTACAAGAGGCTGTGATATTTTTCCAAATTTTAACTGGAATTTAGCCAGTGATAAACAAAAGGCAGTCATACCCACAGGCAGCAAAAGACACACATGGGCTGTGACATACATACTTACAGAAACAGACAGTCACATACACAGAGGTAGTCATACACACACACAAACTGGCAGTCACACAGACAGAGCCAGTCACATACATAGGCAGTGATGTATACACAGGCAGTGATACACACAGGCAGTCTCACATAGATAGACAGTGACGTATACATAGGCAGTGACAAACACACAGGGGCAGTCAAACACATCTTCATTTCAAATGTGTGACATATACACATAGACAGTCACACACTGGCAGTGACACACAGAGACTCTGTGACACACACAGACAGTCAAATGCACACTCACAGGCAGTCAAACATGATAAACGTAGGTGATCACAAAGAAACAGACAATCGCTTAGGCAGAGGCAGTCACATATTCACACTCAGTCACACAGACTGTGACACAGACACCAACAGTCACACTCATACACACAGAGGCAGCCCTACACACAAATGGAGCAGTCATACAGAAACACAGGCATTCACACACACAGGTGGTCACATGCACACACCCAAAAAGGCAGTCACACATACAGGCAGTAAGACACACACACAGTTTGTGACAGACACACATAAACACATAAGCAGTCACACACATAGACAGTTACACACACAACATACATACACAGGCAGTCACACACATGCACAAATAGAAAGTCACACACATACAAAGCAGCAGTCACAGGCATCGAGATGCACACACACTCACGCAGGCAGTCACATACATACACAAGACGTCACACAAAAACTTACACACATACATAGACAGTCATACACACAAACAGGCAGTCACACAGGAACATACATATAGAGCACTATAGGTTTTCAGAGCACTGGGCTGAATTCTCACTTGGGTACAATCTCTATAGCAGGGATGGATTGCACCTTAATGATGCGGGAGCTTTTGTGCTAGGGATAGGATGATAGAACGGCTGGAGGAGTTATTAAACTAATAGGTGGGGGGGACTAGATAGGAGTAAGGGGGGAGAGGGGATAAGGGATGAATTAACCACTCATGGGGGAGAAGATAGGGGAGGGGTAGTATAGTCAATAGGGAGGTATTACTAAGTAATTTAAGTACAGAGGCAGGCACTTCAGAACTACAAACTCATAACATAAGATGTATGCTTACTAATGCCTAAATGGGAGAGCTAGAATTATTGGAAGATTAACGAAAAATGGGATTTAATAGGCATTACTGAAACGTGGTGGGACGAATCTCATGACTTGACTGTTAATCTGGATGGTTATAACCTATTTAGGAAAGATTGGGGCAATGGTAAATGAGGAGGAGGGATTTGTCTGTATGTTAAGCCTGAATTTAAGCCTATAGTCAGAGAAGATATTTATGCTGGACCTAGTGATAAAGTTGAATGTTTGTGGGTAGAGTTAAATAGCGGAGCAGCAAATTCCAAAAGAATATTAGTAGGAATGTGCTATAAACCCCCAAATATAATTGAAAGTGAGGAAATACAAATATTGTTACAGATTGGAAATGTGGCTAAGCATGGGCAAGTTCTAATAATGGGAGATTTTAATTACCCTGATATAAACTGGATAAATGAGACCAGCAGTTCATCTAAGGGGAGCAGGTTCTTGAGTACACTCTGGGATTATTATCTGGCCCAGGTTGATCAAGAGCCTACTAGAAATGAAGCTATCTTAGATTTACTCATCACAAATAATATTTATATAGTAACAAATGTTGGAATAGGGCAAACTTTGGGAAACACTCATCACAACACAGTCTCATTTGAGATTGAATTAAAAAAACAAAACTGTAAGGGTCCAAAAAAAAAACTCTTAATTTTAAAAGGGCAGATTTTAACGGTCCAAGGGCAGCAATACAAAGTATAAACTGGGACAGAGAACTGATAGGTAAAAACACTGAACATAAATGGACAACATTTAAATCCTTACTAAATATACATACACATCGGCATATACCGTGTGGGAATAAAAGTAAGCTGTGTGGCTTAACAATGTTTTTTAGATCAAGATACAGAGTAAAAAACAGGCATTTACATTATACAAACAAGAGGGGACAGAGTTTGCTTTACGGGAATACAAGGAAATCAACAAGGCAGCAAAAGGCCTATTAGACTGGCTAAAATAGAAAATGAAAAATTAGTTGCAAAAGAGACCCTAAAATATTTTTTAAGTATAAAAATGGGAAGAAGGCGAGGAAGGAAGCTATAGGAACATTAGAATGTGAAACAGGCTGTCTGAAAATTAGTGACCAGGAAAAGGCAGATGAGCTAAATAGGTTCTTTCTTCGGTATACACAAGGGAGGTACAAGTGGTAGGGACACTGCAACATAATGGGGCTACACTACCTTCACCAAATAAATCCAAAAGAGGTTGGAAACAATAAATGACAATAAAGCCCCGGGTCCTGATGGAATACATCCAAGGGTACTGAGGGAACTGGGTTCTGTAATAGCCAAACCATTATATCTAATTTTTCAAGATCCATTCAACACAGGGCCACTACCAGATGACTGGAGAAAAGCTGATGTGATACCTATATTTAAAAAGGGAGCAAGAGCAAATCCGGGGAATTATAGACCTGTAAGCCTCACTTCTGTAGTGGGAAAGCTCTTAGAAGGGTTAATAAGGGATAATATACAATTGGACAGTGCTTTTGCAAAAGTATTCACCCCCATGGTATTTTTTGTGTTTTGTTTCCTCACAACCTGGAATTAACATGGATTTTTTGAGGAGTTGCATAATTTAATTTACAGAACATGCCCACAACTTTGAAGATTATTATTTTTATTATTATAAAGCAAACAAAAAATAGGACAACATAACTGAAAAAGTCAATGTGCTTAAATATTCACCCCCTAAAGTCAATACTTTATAGAGCCACCTTTTGCAGCAATCACAGCTCCGAGGCTTTGGATAAGTCTCTATGAGCTTGCCACATCTTATCACTGGGATTTTTGCCCATTCCTCCTTGCAAAACTGCTCCAGCTCCTTCAAGTTGGATAGTTTGCGCTTGTGAACAGCAATCTTTAATTCTGACCACAGATTTTTTATTGGATTGAGGTCTGGGCTTTGACTAGGCCATTCCACCACATTTACATGTTTCCTCTTAAACCACTCAAGTGTTGCTTTAGCCGTGTGTTTGGGGTCATTGTCACACTGGAAGGTGAACCTCCGTCCTAGTCTCAAATCACGCACAGTGGTACAGGTTTTGCTCAAGAATATCCCTGTATTTAGCACCATCCATCTTTCCCTCAACTCTGATCAGTTTCCCAATCCCAGCTGCTAAAAATCATCCCCACCGCATGATGCTGCCACCACCATGTTTCACTGTGAGGGTGGTGTTCTTTGGGTGATGTGATGTGTTCGGTTTGCACCAGACATAGCGTTTTCTTTGATGGCCGAAAAGTTAAATTTTAGTCTCATCAGAGCAAAGCACCTTCCTCCATACATTTTGGGAGTCTCCCACATGCCTTTTCGCAAACACAAAACGTGCCATTTTGTTTTTCTTTTGGACACTCTGCCATAAAGCCCAACTCTATGGAGCGTATGGCTTATTGTCGTCCTATGTACAGATACTCCATTCTCTGCTGTGGATCTCTGCAGCTCCTCCAGGGTTACCTTAGGCCTCTGTGCTGCCTCTCTGATTAATGCCCTCCTTTACGGTCCGTGAGTTTTTGGCAGGTTTGCTGTTGCGCCATGTTCTTTTAATTTGGTTATGATAGATTTGATGGTTCTCCTGGGGATCATCAAAGATTTTAATATTCTTTTATAACCTAACCCTGACTTGTACTTCTCAACAACATTGTCCCTTACTTGTTTGGAGAGTTCCTTGGTCTTCATGGCAGTGTTTGGTTAGTGGTGTCTCTTGCTTAGGTGTTGCAGCCTCTGGGGCCTTTACAAAATGCTGTGTATATGACAGATTGCACACAGGTGGGCATCATTTCACTAATGATGTGACTTCTGAAGGTAATTGGTTGCACCAGAGCTTTTTATGGGCTTTATAACAAAGGTGGTGAATACATCCGCACATGCCTATTTCTAAAAAATAGTTTTATGTATATATTTTTCTCATTTCACTTCACCTACTTACACTATTGTGTTCTGATCCATCACATTAAATTCAGATTAACAAAACATTGCACTTAAGGCTGTAATGTAACAAAATAGGTAAAAAGAGGGTGAATACTTTTGCAAGGCAAAGTAAATAGCCCTATTAAATTCCCCTAACGTGTAAAACCGTAGCCCCTAATGTAGCCAGCAAGACTTGCGACTATTAAATTTGCCAAATAAAGCATGCAGCTGCCGATCTGCGGGTTATGAGCGAAAAAAGCCTTTGTTCTATCAAGCCCGTAACGGCGACGTTCCAATTTCGCTATTAAATTGCAACAAATTTCCAAAGGCGCCTTGGTGTTCAAGCCTGTAACCTTAAAATGAAGGCCAAAAAATGACGGGCTCCAAATAGGACCCGCAAAGGGTTTACAGACAATTTACTGCAATGAAGCTGTGAGCTATACCATGTAGGGTCACTCTAGGTGGGCACGTCATAGCAGAGAGGTCAGACAAATCATACTCTACTAGAGAAGGAGCTGTCAACCCACTCCAGTGTCACCTGCCATATAAAATTTAGTCCCTCAGGGGAGTGTTCATACTCCACAGTATCACTAATTGGGCTTGGCCTGTGTATTAACCCTTTGTTATTATTATACAAGCGACTTGCCCGTCAAAAAATGAAAATGCTATTTGCCACACAATGTGAGTGTACTGTGTGCCTCAACTATATAGACCCCTCTAACGCAGTAATGAACGCATGTAATAACACTATAAGTGCCATGAGGGTCATCCAGTACCCTCATGACCCAAAGTGTAAGCACTAAACCACTTTAACCCGATCACTTATGGGGGTCTATCCAGACCCTCATAAGCCTCTATTTAACCCCATCAGTCCCATAAGGGTATATTATGACCATTATGGGCCTGTTACAACCCAACATTAACCACATAAGTGCCATGACGGTCCTCAAGGACCATCATGCCACTAAGTCTAAACACTCCACTGCACTATACCCCCCAATAAAACATTAAATATCAAGTAACCCCCTCTACACTAACCTATTAACACCTACACTATCTACCTACACTACCTACCTACCCCCTAATAACCCCTTCCCACCACTGTAATTGCCAAAAACAAAAAAACTAAAGTCACCAAAAATCTACATTAACTAAAAAAAAAAAAAAATTCACAAAAAAAACATCTACATTACAGAAAATAAAAAACCTGAATCACAAAAAATAAAAAATCTACATTACAGAAAATAAAAAGTTTAAAAAGTTAAAATTAAAATTACAGGAAATAAAAAAACCTAAATAACAAAAAATTAAAAAAGGAACATTACAGAAAATAACAAAATACATTACAACCCCCCCCCCCCAGTACAGAAAAAAAAATTACACAACTGAAAAGGAAAGACATATAATACATACAATACAATACATACAATACAATGCATACAATACAAATAAAATTAAATACAATACAATACACACCTATCTAATATACATCCCCCAATCTATCTAATATACAATACATCCTAAGTATGTAATATACAGTCAGGTCCATAAATATTGGGACATCGACATAATTTTAATCTTTTTGGCTCTATACACCACCACAATGGATTTGAAATTAAACTAACAAGATGTGCTTTAACTGCCGACTATTAGCTTTAATTTGAGGGTATTTACATCCAAATCAGGTGAACGGTGTAGGAATTACAACAGTTTGTATATGTGCCCCCCACTTTTTAAGGGACCAAAAGTAATGGGACAGATTAACAGTCATAAATACAATTTTCACTTTATAATACTTGGTTGCAAATCCTTTGCAGTCAATTACAGCCTGAAGTCTGGAACGCATAGACATCACCAGACGCTGGGTTTCATCCCTGGTGATGCTCTGCCAGACCTCTATTGCAAGTGTCTTCAGTTCCTGCTTATTCTTGGGGCATTTTCCCTTCAGTTTTGTCTTCAGCAAGTGAAATGCATGCTCAATCGGATTCAGGTCAGAAGATTGACTTTGCATAAGATTCCACTTCTTTCCCTTAAAAAACTCTTTGGTTGCTTTTGCAGTATGCTTCGGGTCATTGTCCATCTGCACTGTGAAGCACCGTCCAGTGATTTCTGAAGCATTTGGCTGAATATGAGTAGATAATATTGCCCGAAACACTTCAGAATTCATCCTGCTGCTATTGTCAGCAGTCACATCATCAATAAATACAAGAGAACCAGTTCCATTGGCAGCCATACATGCCCACGCCATGACACTACCACCACCATGCTTCACTGATGAGGTGGTATGCTTTGGATCATGAGCAGTTGCTTTCCTTCTCCATACTCTTCTCTTCCCATCACTCTGGTACAAGTTGATCTTAGTCTCATCTGTCCATAGGACGTTGTTCCAGAACTGTGAAGGCTTTTTTAGATGTTGTTTGGCAAACTCTAATCTTGCCTTCCTATTTTTGAGGCTCACCAATGGTTTACATCTTGTGGTGAACCCTCTGTATTCACTCTGGTGAAGTCTTCTCTTGATTGTTGACTTTGACACACATACACCTACCTCCTGGAGAGTGTTCTTGATCTGGCCAACTGTTGTGAAGGGTGTTTTCTTCACCAGGGAAAGAATTCTTCGGTCATCCACCACAGTTGTTTTCAGTGGTCTTCCGGGTCTTTTGGTGTTGCTGAGCTCACTGGTGCGTTCTTTCTTTTTAAGGATGTTCCAAACAGTTGATTTGGCCACACCTAATGTTTTTGCTATCTCTCTGATGGGTTTGTTTTGTTTTTTTCAGCCTAATGATGGCTTGCTTCACTGATAGTGACAGCTCTTTGGATCTCATATTGAGAGTTAACAGCAACAAATGCAAATAGCACACTTGAAATTAACTCTGGACCTTTTATCTGCTCTTTGTAAGTGGGATAATGAGGGAATAACAAACACCTGGCCATTGAACAGCTGAGCAGCCAATTGTCCCATTACTTTTGGTCCCTTAAATAGTGGGAGGCGCATATACAAACTGTTGTAATTTCTACACCGTTCACCTGATTTGGATGTAAATACCCTCAAATTAAAGATGAAAGTCTGCAGTTAAAGCACATCTTGTTCGTTTCATTTCAAATCCATTGTGGTGGAGTATAGAGCCAAAAAGATTAGTTTTGTGTCGATGTCCCAATATTTATGGATCTGACTGTACATCCCCCAATCTATCTAATATACAATACATCCTATCTATGTAATATACATCCCCCAGCTATCTAATATACAATACATCCTATTTATCTAATATACATCCCCCAATCTATACAATACATCCCACAATGTAATATACAGTACATGCTATCTCTATCTAGAAACCCTAATTCTAAGCTAAGATAAAATAATTCAGACCACTTACCTTTGAGATGTCCCTTCAGATCAGCCACCTAGGGAAAAAAACATAAAAAAATAAGTACAACATTTACATAAAATAAATAATCATAGTACATATTCTAAATATTCTCACCTTTCCAGCATGTCCCGTCCTTCTTCTTTTGCTCTTCTCCGGCGCGTCCCCTGTTAAAAAAAACATTACATTAATACACATACATAAACATAAAACAAAGTAAAATAAACATAATTTACATTGTATTTACCTCCCCGCGATGTCCCCGGCCTCCTCTTCTTCTGCCCCGCTGGGCCCTGGAAAAATCCACGCTCTAAAAAAAAAAATGGTTAAAAAACTAACGGTGGTCCGCACTCACGAACCTCCCCGATGCTAATGAGCCTCCTACGGAGTGTTTCAGAATAAAATTGGCAATGGCGGCTTCTGATTGGCTGAAAACGCTGTCTATCAAATTCAGCCAATCAGAAGACGCCAATTGTGAGCCAATGAGAAAGGGATACACCCCAAAATCCCACTCCGATTGGATAACGCACCTGTCAATCTTAATTTGAACCAATCAGAAGGCTTTATTGCCATCAGCGAATCACAATGGGATACACCCCCACAGGTGATTGGCTGAAGACATCTGCACCTTCCCATTGGCTGTAATACTGATTGATATTGACAAGAGCCAATGAAAAGGCGCAAATGCCTTCAGCCAATCAGTACGTGGGGGTGTATACCATTGTGATTGGCTATTGTCAGTGCAACCAATAAGAATGCGCTGATGCCTCCAGCCAATCCCCCTGTGGGGGTGTATTCCATTGTGATTGGCTGAAGGCATCTGGTTTAAATAAAGATTGACAGGTGCATTATCCAATTAGAGTGGGATTTTAGGGTGTATGTCTTTCTGATTGGCTCACACATTGGCACCTCCTGATTGGGTGAATTTGATAGACAGCGTTTTCAACCAATCAGAAGGCGCCATTGCCTATTTTCTTCCGGAAAAGTCTCCGGGAGGCTTATTAGCGTCGGGGATGTCTGCGATAGTGGATCTCCGTTATTTCTTTTATTTTTATTTTTTAAGAGCACGATTCCCGGGGCGGGGCAGAGGAGAAGGAGGCTGTAGACATCGCGGGGAGGTAAGTACAATGTAGATTCTGTTTATTTTATTTTGTTTTATGTTTATGTATCTGTACTAATGTTATGTTTTTTTTAACAGGGGACGCCCCGGAGAAGAAGAAAAGAAGAAGGACGGGGACATGCTGGAAAGGTGAGTAGAATATTGATAATGTTTATAATGTTTATTTATTTACTGTAAATGTGTTGCACTAATTCTTTTCATGTTTGTTCACTAGGTGGCTGATTTGAAGACATCTGCAAAGTTAAGTGGTCTTAATTATTTTATTTTAGCTTCGAGCTAGAGTATTTTATATATAGATAGCAGTTATTGTATATTAGCTAGGGGTATGTGTTTTATATAGATAGCATGTATTGTATATTAGATTGTTGTATTTATTTAGATACATTGGAGGATGTATATTAGATAGATAGTATTTATTGTATATTAGATAGATTGGGTGATGTATATTAGATAGATTGGGGGATGTATATTAGATAGGGGTGTATTGTATTGTATTTAATTTTATTTGTATTGTATGCATTGTATTGTATGCATTGTATTGTATTGTTTGTATTATATGTATTTCCTTTTCAGGTGTGTAATTCTTTTTTTTCTGTAATGGGGGGGTGGTTGTAATGTATTTTTTTATTTTCTGTTAGGTTCCTTTTTTTATTTTTTGTGACTTAGGTTTTTTATTTTCTGTAATGTAGATTTTTATTTTTTGTGATTTAGGTTTTTTTCTTTTATGTAATGTAGATTTTTTATTTTTCATGACTTTATTTTTTTTTCTTTTCTGTAATTAGAGTGGAGGGGGGGTTATTAGGGGGTAGGTAGGTAGTGTAGGTAGTGTAGGTGTTAATAGGTTAGTGTAGAGGGTGTTTAGTTGATATTTTATATTTTATTGGGGGGTATAGTGCAGTGTAGTGTTTATACTTAGTGGCATGATGGTCCTTGAGGACCATCATGGCACTTATGTGGTTAATGTTGAGGTGTAACAGGCCCATAATGGTCATAATATACCCTTATGGGACTGATGGGGTTAAATAGAGACTTATGGGGGTCTGTACTGACCCCCATGAGTGACAGAGTTAATGATATGTATTATGGGGGGCTCTATTGACCCCCATGAGTGACAGGGTTAATTAGGGGTTTATGGGGGTCTGTATTAAACCCCATGAGTGAGGGGGTTACCCCCCATGACCCCCATGAGTGACAGGGTTAATGATATGTATTATGAGGGTCTGTATTGACCCCCATGAGTGACAGGGTTAATTAAGGGCTTATGGGGGTCTGTATTGACCCCCATGAATTACAGGGTTAATTAAGCCTTACGGGGGTCTGTATTGACCCCCATGAGTTATAGGGTTAATTAAGCCTTATGGGGGTCTGTATTGATCCCCATGAGTTATAGGGTTAATTAAGGCTTATGGGGGTCTGTCTTGACCCCCATGAATGACAGGGTTAATTATGGGTTTATGGCAGTCTGTGTTGACCCCATGAGTGACAGGGTTAATTAAGGGCTTATGGGGGTCTGTATTGACCCCCATGAATTACAGGGTTAATTAAGGCTTACCGGGGTCTGTATTGACCCCCATGAGTTATAGGGTTAATTAACGCTTATGGGGGTCTGTATTGACCCCCAGGAATGACGGGGTTAATTATGGGTTTATGGCAGTCTGTATTGACCCTCATGAGTGAAAGGGTTAATTAAGTGCTTATGGGGGCTGTATTGACCCTGATGAGTGATGGGGTTATTAAAAGGGTTTATGGGGGTCTGTATTGATCCCCATGAGTGCCAGGGTTATTTATGGGCTTATGGGGGTCTTTATTGCCCCCCATGAGTGACTGGGTTAATTATGGGTTTATAAGGGGGCTGTATTGACCTCCATGAGTGACAGGGTTAATTATGGGTTTATGGGGTCTGTATTGACCCCCATGAGTGAGGGGTTTAATTAAGTGCTTATGGGTGTCTATATTGACCCCCATGATTGACAGGGTTAATTAAGGGTTTATGGGGGTCTGTATTGACCCCCATGAGTTACAGGGTTAATTAAGTGCTTATGGGGGTCTGTATTGACCCTCATGAGCGACTGGGTTAATTAAGGGTTTATGGGGTCTCTATTGACCCCCATGAGTGCCAGGGTTATTTATGGGCTTATGTGGGTCATGTGATATGGTATTTAGTATTATATGATATCTAATGCTATTATGACTGTTACTCTTTTTATATGTATTTATCTATTGCATTTTAACTAGGGCTCATTAGTTTACATCTATAGGAATGTGACACTAATGTGATGCATGTGGATGTCACTTAACCCCAACCATTGAAAATGCACTGACATGGTTAGAACGGTATAACAAAGCTTTATGTTATACACAGACCACAATCAGAAATGGTCCAGACTGTGCATTAATATAATGCGTGTGGTGTGAGTGGATCCAGAGAGAGCAAGAGGCTATTATTGGGAAAAAGGGAATACCTACAGGGGGTAATGTGATAGTCTAGAATAAGCATGATGCATAGCACCTACCAGGGTCACATGATGTCACTACACCACTGCAACATGAATCTGATGAAAAAAGTATCATCACAAATTACTCCATTTAATTAAAGCAACCATTAGTGTGCATAGCACTTACAACTTGTCTAGATCTGCTCAAAGAAACAGATGATTCAACCTCTGGACTGAGTAGTCCAATCCAGTTTCACAGATACAGTGTGGTGACAAAGAAAAGAAGATATAAAAAAGTGGTCAACAAAAAAAAGGCGGAGGATGATAAAAAACTAATCAACATGCATGTACAGTACAGTGCTAAATAGTGTACCAATATACCAACTCACCTGATTCCCATCTGCAAGCATTACTAACTATTAGCTAGGTCTCTGAATAATCAGAAATATGAGGAAATTCCCTAATAAAATGGAGAGGACACAAAAGTCAGAAGCCAAATTCAATGTCACTTACATCATACCCGAGGATCTGTTCTCAGATATTGAGGTCAGAATCACATGCTTCACTAGTCCAGCTGTCAGTGGCGGTGACGGAGGCATGGTGGGAGGAGAGGACGGGCCGGGCTGCTGGTGTCCTGGGGATGCCACAGAGAGGGGTAGAGGAGGCGAGGCTGGGGAAAAGTCCTATCCTTAGCAGCCCGGCCAGATAGGACTCTGTCATTAGATGATGCCTCCCCTCCTCTCTATAGCACCTTACCAGGCTGCGCTTAACCTCTGCATGATTGACAGAGATGCTGGGCTGGTACCCCATAGGTCCAGTTGGAAGGCACAGTGAAATCCTTAGCCTTCGAGGAGGGGTATAGTTGATGATGACAATCTCTTCCATTGGTTCCATCTAAATCCGTAACTACGGGTTTGATTAATTGCATCTCAAGCCTGTAACTCGCAGCCCACTCTAATTTAATAGCTCTGTAACGCCACATTTCGAGCCTGCAGCCGTTGCGGGTCTCACGTTGCACATACAGGCTTGGAATTTAATGTGACTCATAGTCCCACTGACTAATAATCCCTCAAATCTAATGGCAAACTGGGGATCTGCCACTTATCATCTAAAGTAACAAAAAAAAGTCCATGATGCTTCTATTAACCCTTTTTTTCTCTCTCTTTTGTTGCAGGTCCTGGATATAGAGGAATTGTACTGAAGAGTGAAGAGTTATATTTGAATACTAATTTCACATATATCAATAAAAAACATTAATAAAAATCTTATTTTCAATACTGTTACAAGTAATCATATAAATACTTGAGCCAATATAGAAATCAAAATATCAAAAAGGACACATTTCATAAGTGTCCTAAGTAAATAAGCACCTAAGCATTTTTTTGGCTTGATATATTATTACATGTCAATAAATAGTAATAGTCAAAAAAAATTCTTACAAGTAATCACATAAATATCACATTCAATGTAGAAATATAGACACATTTCATAAGAGTTCTCAGTAGATCAGTGCCTACACATTACCTAAGCTTGATATATTTTTACATAATATCATAAACCACATATACAGAAATCTTGCCCAAATTAACAAAATACAGATGAATAATTGACATTATTGCAAATATAGAATTACTAATACCAGCATTGTAAGTCCTGATTGTTTAAGCCCAACATCCTAAAATTATGTCAAAATGTCTATTTTGGATATAATGGCTTTAGTACCCTATATTGGATATATGTAATTCCCAAATATAACTACTATTTAGGCATGTGTTTAAATATCAAAAAAATATAATCATCTACATTTATACTGATGTTCAACATATTTCCACACAAATATCACCAGGTCTCTAGATTGAAAATCATAGATCTTAAATCACTATCAACCCCAAAAAACGCCTCACATATGGAATTTAGATTTTAGATTTATTATACCGTTTAAATCCATTTAGACTCACAAAAATGGATCTTACTACAAAACAAAGAGACAAATCTCGACCCCAAGGGTAATGGAAACAAGCTAATAGTAGCCAAAAGGTCTAATATTACATTAAAAACTAAATCTCATTGTAAAAAAAATAACATAAAATGATGACTTTCATTTAATCCATGGGGCATAACTGTATTATGATGTGTTATCCATGTAGTCTGTCTTTTTAATAGTTCTATTTCTAGATTGCCATGACAAATCCCTAGCTTTACCTTTTCAAGGATTCTACATTTATGTTGTAGTATACATGAATATTTTGTAAAGAAATGTATTGCAACTGATGTTAGTGCCTTACCTTTATTATGATCCAGCCATCCAAGAATATTAAACAGATGTTCACCAAGTGTTCTTCTAGTTTCTCTGGTCGTCATACCAATATAGAGTAATCCACATGGGCACTCTAAACAGTATATCACCCCTGAACTACTACAATTATAGAATCATTTGATTTTAATATGTTTTCCAACCCTGTCAGCCTAATTTCTAGTTGATGTCATATATTGACAGGAGCTGCAGTGGTCCCATTTGGCAATGATCCAGTTTTTATTTTGTTTGAAAATTGACTTCTAACTTGGCGATCTCTTAAATTACGAGAACATCGTTGTCATGCCCAGGGCCTGACTGGACTGTTTTACGCTATGGCCTGGGCCGGGACTGGCAAGAAATGACCCTGTTTTTTTTGTTATAGTTATGTATTTTGTATTACTTATGGTTAAAATAACATAAATATTTTATGTATTTTAATTATGTTACAGTGTGGTTATCTGGTGATGACTCACCCAGCCCCACCAAAGTAAACAAACACAGGGTGTCTTGGGCAGATAAAACAGATAGTCTGAGTGTTTACAGCAAATGTACAGGGTTTCCAAGTAAGCAGGGGGTAGCTTATTGTTAATTGGTCCCTCTTCTATGTACCTAAGGATGGGGCTTACTGTGATTGGCCAGCCCGTGTGCCAGAAAATTGTATAAAATGTGACAATTAATAAAGGTATGGCAGTTGTGTCTGGACTTAAACATAAACAAGGTGTAAGTGTCATTCTGTGCATTAATCCTAATTCCATCTTCTGCTATCACAGGTGTAAAAGGACCACACAATTCTGCTTGATAGGTTTGAACCAGGTTCTTACCAAGTCCAATTGAAGTAGCAGATCGTGACAGACGCCAACTGACGCCAATGTTGTTTCCAAACAGAGATCCGACTACCATATCAGATCTTATAACTTCAGTATGTTTGTTTAAGATCTTACTCATTTCTTGCAACTGATTATTAAAAGTTCCAACAAAGCGAATAGACTGGTCTACTACCTCCATTTTTGGGGGAAGGAGAAGTTCTTCTCTTGTATATATTGCTCTTTGGTATTGCTTTTTTATCATAGTGCCACTATATCCTCTAGATTTCAATCTTGCTTTTAATTCTTGACATCTCGATTTAAAGGTACTATTATCTGAATAATGTCTATGTATTCTTAAAAATTTACCTGTCGGACTTGCTCTCTTTGTTGGAGGTAAGTGAGCACTATGAAAATTAAGCTTACTATTTGTAGCTGTAGGTTTCCTATATATATATATATATATATATATTGTGATCTCTCCCACAGTAGAGTCAAGATTTATGTGATGTGTTAATTTTAAATTAAAATTATAACAGTTTAAGATATTAATAAATTCACCAAATTCCTTCTGGCTTCCACCCCAAATGATGAGTATATTGTCTATATAATTAAGCCACATTGTGATGGAATCTGTGTACCTTGTATTGGCTTAATTAAACACGATTTCCTTCTCCCACCACCCAAATATATATTTGCATAAGTGGGGGCACATGCAGACCCCATCACCATCCTGCAGGTCTGCAGATAGAACCTTCCATCAAAAATAAATAAATACATTTTTAGGATGAAATCCAGAAGTTCTAAGATGGATTAATTCTTGTCATGGTGTTCAGTTGGCTCAATATTAAAAAAATATTGTATCGCATTACACACAATAGTATGATCAACTGAGGTATACAAAGACTCAACATGGTTGCTAAAAAGCTTGTGGGACTGAAAGTGATTCCCTCTAACCTATTGAGGACTTCCATAGTGTCTCTTATGTAGGAAGGCAGTCCTAGCACATAAGTTCTCTTAATCCATAGTCATCTATTCCATTCCTCCCATAATAATTGAACTGAGTGAAGTTCACTCGGAAATCACCACCGAGCTATCACATCACACACATAAGATTAACCTCAGAGTTATGCTATCGAAGTGCTTTAAATGACCCTTATATCTTAAGCTCCGAGTACCTGTCTCATAACTTTTTTTAAAATTGCTATCACATGCCTCCTGTAATTATATCCAATATCACTGACGTCTTTCCAAGTGTTTTGAAGTTTAAAAAGCCTACAGGCACGTTCAGAGCCTGATAAAGGCAGAAAATTCAAATTATATAGTAATTGAGTTTTGAAAAAGACTTTTAACAAATTCCTGCCTCACCCCTGGTACTAGCAATTTGATTACTACTCTACTGATCCAGGATAACCCTGTATTCCCTTTTTTTTCAAACATATATCCAACCCCATTTTTTAAGTTATCTATTGAATCCACTGTCACAACCTCCTTCATTAAAGAATTCTAGCATTTAACCACCCTTACTATGAAGAACCCTTTTATTGCTTTAAGGTGGAAACGTTCCATCTAACCACAATGCATGTCTTCTTGTCAGTAAAATTTGTTGGCACAAAAAGTTCACTTGACAAAGCCTTATATTGACCCTAGATTTATTTGTATAAAGTAGTGATGTCGCGAACATCAAATTTTGGGTTCGCGAAGAGCGAACACGAATTTCCATCAAATGTTTGCGAACGGGCGATCATCGGCGAACCCCATAGACTTCAATGGGCAGGCGAATTTCAAAACCCACAGGGACTCTTTCTGGCCACAATAGTGATGGGAAAGTTGTTTCAAGGTTGCTAACACCTGGACTGTGGCATGCCGGAGGGGGATCCATGGCAAAACTCCCACGGAAAATTACATAGTTGATGCAAAGTCTGGTTTTAAGCCATAAAGGGCATAAATCACCTAACATTCCTAAATTGTTTGGAATAACATGCTTTAAAACATCAGGTATGATGTTGTATCAATCAGGTAGTGTAAGGGTTACACCCGCTTCACAGTAACAGACAAATCTCCCCGTTTAATGCACCGCAAACAACCGCAAACAGTCCCTTTGCACAACCGCAAACTCCCCATTTGCACAAGGTTGAATACCATGCTAGCCATGTCCCGTTCCTTGTCCTCACTGATGTCATTGAAGGTCTCTTCCTCCACCCAGCCACCAAGGGTCCCCGAAAGGTGACAACAAGCCCCCTGGGACGCCTGCTGTGTTTGGTCTTCCACCTCCTCAAAGCCACCTTCCTCCTCTGACTCCTCTTCTTCAGACTCCCAGTGTCTGGAGGCTTCCACTGCCCGGCATGGAAGATTATACACAGGTTAGAGTCTGGGGGCTTCCACTGCCCAGCATGGAAGATTATACACAGGTCAGAGTCTGGGGGCTTCCACTGCCCAGCATGGAAGATTATACACAGGTCAGAGTCTGGGGGCTTCCAGTGCACAGCATGGAAGATTATACGCATTGCCTCTGCGTTATTATAAGGTGTGTACTGTTAAGTAGCACTATTCCTATCGGTTTAAAGTGTTGTTTTATGTCACTGAGCACAATATAAGCTGTGAGCCTGACACAGGCAGGCAACTGAAATTAGATTACAGGAAAAAATGGTTGTTTTCAATGTATGTTACACCACCAGGTAGGAGTAGTGAAAATAAGCACAATATAAGCTGTTAGGTGTTAGCCTGTCACACACACACTCTGGCAGGCAGGCATAGATTACACAAAAAAAATTATAAAATAAAATAAATGATGTTCAAAGTTTCCTCAATGATAAAGTATAGGGGGCGAACCGAAAAGCGCATGTGTTCGCCGGTCTCGATCAGGAACCCTGCAGTGTGCCCACATTAACCCCATGCTGGGGGTCCCCATCGGGGACCCCCGCAATGTCCCCACATTAAACCTTGCAGTGGGGGTCCCGATCGGGACCACACTGCATTTAAAAAGTTGGAATTTCCAGCCGCGGGTCCAAATGCTGGGGGTCCCCATTGGCACCCCACATGGTGTTTTTTTATTTTTTGTAATTAGTGTTGGGTAGGTAGTGTATGTGTTAATAGGGTAGGGTAGGAGTGGGTTTGTAGGATAGGGGTATACTGGGTACATTGGGGGTTAAATAGGCCCAGTTAGGGTGATTGGGTCCAGTTATGGTTAAATAGACAGAGTTAGGGTTGAATAGGCCCAGTTTGGGTTAGATAGGCCCAGTTAGTGTTAGATAGGTACTGTTAGGGTTAAATAGATACTGTTAGGGTTAAATAGGCACTGTTAGGGTTTCATAGGCCCAGTTAGGGTTAAATAGACCCAATTAGGGTTAGATAGGCCCAATTAGGGTTACACAGCCCACTTAGTGTTAGATAGGTACTGTTAGGGTTAAATAGGTATTGTTGGGGTTAAATAGGTACTGTTGGGGTTTAATAGGACCAGTTGGGGTTAAATAGGCCCTGTTAGAGTTAGATAGATACTGTTCGGGTTATATAGGTACTTTTAGGGTTAAATAGGTACTGTTAGGGTTTAATAGGCCCAGTTAGGGTTAAACAGGCCCAGGGTTGGGTTAATGTGGTATCGTTAGGGTTAATAGTGTAGTGTGGTTAGCCTTTGTGTCATGAGGATCCTGGAAGATCCTCATTGCACTTATAGTGTTATTATAGGGGTTATTACCGGATAGACTATTAGTGACAGGAGCAGAGGACTGTAGTAAGAAGGTACTTGTTATGTGTGTAGACAGGATGCTGATCCACTTCATGGCAGAGATACTAGAGTGGGTTGCCAGTTCCTTCTCCAGTGAGCCACAGCTTACAGCTCCTGGTATTCCTAGGTGGTCTCCCATCCAACTACTCACTAGGCCTTGCCCTGCATAGCTTCAATGTGGTGTGACTTGACTTGGTTCCCTGAATGGAATCACACCCAGGTTTACAGCGGTGAAAGCAACAAATCATAATCACTGGACCACCAGAAAACCCATTTGGACAGGGTAGGCTGGAACTGTGTTTGCACATAGACTGGAAAGACTAGTATTGACAAGAACTGGGGAATAACTAGTACAGAAAGGTTTCCATGTTACTGTGGTAAACCATATGATGCCTATATCTACTCTACCCTTGTAGTCAGTTGATGAGGCAAAGGCATTTGACTGTGAAGTCTTGCACTCTTTATTGACATATTAAAGGCATTTAATATTAGTCCTACATTTTAAACCCAATCATATCCTAAAGTATTCTAAATACACTTTGAACATTTGGTAACCAAATAAGTCTGTCTATATCAACAATGCTACTCTCATTGGACTACTTACAATGCCACATCTGCCAGAAGCCATCAATAACAGCCTGAATGCTGATAACACTCTTATTGGACCACACAACCCAATACTTATAATTATTCACAAGAAAATACAGATCATTAGAATCACAGCCTCACATTCCAGCCATACTGTTCTATTGTTTAACAACATGAATATTTTAAGAAAGTCATGAAAAGCTACAATTGTTAAAGTTGCTGTCACCTCGTCTCTCCATTTTTGTGGTTTTCATTCCCTCTCCCCACCACCCAAAACAGAATTATTGAGGATCACCATGTGTGCATGTACTTTGAAGAAAAAATAAATATATATATATATATATATATATATATATATATATATATATATATATATATATATATATATATATATATATATATATATATATATATATATATATATAATAATAACATATCTTAATGAATACATAGTTTTACTCACTTGTAACAAAGTGGGTTTAACCTTAATCTAGCCAATGTTGTATCTTCTACTTAGTAGTGTAAAAGAAAATTCTGGCATAATCAATGGTTTATACCCCCCCAAAAAAGGTTGAAAAGTGCAAAAAGCGGTGGATGTTGTTTCGACTAATAACAGTTCAAAAGTAATTGCATTCTTCGATTATGTACTTATGTTTGACTGATGTGTTCTTTCAGGGGCAAGTACAGTGGCGGAAAAAAACTATTTGATCCCCTGCTGATTTTGAACCTTTGTCCACTGAAAAAGAATGACCAGTCTATAATTTAATGGTAGGTGAATTTTACAGTGAGAGACAGAATAACAAAAAAAATAAATAAACGCTTTTCACAAAAGTTATAAATTGATTTGCAGGTCAATAAGGGAAATAAGTATTTGACCCCTTCGACTTAGTACTTGGTGGCAACACCCCGTTGGCAATCACAGAGGTCAGATGTTTCTTGTAGTTGGCCACCAGGTTTGCACAAATCTCAGGAGGGATTTTGTCCCACTCCTCTTTGTAGATCCTCCCCAAGTCATTAAGGTTTCAAAGCTGATGTTTGGCAACCAGAACCTTCAGCTCCCTCCACAGATTTTCTATGGGATTAAGGTCTGGAGACTGGCTAGGCCACTCCATGACCTTAATGTGCTTCTTCTTGAACCACTCCTTTGTTGCCTTGGCTGCGTGTTTACGGTCATTGTCATGCTGGAATACCCATCCACGACCCATTTTCAATGCCCTGGCTGAGGGAAGCAGGTTCTCATCCAAGATTTGACACATGGCCCCATCCATCGTCCCTTTGATACGGTGCAGTTGTCCTGTCCCCTTAGCAGAAAACCACCCCCAAAGCATAATGTTTCCACCTCCATGTTCGGTTGTGGGGATGGTGTTCTTGGGGTTAAAGGCAGCATTCCTCCTCCTCCAAACACGGCGAGTTGAGTTGATGCCAAAGAGCTCGATTTTGGTCTCATCTGACTACACCACTTTCACTGTTCACAGTTCTCCTCTGAATCATTCAGATGGTAAACTTCAGATGGGCCTGTACATGTGCTTTCTTTAGTAGGGGGACCTTGCCGGCGCTGCAGGATTTCAGTCCTTTACTGCGTGGTGTGTTACCATTTGTTTTCTTGGTGACTATGTTCCCAGCTGCCTTGAGATCATTAACAAGATCATCCCATATAGTTCTGGGCCGATTCCTCACCGTTCTCATGATCATTGAAACTCAACGAGGTGAGATCTTACATGGAGCATCAGACCAAGGGAGACTGGAAGTTATTTTGTGTTTCTTCCATTTGTGAATAATCGCACAAACAGTTGTCACCTGCGGTTGTCAAGCTGCTTGGTGATGATCTTGTAGCCCAATCCAGCCTTCCAGGTCTACAATCTTGTTCCTGACATCCTTGGACAGCTCTTTGGTCTTGGCCATGGTGGAGAGTTTGGAATCTGATTGATTGATTGCTTCTGTGGACAGGTGTCTTTTATACAAGTAACAAGCTGAGATTAGGAGCACTCCCTTTAAGAGAGTGCTCCTAATCTCAGCTTGTTACCTGTATAAAAGACATCTGGGATCCAGAAATCTTGCTGATTCATAGGGGATCAAATACTTATTTCCCTCACTGACCTGCAAATCAATTTATAACTTTTCTGACTTTTTTTTTCTTGGGTTTTTTTTGTGTTATTTTCTCTCTCACTGTTAAAATACACCTACCATTAACATGATAGACTGATCATTTCTTTGTCAGTGGACAAAGGTTCAAAATCAGCAGGGGATCAAATACTCCCCCCCCACACACTGTATATTGGAATAGATGAATACACCATGGGCCTTATTCAGTTGAGCAATTGTTAGTTACTGGAGCCTATAATGTAGCCCATAAAATAATTTGCTATTCAATTGGCATCTTTTAGCTACCAGCAAATGATTTGCGGGTTAAGGGCTGATAATCCCTGCGGTTGTCAAAATCGTAACTCCAACCAGGCTAAGCTTTTAATCTTTAAATCCCGTAAATGTTACAATACCAAATCGCTTTTCAATTGCTACAATTCCTCAAGCCCGAAATTGTTTTCACACATGTAAATGACAAATATATAAGAAAATCCTATGAGTACCAGATAGGACTCGCAAGGGGGTTAAACATCTGATCGTAGCACTGTAAATGCAAATAAAAAAATAATACTGCACTTTAAAAGATGGGTAAAGCAATGGAAGAGATTATAATTAATTGCACAACAGTCTCAAGCTCACAAATCTGCAATCAAAAATGATTGTTTTTATGTTTTATTTTCTTGTTATATCAATCTTGTTAATCAATGAGTTAATACATATCAGGCCCCCTACATGGACTAGAAAATTTCCTTCATTCATTTTTTTTATTTTGTACATTGTTAGATTGCGAGTCAGATCACATATCGGACTTCTAAAAGCAAATTGATTGACATGTAACCTCCATGTTTTAATGATAACATGATAACGGTCTAATTTACTATTAACTGTTTCTAAATCGGTAGTTACGGTCCTGCTTAATTGATCATGATCATGCTCTGAAATGCATGGTTTCGGCTTTCGGGCCAGGTAGCTGTGGGCTTGTTCAATTTAATTGCTCTGTAACTCAAATTGCAAGCTTACGGCCGGTATGAAGGCAACTGCGGGCTTGACATTTTTTTTTTATCCCACAACTGGAAGATTGTCAGCTTTCAATATAATAGACTCCACACTCCACAACATTAAAGGAGATTGCAACTTACTGTACCCAGCAAACCTAAACAACCTTGAGAATTCTACTTTTACTTTCACTTTCTCAATAAAGTTAACGTATAATGAAAGTATATTTGAGTGTGCAAATCATTTTGAACACAAAGTTATATCACTAAAATGATAGAATTAAATTTGTAAATGAACATCATGCCATTTTGCCTACAGACCACTATCTCATTTTATTTAGGCTTGTAAGTTTGCTATTAATAGGGGCACCCACACAACAATAGAATATGTTCACTATATTGCACTGTCACATTGCACAGTTCTTAAAAACTAGTAGACTATCTAGAACATAAAAACAAAACACTTAGGGCCTCATTCAATTGCGATTTGGCCAATTGAATAGGGCTCTTTATAAGCACAGAGCATATTTTTTTACAGAAGTTTTTAGTTAGTGAACAATTCAAAAGCAAGGTCTTCACTAACTAAAAACTGCTGTAAAAAAATATGCTCTGTGCTTATATAGAGCCCTATTCAATTGGCCAAATCACAATTGTATGAGGCCCTTTGGCTGAGGTTAAACAGTTTAAGCCACACAATGGTCCTCATTCAATTTCGATTTGGCCAATTGAATAGGGCTCTATATAAGCACAGAGCATATTTTTGTACAGAAGTTTTTAGTTAGTGAACTTCTATCCAAAAGCAAGGTCTTCACTAACTGAAAAATTCTGTTAAAAAATATGCTCTGTGCTTATATAGAGCCCTATTCAATTGGCCAAACCGCAATTGAATGAGGCCCAATGTAAGCTGTAAAATGTAATTTGTGCATCTTATTACAAAACATTGCCCCTCAACTGTATATTTTTTTCTGAAACCTATACCTGAGATATTTTTGATACAAGCATACAAATAGCAAAAGAGAGATAATATAAATAAGCATAGCAGCTTAATAAAAAATCAAATGGTACTAACCACTTCTGATTCAAATCAATGGCTAGCAGTGGTAAAGCATTTATAAATAAAATACATGAAACAGTATTTCATTGAAGCAATATGTGTTCGATGTTATTTCCATATACCAACCTTCTTTTAATAGCAAAATATAAAATTGTAAAATGCAACATTTTGCATAAGTGCTCAACCAGAAATTCCTATTAGTTGGAGCCAAACAGTTTTGCATCTACAGGAAATAATAGATATAAACATCCACTGCTGTATGTGCTCTCTGACCATAATTAAAATTAGCAAAGCATATTGGTTTCAGTTGATATATTTTTAGAATGACTGAGCAAGAAGTTCTTTATAGGTGATGTACATATTTTTTATACACACAAAATTGTATTGAAAAGAGAGATTTATTAAGATGGATTATTTTGTGTTAGAAGATCAGTTAACACAAAGGTACAGGAAAACCATATTTAAAGCTGTAGATAGGTTCCAGGCAATAGGAGTGCTAAGCAAAACAGCTCTAAACATGGCAGTTTAACATGGGAAAGATAGGGATAGGGGAGCTCATGGAAAAAACACACACTTCAATTGAAATTTAAACTTTTTTGGTTTTATATGAACTCAAAGAAACAGCAAACATAACACAAATTGTACATTAGCAGAAATATAAACGTTAAATTATTGATGTTGAAGCTTTTGCTTAATTCTGGATTCTGTTATCTTTGGAGAAGAAATACAGTGTTAAAGTATGAGATATCTTATGTTGTTTTTCACAGTTCTCATGATTTTTTTTTTTTTATGATTAGACATTATGAAAAGTGTAAAGAACTTGAATAACATTATTAAATTGCCCAATTTCTATGGTAACATTTTTATTCAAATATGTGTTGTTATACTTTAAAAAAATACAGGCATCTAGTTTAACAAAATACTGTATATTTTTATCTGCTTTGATATCTGCACCTCACACCAGTCATTTAATGAGCCCCCAAAAAATGGGGAGTATTTTAAAATAAAGATATAAGTAAGAATATGTGTTGTGTAGTTCTGTGGAACACAAGTACAAATCCTTGTTTGAAATTATAAATGTATACTAGTGAGTTATTGTATCATGAATAATTAGTGTCAACAGGTTTTATTTAATTTAAACAATAAAAATATATTCTTCGGAATAGCATCAAAACAGGAGAAGGATATTGTTCCTATTATACAATGGTGGAATAATAGACCTTGCCATCCGGCCTGTTGCATTAGTGCTAAAAACCCATCCTAAATCATAGTACTGAGTTAAGTAAGAAACTTATTTTCCTCTTTCCATTGAAAATTGAGAATGGTCACACATGTGTATTTTGATTTAAAAAAATATATATGGTCTGCATCAATATGCACTATGAATCTTCGCAAAAATAGCCTGTTAACAAATCCTACAACTGGGACTTTCTACACAGATAAGGAAACCTATGGAGACCAATTGTTACTGGTATGGACATGGCGACTGAACAGATATCTAGCATTGTTAAAAATCTTTAAAGTGATATGTAAGTAAGCTGGATTATGTATCTGATAGAGGAGAATTTGTTGTGCATGAAAATATCCCACAATAAACATTAGTTAGCTTACCTTGAAGTTAACAAAATGACCTATGTTTTTTGGCATTTGCATTTGATCATGTACGCCCCTAGAAAATCCCACCTGAATTAGCATAACATTACATTTCAGAATCAGGCTAATACATTGTATCATTTTTCACCTCAGTGGCTTCTGATGTGCTCAGTACAAGAACTGCAACAGTTACTTCCTGTGCTCTGTACCAGAGAGGTCAAAATATGTACCCTGCTCTATTTCCTGTGTGTACCCAGCTTATGTAAGCATCCTGTGGGTGTGAACAGTTGGATTTTACTTTTGTGCAAATAACTTTGTAAGTAAACTGAACTTTTCTATATAACACATGTTTTCATACACTACTAATTCTCCTCTATCAGATTCATTCATAATCCAACTTAATTATCCCTTTAAGCTACTATTTACAAATACCAGTGGTTATATACAAAATGTTATTGACTTTCTCAACAAACTCAGTCAGATTAAGCACCCAACTGCTAACACACTTCTTGTCACCATGGATATTGAACCTCTTTACAGCAATATCCTACACAAAGATGGCACTGAGGCATCACTTAAAACCAGAAATCTAACTCTGATACAACTGCCACACGACCGGAATATCTCCTGACCCACAATTACAACACATTCAACAAACATGTTTATCTACAAATAATTGGGGTCTCAATGGGTACCAAACTGGCACCACAATACACCAAATTTTCTATGGTTAACCTAGAACAGAGATACTTATGTTCACAAACCTTGAAGATACTTCTATTACATAGATGATCTGTTCATAATAGGGAGATAAGGCGAAAAAAACTCAGAGACTTCCACGATTCTTTCAATACCTTCCACCCATCTATTAAACTTAAAATGAATTACTCTGCAGAACAGGTGAACTTTCTGGACACTACCATATATATTACAAATGGCACACTCCACTCATCTGTAAATAGGAAACCTACAGACAGATGTAGCTACCTTCACAGCTCTAGTTTGTATCCCTCCCACACAGACAAACCATTCACAGACAAGCCATTAGATACTATCGCATATGCTCAAACACTGGGGACCATAACAAAAATTTAAAAACACTGAATGTTTCAGGCGGAAGTCTTGTGCCATTACACAAAAAATAACCATAAAAAATAGCCATAAAAATACACCTTGATCACCTGATACAGTATGAAAAGTAAAGAAACTACTTCATGTACACCTCTGGTGACCACACCGGCTCTAGAAGAAATACGCCAATTATTTAAGGATTTACAGCTACTACTGACAGAGGATCCGGATTAAAATATATATTCCCCAAGCCTCCCATTATTTCATTTTGACAGCTAACAAACCTGAAACAAACATTGGTCAGCAGAAGATTGGCCAATGTACAGCCCAACAGAGAAAATGGTACCAAACCTTGCAATAAAATTTGCTGCAAACTATGGCCTTCTTGCTGATTGAGCGGTGTGATTTGCGGCATACCCGTAAATAGTCTGCAGGAACTTTTTTATATATACTCTTTTTTATTTATTTATATTTTTTTGTTTCAATGTTTTTATTGAAGACAATTTGGTAATATTATTATGGCAGCTTGTAACACATTTTGAATCAAACTATTTATTTGAAACCATTTGTATAAATTTCCCTGATTGAGAGAGAAATAAATAAAAAAATAAAAAAACAACAACAATATTGTATCAGGAAAATAGTGTTTATCTTCTTATTTATTTATTTTTTAATGATTTTCAAGTTTCAATTTATAAAATCCATTATCAGCTAAATTAACTTTTTAACTTTTAATTTTCTAACTTTAATTTCACCTCTCATATTTAAATTATTAAAATATTTTATTTAGTCTGTCCATAATAAATTCACAGGATGTACTGTAGGCAACGATATAGCAGATTAAAAATTAAAGCTTGTCTCACTGGTTGACAAATTCAAACAAGCATAAGCCATCTTTTATATTAGGACATGATTGGGCAATTAAACAATGTGAATTAAATTAAAAGGGGAAAAAAGGTGGCGAAGAAACGTCCTCATTACAATATGCTAATTTGGTAATCTTTAGGAAGGATCAGTTAAAATTGTTTGGTTTACCTTAATCTTCATCTCCTGAGTAACCACTGAGGTCCAGGTTTCCTCTGTCTTCTGCTCCCCGCCAAGAAGGAGGGTTTGGTAGTTAGTGATAGACTTATGGGAGAGTTTTGCAATCTGGGGATGCTAGTCAAGGTTCCGATATTTGTAAGTATTGGGGATAGGAGTCTGTCAAAATGTGCGTTAGCCTTTCGTTACGCAGTATGAAGTTGACTTATTGTATGATGTCGCGGAAGTTGAGAGACTAGGCTTCCAGTTTTTAGCTGTAATAGTTTTTGTATCTAAAGCTATAAATTGAAATAGTTTATTTTGTGACATATTTAAGTTGTCAATGTGAATGCCTAGGAGGCAAGATTCGATTTTAGAAGTGATTTGAAAATTCTGTATTTTGGAAGCTAATTATATTGTTTTCTTCCAGATATCCTGAACTATAGGGTACTTCTACCAAGTATGGATGAAGTCATACTCGATCTGTTGGCCTCTAAAGCAGTTATTACTATTTTTGTGTTTAATCTTATGTAGTTTTGATGGAATGAAGTATGCTCTATGTAGGACTTTTATAGAGGTTTTCAACAGATTATAGCTTATAGAGCCCTTTGAAATATTGGTGCATGACTCAAGCCATTTATTGTTCTCTCATTCCTGATCTAAAACAGACTCCCATTTAACCATGAAGGGAGGTTTTTGGTCATTATGGTGGGGATTGAAGACGTCATACAGGGAGCCTAGGATGCCCATGGTTAAAGGAAGGTTTTGACATATGGAGGAGAATCAGGACGGTTTGGGGGGCCAAAAGTTTTGGATATATACATCACCCAGTGTCTTCATTTTAAATGATTAAAGAATTCCTTCGGAGGGATGTTAAAATTATTCCTAAATTGTTTTCAGGGGATGATTCGGTCATTTTCAAACCAAGTGCCTATCCTGTCTAATTTGTGAGAGGTCTACCATTGTCTCGAATTCTCTTTACATGTATCTAAAGCTATAAATTGAAATAGTTTATTTTGTGACGTATTTAAGTTGTCAATGTGAATGGCTAGGAGGCAAGATTCGATTTTAGTAATGATTTGAAAATTCTGTATTTTGGAAGCTAATTATATTGTTTTCTTCCAGATATCCTGAACTATAGGGTACTTCTACCAAGTATGGATGAAGTCATACTCGATCTGTTGGCCTATAAAGCAGTTATTACTATTTTTGTGTTTAATCTTATGTAGTTTTGATGGAATGAAGTATGCTCTATGTAGGACTTTTATAGAGGTTTTCAACAGATTATAGCTTATAGAACCCTTTGAAAGATTGGTGCATGACTCAAGCCATTTATTGTTCTCCCATTCCTGATCTAAAACAGACTCCCATTTAACCATGAAGGGAGCCTAGGATGCCCATGGTTAAAGGAAGGTTTTGACATATGGAGGAGAATCAGGACGGTTTGGGGGGCCAAAAGTTTTGGATATATACATCACCCAGTGTCTTCATTTTAAATGATTAAAGAATTCCTTCGGAGGGATGTTAAAATTATTCCTAAATTGTTTTCAGGGGATAATTCGGTCATTTTCAAACCAAGTGCCTATCCTGTCTAATTTGTGAGAGGTCTACCATTGTCTCGAATTCTCTTTACAGACTCTGTGTATACTAGGATGAGAGAAAACTGAGGATTGGATTAGAATGTTTTGTCGAAGAGGAGGTTGTTTGTGGCATCCAAATTATTGTATCCCAGGTTTGGGATTTCATTTGAAAAAATTCCATAAATATCCATATCAGCTCATGTTTATTTGAGTGGGCAATTGGGAGAAATGCTTTTTTTGGGCAGCTCTAAATTAGAGCCCTAGATTGGGGCAGCAGAGGCATCCTTTAGTTCTGTGTCTAAGCATAGTTTTTTTTGCAATTCTAGTAGCCATATTAAATTCCAACCTCGTAAGTTCAACAAGAAGCACATAACGGCTGCAGGGTCTAAAGACAAGGTTTGAGACAAGGAAACAGAAGAGTAATAAGTTAGGACTGTAAATATTTCCACATATTGATGATTAAAAAAACAAGAAAACATGAGTAGGAATGTGGCAAGAGAATAAGTAGTTTGATAATCCTCATTAAATATTAACTCAGGTATCGTTTTTCTATTTAATTATCTTCATCTAAAAAATTCCTGTCCTGGATGTGTTTGAAATTCTCTCTGAGTATTTTGATTTTCAGGTTTTCAATAGAGTGATTATTCTAGGCAAAAAAGAGGATGTACATGGATATGACCCTCTGATGTTATAGGTCTTGTTGGTATCTGTGGCTTTGTCTTTTTTTATGATAATCAATAGTTTTTTCAAGTGCCTAAAACTGGGTCAACTTGAACTTGAAAGATAAAAAATGAAATATATGCTCTTAGTACACAAGTTAATGTTATACCTAAATATTACATAGTTATTATTGCTGTTCAAACACTAATTTTCAGATAAGTAATTATATACAGCCAGGGCCAGATTAACCATTTGGGAACTTTAAGGTGCCCCTGGAAGCAAGTAGCGTGCAACATTTTTTGCTTTGCCATTATTTTACCTATTTTCAGCCATATATTTATATATATATATATATATATATATATATATATATATATATATATATATATATATATATATATTGTGATGAAGTGCCACCAGAGGTCAGAAGACTTCTCCCCAGGAGTGAGACAGTTAACAATCAGCTTAAAAAGCAGGGGTGTGGCTGCAATCTAGGCCTACTGCTACCTCAAGATGAAGATTTGTTTGACAGAGCTGGAGTGTTGAGGAAGTGTGCAGGGCTGCTGCCAGCGGACCAAAGCCAGAAGCTTTGAAGAGAGAGACTGCAGGTAAGAGGAACAGAAAGTTCCTGAAGGTGATCCCCGAAGGAGGGATCTGCTTAGGAAAGAGAGGCCGGAGATACAGAGCCTGAGAGAGAGGTGAGAGAGAAAGAACTCTTTCTGCTGCCTATGTTTTGGATTGTATTTTTGCACTTATATGTAATACAGTGAGGAAACTACAGTTTATTTATGCAAAGCTTCAATGAGAAGCTAGGGTTTTTTTATGCCTTCAGTTGCTGTCAAACAACCAGTAAAGTGTGGTTAAAGATTTATAGGGCTCCTGCGTCCTCCGTTTTATTGAAAAACAAGGCACAGATTCTGAGCGTGACAGTGAATCTGTCACATTTATGGTGGCAGTGGTGGGATAGAAAATTGTCTGCGGATAATAATGGAGGAACTATTGAAAGCCCTGTTAGCTGCCACTACATGCCAGATAGTGGGCGGAGCTTGTCAGCAAGAAAACCAGCATAAATGGCTGAAAGAAATTGGAGAGGACAGAGTCCATACTGCAAAAGATGCTACACTAAGAGATGCTGCTGCATGTCTGAGAGAGGCCACAGAGAAATGGCAGAGACAAGCAGAAGAGGATTTAATCCGCATGAGTGAGGCCACAGAGAAATGGCAGAGACAAGCAGAAGAGAACAGAAAGCAAATTAGTGAATATTTGGAGGCACAGAAAGTGCAGCTGCAGCAAATGAGGTCTGCAACCAACACTGTGGATACAGAATCCAGTGGAAGAGTGAATCCTAATGGCTTCCTAAAGAAGATGACTGTTTAGGATGATGTAGAAACATATCTCCTGAATTTTGAGAGGATTGCCACTAGGGAAGGCTAACCTAGAAAGCACTGGGCAACAGTCCTTGGTTCTTATCTGTGGGGAGAAGCACAGCAAGCATATTGTGTTTTGCCTGAAGAAAAGGCAACTACTTATTGTACCCTGAAAGAAGAAATCCTTAACAGAGTAAGAAAAGAGTACAGAGATTGCACTCCTGGGGATTTTTTCGACATACAGGCTCACCACTACCCAAGGGGCATGCTTGTCTGCCCAAGTTTAAAATGCAGTCTCCCTGTTAAGGGGGGGGCAAACCAAACCTGATGCAGGAGAAAATCAGGAGTTGAGACCTGGTGGATGGCAGTGCTAAGAATGAGCCGTCAGGAGCCGCGAATGAGCCGGCAGTAGCCTCGAATGAGACTGCTGGAGAGTCAAAAGAGACTGCAGAGGGAGCAAAAGTGACTGCAGAAAAAGAAAGTTAGAGAGGAAAAGATGGTACAAGAGACTGCAAGTGAGATGGCCGAGAGCGGCACAGAGGCGGCCGAGAGCCCAGCAGAGTGTGCCACAGTGACGGCTAAGAGAACAGCAGAGAGCGCAAGTGAGATTGCTGAGAAAGTAGCAGAAGTTGCTGAGAAAGCAAAAGAGGCTGGTGATGCTGATAAAGTCATTGGGGAAGAAGGGAACCCAAACAGATACAGAAATCTTATGGACAAGAGCAATGAGAAGGCCTCCATAAGAGACCTGGACAGACACAGCCACCTGTCCTTGGTAAATACTCCTGAGGTGGAAAGTGATGTTAGAGAAAGAAAATGCTTGCTAATGAGAGATTAAGTGAATGAATATAGCCAGTGTTCTTACAAAGGAAGAATGTCCTAAATATGATGAAGACACTGGAAACCTTACTAAAGTGAAAGATAAGGAAGAAAAGAGTCTGGAGATTGAGATGGTGAAAGACGAACCACCGTCTCTAGGAGGAAATATGAAGCCGAGCATGGAGATGTGTCCTTATCAAACTATGAAGTATCCCAAGAGCGTTCTGTCTCAGTTTGCCATAAAACAAAGCGCTATGTATAAAGAGAAGCAAGACTGAGAAGACACAGATGTCTGTTTGGGACCGGAGGAAGAGTGCTCCCATGAACAAGCTGAATGAGAAATTAATGCAGAAGAGGCTGCACGGTGGCGAACAGGTGAAGCGAGATCTCCTCACTGACCATATATCCCAGAGGGAAGCAGCTGTAATAGAAAAGGAGCTCCTGTTCCATACTCCAGAAAAGCAGAGGGTGAGCACACTCTCTAATATTGAGACACAGTTGAAGGAGAGTGGAGTTTGTTCCGAAGAGACTAACACTGTTCTCTTTAATGAACTGGGTGCACAAGATGCTACATTGAACGCAGAGCGAGATTTGCAGAAAGCTCATATGCAAGGCATAGTGAAGGAGCCTGTACAAGAGAGACAGAAGGGTGAAGAAAACATGGCTGAGTAACCAATGATATTCAGGGAGGACCTGATGGAAAAATCAGAGATCCAGTACAAGCAGAGTGAACTGGATTTGAAACAAGCTAACAATGAGAAACTGCAGCTGACAGCAGCCGAGATAAATGAAAAGCTGGAAGCCTTAGAGGCAAAGCAAGTAGAAGAGCGGGAAAAAGAGGAAGAAAAGCCTTTCGAAGAGGAAGAAACATGGGTAAAAGCCGAGGATGTTGAAATTCTCAGGAAACACCCAACACTCAGCCTGTCACATTACACACACACTTAACCTGTCACATAACACTTAGCCTGTCACATCACACTCAGAATGTCACATCACATTCATATTTAGCCTGTCACATCACACTGAGCCTGCCACATCACACTCAGAATGTCACATCACACTCATATTTAGCCTGTCAACCCACACTCAGCCTGCCACATCACACTCAGAATGTCACATCACACTCATATTTAGCCTGTCAACCCACACTCAGCCTATCCCCCCACATTCCCACTCAGCCTATCACATCACACTCAGCCTGTCACATCACACTCAGAATGTCACATCACATTCATATTTAGCCTGTCAGCTCACACTGAGCCTGCCACATCACACTCAGAATGTCACATCACATTCATATTTAGCCTGTCAACCCACACTCAGCCTATCCCCCCACATTCCCACTCAGCCTATCACATCACACTCAGCCTGTCACATCACACTCAGAATGTCACATCACATTCATATTTAGCCTGTCAGCTCACACTGAGCCTGCCACATCACACTCAGAATGTCACATCACACTCCTATTTAGCCTGTCAACCCACACTCAGCCTATCCCCCCACATTCCCACTCAGCCTATCACATAACACTCAGCCTGTCACATCACACATACACTCAGCATGTCACCCCACACTCAACCTGTCACCCCACACTCAGCCTATCACATCACATACACTCAGCCTTACACTCTCCTGGGTTGAGGTGTGCTCCACGCAGAAGGGGCAGCCTGTCAGCAGATCAGTCCCAGCTCTCACTCTCCCCCTCGCTCCTCCACGTCCTCGGTAGTAGGAAGTGCAGCCCCAGCAGTCTGTTAACCCTCACATGCCGGCTTCCCTAACCCAGCTCCTCACAATTACATAGTACAAAAATAAATCCAGTGCAATAAAAACCAGCTCCTCACAATTACATAGTACGAAAATAAATCCAGAGCAATAAAAACCTATGCAACCCCCTCCTCAAACCCCCTCCTCACTTTAGCCCTCTCTAATTACCTCCCCCTCTCCCTTTCCCCTCACTTACCTTCCATCAGCAGCTGCTCCTCTGCTCCTCAGCGCATCTTCAGGTTGCATCGGGCCCTGGCCAATTCTCATGACGTGACGCACATGTGACGTCATGCCATTAGCATATGCCAGGGGAGCAGCTGCTGATGGAAGATAAGTGAGCCGAAAGGGAGAGGGGGAGGTAATTAGAGAGGGGTAAAGTGAGGAGGGGGGTTGAGCATGGAGGGTGAGGAGGGGTTTGAGGTTGAGAAGGGGGGTTGAGGATGAGGAGGGGGTTTGAGGATGAGGATGGGGGTTGAGGAGGGGGTTGAGGAGGATGATAAGGGAGGGGGAGGGAAAGAGACACGACAGAGAGGGGGGAAAGAGACACAGGAGAGGGAGAGGGGGGAAGAGACACAGGGGTGGAAAGACAGGGGGGTGACTCGAGTATAAGCCGAGGGGTCCATTTTCAGCCTTAAAAAAAGGGTTGAAAAACTCGGCTTATACTCGAGTATATACGGTATATATATATATATATATATATATATATATATATATATATATATATATATATATATATATACAGTATATACTAGCGACTTGCCCGTCAAAAAATTACGGCAATTAAATATGTATGTTTTGAATTTTGTTTTGCATATAAAATGCGCAGTTGAGAGTTGTAACTTTTTTGTTATCTCTAAAGAAGTACAATTCTTATATATATGTTTATTTTTTTTAAATGCAACTTGTGGGTGACCAACTGTTAAATGATCATTTTTTAAGAGTAGTAACATTTTAATGTAGGAACAGGCCAACATTGTATTAATGAGAATTGTAAACATGAGATAATGTTTCGTAGCATGCAACTTGTAGATTAACAACTGTTAAACAAAATATATATTGAATCCAGAGCAAGGCAAACAGTAAAAACCCTCCTTGAAACTTATCCAGTTGTATCAAAGTGGGAAAAAAATGAATTCCTTCCTGACCCAATTAACTGGTGATAAGATTACTCCCTGGATTAATATTTTGCATTAAATGAGACATTTACATTGTGTAACAAAAGTTCCTCCTCCTCTTAACATGAACTTTGAAATATATGCAATTAAACAACTTTGCACGTTTTTGTAAAAAAATAGTAACATTATAAACAGTAACATAATTAAGTAACATTTAAAGTCTTATTGTTGTAAATTACAAGAAAAGTGTTTTGTGGGCCTAATCATGCTAAAAGGCTACTTCCATAAAATTGTAATCTGGTATGTTGTCGTTATTGATTTTTGATGGTTTACATTTCGTTGTTTGTTTTGTAATTGGTGAAAATGGCACATAGAGTTTCCTATGTGAAATAGTGGTTCTCTAAAAAGAGAACGCCAGGCATTAAAGTTTGTCCGCGGGGTGTAACCACTGTTCTCTTTGTTTTTTGCCATTGTATAAAGTTTCCTTTGGAAATAGTGATGCTCTTAGAGTCTGAGTGACATAAAATGTAATTCTTGAAATGAAACCACTGTTCTCTCTATTTATTTTTAATTTTCGTTAAGGTGATTTTTTGTTGTTACGCGTTCTGTGCCATGTCTTGTATTTGGTGGAATTAAAGTTAGAGTACTTCATAGTAGTAGTAGTAGTAGTAGAAGTTTTTGGTAAAAATGCATCCATCATCTAACAAATCACTTTGACTTTCATTGTTTTACAATGTAAACTTTAATAGCCTGTGGATTCTTGCATCTTGAGAAGGCAACATACAGCTGGCCATGTGCAAATACTGGTTCTTCTAAAAACATACCCACAGATTTGAAAGCTTGTCCTTGTGATTTATTAATGGTGATGGCAAATACCATGATGATGGGAATTGTCTCGTTTGAAGTACAAAAGGGAGGCTACTTTCACTTGGTGCCAAATCTATTCTTGGTATGAAAACTCTCTCTCCTTTACGGGTACCAGTTAGAATTTCAGCATCTATGAAATGGTCCTTTAATTCTTGAACATTTAATCTGGTCCCATTGCATAGGCCTTTTTTTGGGTTCATATTTTGCAGTAACATGACAATTGCACCTTTCTTTAGCTGCAAAATATGTTTTGGCATTCCAAAAGGAGTTAATGAGTTAATGAATTCAGTAGAAAAGTTTGTCTGACTTTTTTGTCATCACCAAGTACAGAATCAGCACTGTGATAATTTTTTGGTGGTGCATTTATTTTTTTTAATATTTCATTATTGAGGAGTAATGCATCCTTATTTTTGCATGTTAGTATAATTTTGTTGGCAAGCTCTGCATAGTCCTTGTTATTTATTGTACTTTCGAATATAGGCGATATAAGATCCTGTTTTTTCCTCTTCAATTTTAATGAGGCAATCATTGAAATCATTTTCTCCTTCTGATCTCATATTTTGTTGTAATTGAAGATGGGTAAATAGTTTCCATAGTGTACTTGACTTTATACATGTTTCGACAATGTCGGTTCGATTTCCATGTACAACGACTGGTAATGTTTGTCTAAAATCTCCACCTAACAACATTACCTTTCCACCAAATGGCAAAGTATTATCCATGACTTCACGAAGCAAATGGTCAATACATTGTAGGGCATGGCATGAAATCATTATAGCCTCATCTATTATAATTAATTTACTTTTTTTAATTTTTTTTGCTTGTAATGATGTCATTTGAATATCCGACACTGATGTTTCCAAAATAGGAACTGGCAGTTTAAATCCACTATGCACAGTCCTTCCACCTTCTAACAAAAGTGTGGCAATTCCAGTGGTTGCAGATGCCAGCGCTATTTGACCTTGTGCTCGTCCAAAACTCATCAATAAATTATATAGATATGTTTTTCCGGATCCACCAGGTCCATCCAGATAGGAATAACACTCTTTGACCATGTCATCATCTAGAGCATTTTTGATTACATTAAATGCTTGCAATTGTAATGTATTTAAAGTTGCAAGTCTTTCTTCTGTTCTTTTTTTTTGTAGTTGAGTGTCATAGTCTTCAAAGGTTATGTCGACTATGAGACCTTGATCTGGCAGATTAAAACTTGCACAACTTAATCCATGAGATAAAAAGACCTCTTGGATTTCAATTAATTCTTTTAATTGTGCAGTAGGCTCATTGTATCGTTGCAAAAAGTGCAAAAAGTCTTCAGCCATATTTGTTTTAACAATATTTGTCCCACAAAGCTAATGCATTTGGAGCATTTGAGAAGATACAAATGAATGCAAATCGTTCTCTCATCTGCCGTGGCATTTGACATAGTGCTGCTTCTTCTTTCCCATTCTGTATCATCGGCTAGGAAGTTTCTGTGTCGCGCAGCTAAATGAAATGAATCATAAACTATGTCATTAACAGTTCTTAACTGTTCAAAACCTTGTGCACCAGGAACATTTAGAAGTAGTAATCGTAAGCAGAAATGTTCAAGGTTTCTTGGATTTACAGTGTAAATTATTGGGATTATTTTATTTCCCCCTACTTTTTCGTTTTCGCCATAATCCATTAACGAAAACAAACTGGTATGGAATGTCAATATATAACAATTCCCTTGCCTCTAATTCAGTAGAGTTTAATTGAAACCATGCAGTTAGTGTAGTTTGGCGATGCTCACTTTGTGCCAAAGCATTTGTTTCATTTCCAGCATGGAATACACTAAGGGCCTCATTAAATTCTCCCTCGTAGTTCTCTCGGTGCTCGCAAAAGGCAGTTTTTTGCTGTTTGCGGGTACCGAATCCCTGGCAGCCTGCTTTGCGATATGACTACAAAAAATGGCCGAGAATAGGCTCCGAGAGAGCTACGTAGTCACACGCAGCCGAAGTGTCCTTACATAAACCCCTTGCAGCGGGGGGTCCCCGATCTGCATAGATCAGGCCCACGCTGCATTTAAAAATTTTAAATTCACTGCAGCGGCTCCTTAAAGGGCCCGCGGCAAACTATTACTAATCCTGTCTGCGGCACCTAATATTAACCCCCCTCTATGCTGGGGGTCCCCATCGGGACCCCCGAAGTGTCCCCACATAAACCCCTTGCTGCAGGGGTCCATAGGGACTTCCACAACCCCCCACATTAACCCCCTGCAGCGGGGGTCCCCAAACGGCACCGATCGTGACCCTGCTAAATTTAAATTTTTTAATTTCCCGCCTCGCGGGTCATTAAAGGACCGTAAAGGTCCTGAAAGGACTCGCAGTAAAAAATATTAACCTCAGGCAACTATAATTAACCCTATAACTCCTGGGGGTCAATACAGACCACCAAAAGGCCTTAATTAACCCTATAACTCATGGGGGTCAATACAAACCGCCATAAGGCATTAATTAACCCTACAACTCATGGGGGTCAATACAGACCCCCATAAGGCCTTAATTAACCCATGTCACACATGGGGGTCAATACAGACCAACATAAGGCCTTAATTAACCCTATAACTCATGGGGGTCAATACAGGCCCCCATAAGGCCTTAATTAAACCTATACCTCATGGGGGTCAATACAGACCCCCATAAGGCCTTAATTAACCCCGTCATTCATGGTGGTCAATACAGACCCCCATAAGGCCTTAATTAACCCTATAACTCATGGGGGTCAATACAGTCCCCCATAAGGCCTTAATTAACCCTATAACTCATGGAGGTCAATACAGACCCCCATAAGGCCTTAATTAACCCTGTCACTCATGGGGGTCAATACAGACCCCCATAAGGCCTTAATTAGCCCTATAACTCATGGGGGTCAATTCAGACCCCCATAAGGCCTTAATTAACCCTATAACTCATGGGGGTCAATACAGGCCCCCATAAGGCCTTAATTAAACATATACCTCATGGGGGTCAATACAGACCCCCATAAGGCCTTAATTAACCCCGTCATTCATGGTGGTCAATACAGACCCCCATAAGGCCTTAATTAACCCTATAACTCATGTGGGTCAATACAGTCCCCCATAAGGCCTTAATTAACCCTATAACTCATGGAGGTCAATACAGACCCCCATAAGGCCTTAATTAACCCTGTCACTCATGGGGGTCAATACAGACCCCCATAAGGCCTTAATTAGCCCTATAACTCATGGGGGTCAATTCAGACCCCCATAAGGCCTTAATTAACCCTATAACTCATGGGGGTCAATACAGACCCTAATAAGGCCTTAATTAACCCTATAACTCATGGGGGTCAATACAGTCCCCCATAAGGCCTTAATTAACCCTATAACTCATGGAGGTCAATACAGACCCCCATAAGGCCTTAATTAACCCTGTCACTCATGGGGGTCAATACAGACCCCCATAAGGCCTTAATTAACCCTGTCACTCATGGGGGTCAATACAGACCCCCATAAGGCCTTAATTAGCCCTATAACTCATGGGGGTCAATTCAGACCCCCATAAGGCCTTAATTAACCCTATAACTCATGGGGGTCAATACAGGCCCCCATAAGGCCTTAATTAAACCTATACCTCATGGGGGTCAATACAGACCCCCATAAGGCCTTAATTAACCCCGTCATTCATGGTGGTCAATACAGACCCCCATAAGGCCTTAATTAACCCTATAACTCATGTGGGTCAATACAGTCCCCCATAAGGCCTTAATTAACCCTATAACTCATGGAGGTCAATACAGACCCCCATAAGGCCTTAATTAACCCTGTCACTCATGGGGGTCAATACAGACCCCCATAAGGCCTTAATTAGCCCTATAACTCATGGGGGTCAATTCAGACCCCCATAAGGCCTTAATTAACCCTATAACTCATGGGGGTCAATACAGACCCTAATAAGGCCTTAATTAACCCTATAACTCATGGGGGTCAATATAGTCCCCCATAAGGCCTTAATTAACCCTATAACTCATGGAGGTCAATACAGACCCCCATAAGGCCTTAATTAACCCTGTCACTCATGGCGGTCAATACAGACCCCCATAAGGCCTTAATTAGCCCTATAACTCATGGGGGTCAATTCAGACCCCCATAAGGCCTTAATTAACCCTATAACTCATGGGGGTCAATACAGACCCTAATAAGGCCTTAATTAACCCTATAACTCATGGGGGTCAATACAGTCCCCCATAAGGCCTTAATTAACCCTATAACTCATGGAGGTCAATACAGACCCCCATAAGGCCTTAATTAACCCTGTCACTCATGGGGGTCAATACAGACCCCCATAAGGCCTTAATTAACCCTATAACTCATGGGGGTCAATTCAGACCCCCATAAGGCCTTAATTAACCCTATAACTCATGGGGGTCAATACAGACCCCCATAAGGCTTTAATTAACCCTGTCACTCATGGGGGTCAATACAGACCCCCATAAGCCTCTATTTAACCCCATCAGTCCCATAAGGGTATATGATGACACCTATGGGGCTGTTAAAACCCTAACATTAACCACATAAGTGCCATGACGGTCCACAAGGACCATCATGACACTAACTACAAACACTACACTATAACCCCCAATAAACCATTTAATCTAAACTAACCCCCCTCTACACTAATCTATTAACACTTACACTACCTACCTACACTACCTACCCCCTAATAAACCTCCCCACTACTCTAATTACAACAAATAAAAAACCTACCTTAGAGAAAATAAAAAAACCTAAGTCACCAGAAAAAAAAAACCTACACTACAGAAAATAAAAAAACCTACAGTACATAAAAAAAACCTACAGTACAGAAAAAAAAACCTACAGTACAGAAAAAAAACCTACAGTACAGAAAAAAAACCTACAGTACAGAACAAAAAAAAATGCATTACAACCCCCCCACTACAGAAAAAAAAAATTACATACCTGAAAAGGAAAGACAGACATACACAATACAATACATACATACATACAATACATTACTTACAATACATTACATATAATATATTACATATAATACATTACATATAATACATTACATACAATACATTACATATAATACATTACAAATAATACATTACATACAATAGAAATCAAATACCCCCTATCTATCTAACATACAATCTATTTAATCTAAAATAAATCATAACTATATCAAATACATGCCCCTAGCTATCTAATATACAATAAATCCTAACTACATACACAGACCCTAATTCTAAGCTAAAATAAAATAATTACAGTCCTAACTACATACACAGACCCTCATTCTAAGCTAAAATAAAATAATTAAGACCACTTACCTTTAAGATGTCCCTTCAGATCACTAACCTAGGGGTAAAACAAAACAAAACAATTAGTACAAAACATTAACATCAAATAAATAAACATTATATACATTCTAAATATTCAACTCACCTTTCCAGCATGTCCGGTCATTGTTCAGTTCTTCCGGCGCGGCCCTTTTAAAAAAACACAATACATTAATACAATATACAAACAACAAATAAAATAAACATATCAACATATAAATATACATTTAACTTACTTCCCTGCGATGTCCCTGCCCTCCTCCCCTTCAGCCCCGGCTGGGCCCCGGAACCATCCGCGCTCTAAAAAAAAACAAAAAAAAAAACTAACGAAGATCTGCACTCGCAGACCTCCCCGACGCTAATGAGCCTCCCGGAGTCTTTTCCGGGAGGAAATTGGCAATGGCGGCTTGTGATTGGCTGAAAAAGCTGTCTATCAATTTCAGCCAATCAGAAGTCGTCAATATGTGAGCCAATCAGGATGGGATACACTCCAATATCCCACCCTGATTGGCTAAAGCACCTGTCAATCTTTATTGGAACCAATGACAAGGCGCAGATGCCTTCAGCCAATCACTACGGGATATACCCCCACGAAGTGATTGCTAGAAGACATCTGCGCATCCTGATTGGCTCACGATCGGGGACCCCTGCTGCAGAGGGTTAACGTGGGGGGGCTGCGGGGTCCCTATGGACCCCTGCAGCAAGGGCTTAATGTGGGGACATTTCGGGTGTCCCGATGGGGACCCACAGCATAAAGGGGGGCTAATTGTAGGTGCCGCGGCCGGGATTGGCTAATAGTGTGCCGCGGGCCCTTTAAGGAGCTGCGGCAGGGAATTTAAAAGTATTAAATACAGCGGGGGCCTGATCGGTGTCGATCGGGGCCCCCCGCTGCAAGGGGTTAATGTGTGGGGGCTGCGGGGGTCCCTATGTACCCCTGCAGCAAGGTGTTAATGTGAGGACACATTGGGGGTCCCGATGGGGACCCACACATAGAGGGGGGTTAATTTTAGGTCCCGTGGGGGTAGTTGGAGTACCCCCCAGGGCAGGGCTTATGTGGGGGACTGCCGCGGAGGACCCCTGCAATACTTGTTGAGGTGCGGGAGCCTGCAAGATCATCTCGCAGGCTGTCACTCCTCATGTACATTTACGCAGTGTTGATCCATACAGCCCTGCTGCGTAGCTCACACGTTGCTCGCAGCAGGGCGATTGTAATAGCATTGTAAGTTAGAGAAACTTTGCAGTACGTAGGGCTTAAGTAGAAGCCTCTTTTTACGAGCCGGACACAAAAACTGACAGACAATAATCATATCACCACAATTATGAACCTCTCCTGCTAAAGACTTAAGTAAAGGACTCTGTAATAATAATGTAATAATAATAATCATTAGTGATGTCGCAAACATAAAATTTTCGGTTTGCGAACCGCGAACGCGAACTGCCGCAAATGTTCGCGAACCGGCAAACCCAGCGCACCGCCATAGACTTCAATGGGCAGGCGGATTTTAAAACCCACAGGGACTCTTTCTGGCCACAATAGTGATGGAAAAGTTGTTTTAAGGGGACTAACACCTGGACTGTGGCATGCCGGAGGGGGATCCATGTCAAAACTCCCACGGAAAATTATTGCAGAGTCTGGTTTTAATCCATGAAAGGGCATAAATAACCTAACATCCCCCTCCATCATCATCCTCCCCTGTATCTCTTTACCCCCTCCCTCATCATCCTCCCCTGTGTCTCTTTCCCCCCTTCCTCATCACCCTCCCCTGTGTCTCATCCCCCCTCCCTCATCATCCTCCCACCTCCCTCATCATCCTCCTCTGTATCTCTTTACCCCGTCCCTCATCATCCTCCCCTGTGTCTCTTCCCCCCTCCATCATCATCCTCTCCTGTGTCTCTTTCCCCCCTCCCTCATCATCCTCCCCTGTGTCTCTTTTCCCCTCCCTCATCATCTTCCCCTGTGTCTCTTCCCCCCCTCCCTCATCATCCTCCCCTGTGTATCTTCCCCCCCTCCCTCATCATCCTCCCCCCTCCCTTGATGATTAGGGGGGGAAGAGACACAGGGATAAGTGTGAGGGGTGTTAGGGTAAGGCGTGTTAGGGATAAGGGTGAGGGGGTTAGGTGTTAGGGTGAGAGGTGTTAGGGCTAAGTGTGAGGGGTGTTAGGTCTTAGGGATAAGTGTGAGAATGTTAGGGTTAGGTGTTAGGTTGATGGGTGTTAGGGATAAGTGTGAGGGGTGTTAGGGTTAGGGTGAGGGGTGTTAGGGATAAGTGTAATGGGTGTTAGGGTGAGGCATGTTAGGGATAAGTGTAATGGGTGTTAGGTTAGGTGGGTGGAGTGAGGGTGAGGGGTGTTAGGGTGAGGGGTGTTAGGGTGAGGCTTGTGAGGGATGTTAGGGGTGTTTGGGTGAGGCGTGTGAGGGGTGTTAGGGTGAGGCATGTTAGGGATAAGTGTGAGGCATGTTAGGGTGAGGCATGTTAGGGTGAGGGGTGTTAGGGTGAGGGGTGTTAGGGTGAGGGGTGTTAGGGTGAGGGTTGTTAGGGTGAGGGGTGTTAGGTCTTAGGGATAAGTGTGAGGGGTGTTAGGTCTTAGGGATAAGGGTGAGGGGTGTTAGGGTGAGGGGTGTTAGGGTGAGGGGTGTCAGGGTGAGGGGTGTTAGGTCTTAGGGATAAGGGTGAAGGGTGTTAGGTCTTAGGGATAAGGGTGAGGGGTGTTAGGGTGAGGGGTGTTAGGGTGAGGGGTGTTAGGTCTTAGGGATAAGGGTGAGGGGTGTTAGGTCTTAGGGATAAGGGTGAGGGGTATTAGGGTGAGGGGTGTTAGGGTTGGGTGCTAAGGTGAGGGGAGGATGATGATAAGAGGGGAAAGAGACACAGGGGTGTCCTTGCAGCAGAGATCAAAAGAGTCCTTCAGGACTGTATTGCACACTGTGTACAGTAGCCTAGCTATGGTTTTCCCTATTGATGCAGTATCACCTACACTTAGCCTCCTCTCAGTAAGACTGCAAGTTAGTTATGATTCCAAAATGGCTGCTGTCCATGAGTTAGAAGGCTCTGGAAGGGAGTGTATGCTGCTGATTGGCTGGAATGTGTCTGCTGACTGTGACATGCAGGGTCAAAGTTTGCTCAATGATAAAGTATTGGGGGCGGGTCGAATATCGCATATGTTCGCAGTTCGCCGCGAACGCGAACATGCTATGTTCGCCGGGAACAGTCCGCCGGTGAACTATTCGGGACATCTCTAATAATCATTAGAAATGTTATCTGATTGTTCAGCAACAGGTTCTAAATGCTTTTGTTTTTTAGTTGCCTTCTTAGGGGTAGATTTTAGTTTGTCAACTGATAGTCTTTTGCTTGCAAGTCTTTCTCATTCTTTTTGTCATCGAATTTCCTTCTGCTCCGGCATCTGATGCGTTGCCCATGTTTTTTGACGTTCTCTAGTTTGCCGTCTTATCTTTTCCTGTTTCTTGTCAGTATCTGCCATATTAATCAGTAAATAAAAATAATCTATTATTATTTTTGTTCCTTATTGTAATTTCTTTTGTAAGTGCATATTTTTGTTTTTTTGTACCATCCTGTTTTGTGTGCAGCGCTGTTGTCATTAGAAGTTTAGGTTCTGGGTTTAGGCTTATAGGTTATTGTAGAGAAAAGAGAATTTATTCTTACATTTTGTATGTGTTACTAATATTTGTTGTACTATTCTTTTTTCTGGAGGCTACTTTTGAGATTATAGATTTAGTTTATGGTTTAGGCTTATAGGTATGGCACAGAAAACAGGATTTTTTTGTGTTAACAATATTTGTTGTATTATCCTGTTTTCTGTACACTACTGTTGTCATTAGAGGATTAGGTTCTGGGTTTAGGCTTATAGGTCTGGGCACAGAAAACAGGATTTATTCATAAATTTGGTATGTGTTACCAATATTTGTTTATACTATCCTGTTTTCTGTACGCCACTTTTGGGATGATAGATTTAGGTTATGGGTTAGGCTTAGAGGTTGGTGCAGACAAAACAGGATTCATTGTTACATTTTATATGTGTTACCAATATTTGTTGAAGTATCGTGTTTTGTGTGCACCAGAATTGGTAGTAGGGCCTTATTATTTTTTTTTAAATGTTGACATTGGCGTACAGCAAACAGTATAGGTGTTTTGCTTGTTTTTACTTGTTATACTATACCTTGGTTGAAGTATTAGTTGTGTATCAATGACAGAGGATCCCCTGCTGCCAATGTTCCTGCGACACTCTTCAGGCAGTGTCTGTTGAAAAAGAAAAAGAGAAATTGTTTATTTTATTTAATTTGTTTATTCTAACAACAGCATGGTCTTTTTGTGAATCCAATGTGTTTGTGTATATTACCTGTTCTTCGTTCTTTGTGTTGTGTAAAATTGTTCAGATTTCACAGTCCACGCAGCAAATTCTTCAGTGACACTGTTGATGCAGAGTCTGTTGGCAATATGAAGAAAAGGGAAATATTGAAATGCAGGATAAATATATATGTGTCTCTATTTTTTTTGTAAAATGTTTTTTTTTTTTAAATAGATATGAATAAAATCTATGTTATCTCTTTTTTTTGTTTAAATTTAGCTTATTGTAGGGCACATATACAGTTGTTGTTGGCAATATTTGAAATCAAAGGTTTTTTTTTTTTTTGGTTTCTGGATTTCTTTTTAATCTTAATTAATTAAATGTATTATAGCTTACCTCTTTGTTGTAATTTGCAGATTGTAAACTTGGTAAATTGGTAAGGAATTAGGTTCTGAAGTAATGCCACCAGTGAAATGTCCAGTCACACTGTTCATCACCTGAGGAGAAATGTAGAAATTTCTGAAAAGTGTGCATGTGCTATTTGCGTTCCAGCCGTCAATTTGCGTTCCAACCGCCATTTTGCGGCTAATAGTTATTTGTTGCATGTGAAATGGTGGCGAATTTCACTGTGGTATGTCCCGCATAATGTCTATTACATGCCGCATTAAGTGTTCTTGAGTGTTGGGTTCAGTTTTGCGAGTACGTTTAATAATCTTAGGTCCTTAGCCTCATTTTGTTTTTTTTCATCAGCCATTTTTTCTGTCGCTTCTGGAATTTTCTAGTGTGTAAATGTGTAAATGTTAGTGAAATCGAGGTGTAACCTGCCTTGCAGACGTACTGGGTGACCCCCCTTGCTGTGGGTAATGTATTTTTTTTTTTTTGTGTTTATTTTTTGTGTTGGAGTATTTACTGTTTGTCCGTTAAGTTTTTGCGAGTCCGTAATGGTTTTACGTGTTGTATTGTTGCTGTTGTAAGGACGCAATAGTTTTTTTTCCTAAGTCCCGTGGCTCGTATTTTTTTGTGTAAGTCCGTAGTTCGTCATTGCGTGTTTTTTTTTTTTCAAAGTCCGGCGGGTGTGGGCGTTTGTAAGCGGTTGTGAGTCGCCGTAGAGCCTCCACCTTTGCGGTCTGAAAGGAGTATGGGTCGTAGGGATGAGCTCCTATGGCGCTCATCTCCACCAGCACAAGGAGCGCCTTTGGCGCTCCTTGCCAGCAACTGCAGCCCTCACTTCACGAGGGCCGCAGTTGCGGCGGGCTCGCTACGCGACCCCACAAGCATTAGCAACAACCCGCATGCTGACAACTATATATATGATATATATACCCATCATGGTCCCCTCTGCAGCACCAGCCATGTTGCTGGAAAGTGTAGCTCTTGCATCCTGAGCTGCATGCAGATGAGCTTCTTGGAGGTAAGGGGTGCAACTATGGGTAGAGGAGCAACTATGGAGCAAACATCTGTGAGAAAGGATCTAAGGGAGAGATGCTATTACCGGAAGGAATATTAGGAGGGGAGCTGTCATGGAAAGAGGTCTCGGGGAACGACACTGAGTGAGTTGGTACCAGGGCAGCCCAGCGTAAAAAATAAATAAAATTATATCCCCTTTGAGAGAGAGGGTCTAAATTTGTTTTCCATTGGGGCCCTCCATTCTTTGGCTTTTTCACTGCTGATCAACCATGATTTGTCATTCCCGGATGAACCTTGCAAGCTATGAAAGAGAATTTGAAATAGCTATACCTCACCACATATTTCTACTTCTTAGTTTAATTTAAGCCAGGAATGGCTTTATGACACTTCCATGCCTATATGAATTAACCAACTGATATAGGAGTATCAATGGCAAATTATTCAGGTATCATGTGTACTTTAATAAATAACAAAAACGAGGAATTGATATCCAATATATTATTATTAATCTTTATTTATAAAGCGTGGATACATTTTAAGGTTAATAGAGATAGAAATAAAGGTAAAGTGCAATACTTGCAATACAAATATGAAACAAATGGGTCCACAGATAGTTTGGTACAACATAAAATGAGGTCCCTACTACAAAGAGCTTACAATCTAGAAGGTAAGGTCTTTGTGAGATATGAGAGGCTAATAGATGGAAGATGGCAGTGAATAAGGTAGCAGGCCGATATAAGTGGAGATTTTTTGTGTTACACTATAATTACACATGCCATTTACTGAATTGATCTAATACATGTTCACATTACGGGGACCAGCTGGATGGGAGAATGAATGGATATCACCAGTTAGGTCCTCTTCTCTGTACATCTGTGCTAGGAATTCCCTTGACTTGTTCCAGGATCTATGGGGACCGTGGTATCTCTTTCCCAGCTCTTAATATAAAAAAGTGACATACTTGCATACTTTTAAAAGAAGTAATACACTTTATTGAAACCCACATTCATATACATGGGAAGCAAGAAAAGGTCCCGGGAATTCAATTAATCTGGGGGCAGGGTAACACTATTAAGCTAGCAAGGCCACCTAATATAATCACTCAGCATGAGGTCGTCAGTGATGGAACTCACCATTGTGTTTCTCAATGGGCCTTTTAGGCACGTCCTTGCAAACAATTACTGAATTATATGAATTAGAAAAATAAATATAAAATAATATAAGATGATATCAGACATATTCAGCATGAATACAATCATAGGTGGAGCTACTGCAGGTGGAGACGGTGCAAGGCACTGAGGCTCCTGACCTCTGAGGGCCCCATGCGGAGCTCCCGTGGGTCCCCTGTGGTCCCCATGGCCCCCGGTCCCTCCTGTGGTCTCCGCGGGTCTTCATGGCCCCCGTGACTCGCTTGTGGCCAGGGCAGGACCTCTGTGGCCCCCGCAGGGCCTCTGTGACCCCTAATGGCCCACTGTGGTCCCTCACAGGCTCCAAGTGCCCCGCTGTGCCCCATGCCGGCCCAGTGACCCCCACGGCCCCTTATGGCCCCACGGACCTCCTGTGTGTCCCCAGCAGCCTATTATGGCATATTGTGGCCCCCCACATGACCCAGGGGCCCCCTGTTGCCCCCAAAGCCCCTTATGTCCCCTGCGGACCTCCCGTGCGTCCCCTGCAGACCCTTAAGGCTCACTGTAGGTTATCATAGGGGTAGTGCCTTGGTAGTGCCAAGGGGTGTCATGCCCATCTTATTCTGGTTCAGAAGACTGACAAATCTCCCTTGTGGAAGAAAGAAAAAGTTTAATCAGTGTTTTGTTACAGTATTCTCCCTTTTTGGGCTTTTGTCACACTATTGATACGATTTGCTCAATCAGATATTGCTGCCAGCAGAATTCTCAGGTTGGCTGCACATTTTGCAAAAAGCAACTTTGAATTTTAAGTTTGCATATTATTGAAATCATTGTACATGATGAATGCATACCCTATAAATACCTATACATTCACTATGTATTACAGAAAAACTCAGAGCAAGATAAGGAAGCAGTCCTCTTCAAAGTATCACTTGGAGCTTGAATACAAGTAATCTTTTAATAAGGATCATGCATTTCTCAACCTATATGTTCTTTCTGATTTATTGGCTTGAGACAATAACTGGACTGATTCTCAATGCATTTATTGTAATAATGAATTGTATTTGGTGGCTGCAATCTAAGAACATACAAACAATTGATATTATACTGACAAGCTTAGGACTATGCAATATTATGTTTCTGGTCATGATTTATGCAGATTTTTCAATGCATTTTTTATTTCCACATATTTACCTACAAAGGTATTTTATACAATATTTTCTGACAGTCTTTTTATTTCTAACTTATTGCAGCATCTGGATTTCCACCTTGCTCTGTGTCTTCTACTGTGTGAAGATCACCAGCTATAACTACAGATTATTCATCTATGTGAAACTGAACATCTCCAAGATGCTGCCCTGGTTGCTTCTGGCATTGATGATAATGTCTCTTATTTCCAGTCTGCCCTCTGCATGGTGTGGCTATACTCTATACACCATAAACTCAACTAGTTTTGTCAATGGTACAAATGATGAAATGATCGATTTTGATATACATTACTCCAGGCTATACATCATGAACATTGCAGGATCCCTCTTACCATTCTCTGTATTTTGTGTGGCGGTTTCTCTTCTAATCCAATCACTGTGGCATCACACCAGACGTATGACCAGTGATGGTGCTGGATTCAGGAGTCCTCAGCTCGAGGCTCATTTCAGAACAATTAAAAATATGTTGTGTTTTTTATTATTTAATATCATTTATTTTATAAGTATGAATTTGCTGCCTTTTGCCTACATGTTAAAAAATGAAACTCTGATATTATTGTCCTACCTTTTTTTTTTGGCTTATCCAAGTTTGATCTTTTATATTTTGATTTATAGCAACAAAAAATTGAAATTGGCGCTTATGCGTATTCTTCGTTGTCAATAAAACTCAAATCCACAGAATTGAATTTAGTCTACAAGTAAATCTGATTCACTGAGGTAGCTAGGCTGACTTAATCATATACAATGTTTCCTTATATACCACATATATATATTTTTCTTATCAATAATAATCTATTCAAAAGTTATATGCCCAGTGGCGTTAGTTTGATAATGTGTTAAACATGTATTAAGTTTATGTAATAACCATAGGATCTGAGTGTAAATGTATAATTTATAATGGGAAATGTTTATTGATAAGTACATTTTAGTGCTCACATTTTATATTTGCCAGTTATATTGATAAAAATGTATAAATGTACAACTATTTGTGATGGTAAAAAATGTGTTATTTATGAAATGAGTCCATTAGAGATAGTATTGTGTGATTTTAGAAGCAATTGAAAGGTCTTAATAAATTATTAATTTAATAATTGTGTGATTACTGTTTATATTTTCACATTGATCTTTTGCAGAACACTTACACTATACTACTTATTGTGATGTTACATCCACAGACGGAAACAATAAAAATCATCTAAATTTTGCACTAAAAGTGACTTTTTATTACTATTTTTCATGTTGTAATGATAATGCATACTCACTTGGAAATATACCTAAATCATTTTTTACATTGATAAACATATAAACACAATACTCTCTACTCGTGTGACTTGTTCAGATTATGTTTTAAGGATAGAGGGCACAGAAACCATCAGCCTTATTAAATTCCAGCCTCGTAAATAAGAGGCTTCTTCTTAAACCCTACGTACTGCAAAATGTCTATTACATTCGCCCTGCTGCGAGCAACGTATGAGCTACGCAGCAGGGCCGTCCATATCAATACTGCGATAATGTACATGAGGAGTGACAGTCTGCGAGATGATCTTGCAGGCTCACGCACCTCATCAATTAGTGCAGGGGTCCTAAACAGGACCTCTGCGGCAGTCCCCCACATAAGCCCTGCCGTGGGGGGTACTCCAACTACCCCCCCGGCACCTAAAACTAACCTCCCTCTACGTGTGGGTCCCCATTGGGACCCCCGAAGTGTCCTCACATTAACACATTGCTGCAGGGGTCCATAGGGAGCCCCGCAGCCCCCACACATTAACCCCTTGCAGCGGGGGTCCACGATCGGCACCGATCGTGACCCCGCTGCATTTCAATTTTTTTATTTCCCGCCTTGCGGGTCCTTAAAAGATCGTAAAGGTCCTGAAAAGACTTGCACTAAAAAATATTAACCCCAGGCAACTAAAATTAACCCCATAACTCATGGGGGTCAATACAGTTCCCAATTGGCAATAATTAACTCTATAACTCATGGGGGTCAATACAGACCCCATACGGCCTTAATTAACCCTTTCACTCGTGGGGATCAATACAGACCCCCATAAGCACTTAATTAACCCTATAATTCATGGGGGTCAATACAGACCCCCATAAGCACTTAATTAACCCTATAATTCATGGGGGTCAATACAGAACCTCATAAGCCAATAATTAACCCTATAATTCGTTGGGTCAATACAGACCCCCATAAGCACTTAATTAACCCTATAATTCATGGGGGTCAATACAGACCCCCACAAGCACTTAATTAACCCTATAATTCATGGGGGTCAATACAGAACCTCATAAGCCAATAATTAACCCTATAATTCATGGGGGTCAATACAGACCCCCATAAGCACTTAATTAACCCTGTCACTCATGGGGGTCAATATAGACCCCCATAAGCACTTAATTAACCCCATAACTCATGGGGGTCAATACAGACCCCCATAAGGCCTTAATTAACCCCGTCACTCATGGGGGTCAATACAGACCCCCATAAGCCTCTATTTAACCCCACCATTTGACCCCTATGGGGCTGTTAAAACCCTAACATTAACCATATAAGTGCCATGACGGTCCACAAGGACCATCATGACACTAACTACAAACACTATAACCCCCAATAAACCATAAAATCTACACTAACCCCCCTCTACACTAATCTATTAACACTTACACTACCTACCTACACTACCTGTTTAAAAATTTAAATTCAGCAGGGTCACGATCGGTGCCGATCGGGGGGGCTGCAGGGGTCCCGATAGAGACTTCTGCAGCATGGGGATGTGTATAGGGAGCAGGGGGTGCCTCACACGGCTGTCTCGGGCTGCTGGCACTTTTTGAGCTCATAGGGACAGTAATTGAGGTTGAAAAAATACTTTCAGTCAATCAAGTTCAACACTTTAAGATCTCCTCTAATCTGCAATATGCGGATTAGTTGTTAATTGATCCAGAGGAAGGCAAACAGAAAAAAAAACAAGTGAAACTTAGCCAATCGTCTCAAAACTGGAAAAAAAATCGTCCCTGACCCCAGATACTAGCAATCGGACTCCTCCCTGGATCAATACTCTCTCTCTAATTAACCAGAATAAGCCTGAATACCCTTTTTAATTAAATATATTCATTCCCCTTTTAAAGTTATCTATCAAATCCGCTGCCACCACCTCCTTTGGTAGATAATTCCACAGATTAACCACCCTTACTGGGAAGAACCCTTTTCTTTCTTCTAACCTCAAAGGATGTCCTCTTGTCAGTTGAAAAGCTCTTGGCACAAGAAGCTCACTTGACAAGGCTTTATACCGACCCTGGATGTATTTATCTAATGTAATCATATCTCCTCTTAGACGCCTTTTTTCTAGAACAAAAATACTTTTTTAATTTGGTCAGTCTTTCTTCATAACTTAGCCCCTCCATTCCCCTTATTAGTTTTGTAGCCCTTCTCTGTCCTTTTCAGCTCTAAAATGTTCTTTTTATGTAGTGGTGCCCAATATTGTACTCTGTATTCCAAATGAGGGTGTACTAGGGATTTGTATAGTGGCAGAATTATTTTGCTTCCCTTGCTTCTTTACCTTTCTTAATACATGCAAATATTTTATTTGCCTTTGCAGATCCTGTTTGGCATTGAGCACTGTTACCTAGGTGGTTGTCCACAAGTGCTTCCAAATCCCTTTCAATATCTGATACCCCTATATTTGCTCCATTAAGATTATAAATTGCATGGCTATTTTTCTTTCCTAGATGCATAACTTTATTCATATTAAATATAATCTGCCATTTAGACTCCTATTTCTCTAATTTATGTAAATCCCTTTGGAGGGAAAGTGCATCATTATCTGATTGAATTACCTTGCACAACTTCGTGCTATCAGCAAAAAGTGAGACAATATTTTCCAGTCCCACCTCTAAGTCATTAATAAATATGTTAAAAAGGAAAGGATCTAACACTGAACCCTAAGGAACCCCTCTTACCACATTAGTCCAATCGGAGTATGTTCCATTTATAACAACCCTTTACTTCCTGTCTTTTAGCCAGCTATCAATCCATGAGCCAATATTTACTGCAATTCCTGTATCCTTTAGTTTGCATAATAGTCTTCCATATAGCACTGTATCAAAAGCATGACTTATCCCTCATAAATCCATGTTGACTCCTACTTATAATCCTGTTCAAATAGACATATTCTTGTATATTATCTCTTATTATCCATTCTAAAAGTTTTCCCACTACAGAAGTGAGGCTCATTGGTCTATAATTCACCAGATTTGTTCTTGCTCCCTTCTTAAATATAGGTATAACCTCTGCTTTTCGCCAGTCATCTGGTAGCGACCTTGTCTTGAGTGAAACTTGAAAAATGTAATATAATGGTTTGGCTATTACAAAACCCAGTTCCCTCAGTACCCTTTGATGTATTCCATCAGGACCTGGGGCTTTATTAACATTTATTGCCAATACAACAGGAATGGTAAAAACATTATGGATACATATATTTTATACATTTACCATCAATCACATGGTTTGCTTTATGCAGTGGTGGGGCTAGTGAATGGAGGGCCCTGGCCCAGGTTATTCAGACACTCCCTTTAACCAATGTATGATCAAAATACATAAAACTCTGAGGAAACTGTAAAGCTTGGCAGCAACCAAGATGTTTTTGTTTTAAATAAATGTTTTAACTAGGTACATTAATTAATTTTTCCCTTCTTAATGAAATTATCATACAAAATGTACACATCACATATTATTACTGTATTTTTTGTATTATTAGTAGTAGTTGCAATATTAACCTTTATTTATAAAGTGCCACATTTTTTGCAGTGTTATATACTATGGAGAAAATGCATTAAATATAGAGGTTAAGTGATACTTAGTGCAATAACATAGAAATATAGATTTAACGACAGACAAGAACCAAAAAGGACAATCTAGTATGCTCATTCTTTCTATCTAAAAGGTTGTGCTTATCCCTAAAATGCATAATTCCTTAACTGGGCTTGACTTTACCACTTAAGTTCAAAGGCTGTAACACTTACCGTATCTACTAACCTTTCTGTAAAGTTATACTATTTCAAAATAACCCTAAATCTGCCACCTTCCAACTTCAAATCATGGTAGTGGGAGAAGTGAAGGAGAGCGAAAGGGTCAGTTAGGTAGTATGTGATTCAAAAGACTGCTCTGTTACAGATGTCATAGAACTGGAGAGTTGGAAAGAGAAGATGAAAGCAGCAGATAAATCAAGAAGAATAAGGAGGGAGCAGTAGCCTTTGGAAGTGACGAGGAACACAAGTCATTTGTTACTTTAGTGAGTAAAACTGTGAGCAGTGGGAAGGTCTTCACATTATCAGGGTCTCCTGATGTCCAGAAGCACAGAATGTCACTGCCTTTAGAGCAAATGACAAATTGGTAGTGTGGACCCCATCCCCTTTGTAACATAAGGGAGAAGTAGAAGACAGGGGACATTCCAAAGGGTAAGATTCTGTCACTCTGGGGACGTGTGAGAAGTTTTGATCTGGTATGAAACAGCACTGTTCAGCCGTGTTATTGATTTCCTGGACAGAACACTGTAGAACACTGGAGCAGAGAAGAGATATTTTGAGGTGCTATTAAATGCTAGCACATTAAATCCCCTAAAGGTCCTACTCAGCCAAAATAGAAATTTAGCTATATAACTTTGTTTCTGACTAATAAAGCTTGATCCTTGATCTAAGCAAGTCATAGACCTTAGCCATTGGTTGTGAACCCTCATACAATCTAATAGGGGCCTGAATGTCTAAAATTATTATGGAAGTCTTGGTCAGCCTCGAAAAGTGAGTACACCCTAAAGCCACCTCTAAACCTTTAGCTGACTTACCTAGTATCTCTATCCCAGGGGAGGTCGGCTAGAAAACAGGAAAACCCAACCACATAGTCCCCTGAATTAACCTGGACTTATCCCTATCCCCTCCCCGAGGTAGCTGATAATTGGGACTATAGACCCCTTAACACCTATGTAGAGAAGGAGACAGGCTGGCACCGAGGCTTTGAAGACCTGAACCATGAGGGGTAGTTCAAAGGAGGCATAAGGTGCCTAAGGAAGTGGCCCACTGATGATTGGTTGAAAAATTAAGCTCTGTTTGGGACACATGGTATGTGTTATTGAGAGGGAAGTAATTAATTATTTAATAATCAGAAATTAATTTCTGCACCTTTATACTTGTACCAGGTAATTGTCCTGAAGCTCTGCAACTTGACCCTGCAACTGCAACTTTGTCTGGAGAATTGGCAACTTGTCATAGCCTCCAGTTAAGCTACCCTGTGGGGATAAAGGAACCTAGGGTTGGTCTTCTTGGATTTTTCAAGCCAAATAAAGAGTGAGTTGAAACACAATATATTAACAACAGTATACTACAGTAACCTGTTATTTTATTATAAGCAATCTTGGATGGTGGCTATAACTCTCAATTTGATTAATGACATCATACCAAAGCATGAATCCTGTCCATTGTTCTAAAAATTTACTTTAAAGGGTTGCAGACAACTTCCTGCCTTCTTGCTTTCCCTTAGCAAAATCACATATATAGTTGTGAGCATGCCGGCCGTTGCTGACGCTTCGGGCTCGCGTAGCGAGCCTGCGGCCCTCGCGAAGCCGCAGGCGCTCCTTGCCAGCAACTGCGGACCTCGCAAAATTTACAGAGTTACGAAACAAAAATACGAGACGTGTTACGACCCATTATGACCTTGCAAAAAACGCCCGAAACTCGTGCACATGAAAACATGAAAAACACAATAAATACACACAACAAATACATAAAAAGCTATAACTACAAATAAAAGAGTTTAGACACCCGAAAATCCCCTAAGCGAGAGAAAAAATGTCCACCGAAAAAAACGAAAACGAGACTACAGCACTCTAAAGAAGCAAAACACCACCAAACACCTACGGATTTTCCTAAAAAGACATACAAGATCCGAAAACAAGGACGCAACCTGTGCGACCCCAAAACAAACACATAAAAAGCTTACCCACAGCAAGGGGGGTCACCCAGGACCTCTGCAAGTGAAGGTACACCGCGATTTAAGTCCAAATTTCGGAGTTTAGACACCCGAAAATCACCTAAGAGAGAGAAAAAATTAAACAAAAACGAAAACGAGGGTAAAGGCCCCTAAGCACGCAACCACTGCCAAACACCTACAGATTTTCCGAAAAAGTCGAACAACATCCGAAAACAAGGACGCTAATTCAGCCACATCCGCGTACCACACATTAGGCGCCATTTTAGAACACTAACTTATACAATCCAGAAGTACACAGCTACACTAACGGATTTGCCTCGCGCACGCACACTATTACACTACACACTGCACACATTCATGACGCTTACACAGCAGCTCCACAGCACTGATGCTGCAGCAACATGAAAACAGATTGTCAGCTCTTCAACACAATGCTTCCTGCATATATTATTTCACAATAGGTAAAGTATATTAATTTCTTCGTTTATTAATTATTCATTGCCATACCAAAAAAAAACACCAACGCTGCTCCTAGCACACAAACAACTAAGAGCCTCGCAATGAGCGCCGAAGGCGCTCATTGCCAGCCACGCGATTAGCGCCGAAGGATCCTAAAACACCAACAAAATTAATTTCGCTCACAAACAACATTACCTGCCTTACAACCTTATTGCCGTAATTTTTTATTGGGCAAGTCGCTAGTAATGTATAAGAGAACTACGATAAATGAGATACCTGAGAACCACCTCTGTAAAAAAAGTTACAACTTTCTTCATATTTACTACAAGACACAGCTGGTTGCTATGTTTTCACACAATTTATAAAAAGGTCATAGCCATGACGTGTCTCAGCAGGGTAGAGATAATGGGAACAGTGGCAGCTTAAAAATGATGAGCATGATGACTAGCGCGTTAACAATCTATATTTATGGGATTTGTTAGCAGTTGTTCTAGCTAACAGGTGATGTCTGGGTAACAAAATAAGTACAAACCAATGGGTAGGTGAGTGGCAGGGAATGTACTGTTATGTATGTCACTTGACTGGAGAAAGAAAGGAAGAAAAATAACAGGAAGCAGCCTGGGCAAGATATTTGGTCATAGCAGTTACAGGAGGGCGATATAATGGAGACTGGTCAAAAATACAAGCCAAAAATACAGGCCAAAACCCTTAGATAAAGATTGACTATTTAAGACTGCACTATTGAAAGGAAAAAAAAAGGAGAGGAGAAGGAGGGTGATCATAGATCTCAAGACAGGCTCTGGAAAGCACAGGTTTATTTTTGGGATTCATCTATATTTTATTTTTCTATAACAAGTGTTTACACTCTACTCTCAATTGGATTTTGTCACTGATCTTTGGTAATATATAAATTTTGTTATATGATTGATAATTATATGATAGAAAATGTAATTGTTTAAACCTCTAACAGTAGATATAAAATAAATGTTATTGGTAATTGCAAAATTAATACCCAGAATTAATTTTGCAATACAGAATTTGTTTTAAATATTCAAGACATCAATCAGAAAAATGCTGGGCTGCAGTACAAGGACTAAGCACTGTTGACCAGTCCATGCAGCCTTATATGGACCCTTTGCATCATTCCAGCAAAAAGAGATAACTAATGCATAGAAGTGCCCAGAATGGTGATTGTAAATCCTGGACTGAATCTCCACTATCTGGATTGCACTATGAAGAGCTGTATATCCAAACCTCAAAAGCTTTGTGAGTGATGCAAGGCAAAGTTGTGCAAAGTATTTGCAAGCACATAGCCTAACACTGGTGTATCCTCTGATGCTGATCTAGAGAGCCACAGAGTGGTCTGCAGGAGCCCAGAGATTATGGCAGAGAGCCAACATGTGGACTGCAGAAGCATGGGCATCATGACACTTCTAAGCAATGTGAAGTAAAATGATAAGTAGACTGATGTCATATTGCAAATATGTTAATTTGAACAATTCCACTTAAAAATTTGAAAACATTTTTTTTTTTAAATAAATAAGTTGTCCTAAACTGATGGTCCTGATGTGAAGAACCAACGAGCTATAGCTCCTCAATAGTTTAACAATTATCTTTCTTTAAAGTGCCTATTTATATATTACATTTGATATATAATATCACATTTAGGTCATGATAAGTTATATCAGTGGTGGAGTTAGAGAATGAAGGGCCCCTCAGGGGGATGTAAACTTATTTTGCACTGGGCCCCACCCAGACCAAATCAATCTGCCTGCAGCACAGCTCCAGGGTGCTCAAGTTCCACTTTCCTGCGACATCTACTACGGATATATATGTACACATACAGTATCTCACAAAAGTGACTACACCCCTCACATTTTTGAAAACATTTTATTATATATTTTTATGTGAGAACACTGAAGAAATGACCCTCTGCTACAATGTAAAGTAGTAAGTGTAAAGCCTGTATAACAGTGTAAATTTGCTGTCCCCTCAAAATAACTCAACACACAGCCATTAATGTCTAAACAGTTGGCAACAAAAGTGAGTCTGGGGTTTGCTGTTTCTCCTGTTCAGGGTAGAATTTCCTAATATTTTGGGGCTGGGTCTCTCTTTTGAGTGGGACCAGACTGATATACTAAAGGATATTTCTCCATGTGAAGGGCACAAGTGAGCTAAAAGAGGTTGCTCTCTGAGTTGGTAACCAGAGCTATAGGACAAATCTACTTCAGGTATTGTCCGTTCTCAGATTGAGCACCTCTAATTTTGTTGTGTATGTACTGTATCACATATTATAATTGTCCAACTACGATTCGTCGTCACGCTGTGTTCAGTGGTGCGTACGACTTAGCGATGAGCGTTAAACCGTTAAAGCGGTAAACCGTAGCACTTAGGCAATGAGCGGCAAGCCTCGCGTAGCGAGCCGTTAACTCATAGCACTTAGGCAATGAGGCAATGAGCGCTGCAGGCGCTCATTGCTGGCAAGCCTTGCGTAGCGAGGCGAGCCGTTAAATACGTCACACGCACGACTTAGAAAAAAAAAACACCTCGGAACCAACCTTAACGTAACAAACACTCACACTCACTAAGAATCCGACTATAACTTAACAAACACCCTCACGCACTAAGAATCCGACTATAACGGCCAACCCGCTTTCAACTAAAAACAGTGAAAACTCACCAAATACTCACACAAACTACATAAAAAGCTTACCCATAGCAAGGGGGGGCACCCAGGACCTCTGAAAGTGAAGTTACACCTCCATTTAAGTCCAAATTCCCGAGTTCAGACACACGAAAATCCCCTAAGCGAGAGAAAAAATGGCCGCCGAAGAAAACGAAAACGAGGCTCACAGCCCAGCCACGTACAAATTAGCCAAGAAGGGATCCGAGATAAGCTCGGAAACCCGCATTAACCCCGGGGGATCCGAGATAAGCTTGGAGCCCTGCATTAACCCCACATTAACCATCGCAGTGGGGGTCACGATTGCACGCGATCGGGGACCCCCGCTGCAATCAAAATTCAAAATTCCCACGTTACAGGTCCTTATAGGACCGTAAAGGTCCATAAAGGACCCGTTGTAAAAGAAAAAATATATATACACTGTCACCCTGTCAATCATGGGGGTCAATAAAGACCCCCATAAAACCCTCATTAACCCTGTCACTCATCGGGGTCAATATAGACCCCCATAAGCCCTTCATTAACCCTGTCACTCATGGGGGTTAATACAGACCCCCATAAGCCTCTATTTAACCCCATCAGTCCCATAAGGGTATATATACACCATTATGGGCCTGTTATAACACTTCATTAACCACATAAGTGCCATGATGGTCCTCAAGGACCATCATGACACTAAGTATAAACACTATACTGCACTATACCACCCCCAATAAAACATTAAATATCAACTAAACAGCCTCTACACTAACCTATTAACATCTACACTACCTACCCCCTATTAACCCCCACCACTCTAATTACAGGGAAAAAAAAGCCTAAAGTCACAAAAAAATACATTACAGAAAATAAAAAAACCTAAGTCACAAAAAATAAAAAAAAGAAAATTACAGAAAAAAAAAAAACATTACAACCCCCCCCTTCACTACTGAAAAAAAAATACACACCTGAAAAGGAAATACATATAATACAGTACAATACAAATACATATAATACAAATACATATAATACAAATACATACAATACAAATACATACAATTACAATACAATTACATACAATTACAATACAATACACACCTATCTAATATACATCACACAATCTATCTAAATAAATAGCATAATCTAATATACATCATATCTATATAATAATACATACCCAATCTATCTAAATAAATAATACAATCTATCTACAATACATCCTATGCTATCTATATAAAATGCATACCCCTAGCTAACATACAATAAATGCTATCTATATATTAACTAATATAAGTCTAAGCTAAAATAATTAAGACCACTTACCTTTGCAGATGTCTATTGGGATCAGCCACCTCCAAAAAAAAATTTAAAAAAATTAGTGCAACACGTTTACAGTTCTAAAATAAACATTCTATACATTCTAAATATTTTACTCACTTTTCCGGCATGTCCCGTCCGGCATTCTTTTAATCCTTCTCCGGCGCGGCACGTGTTAAAAAAAAACACAACATACATCAAAATAAAATAAACATAATCTACATTCTACTTACCTCCCCGCGACGTCTCCGGCCTCCTCCGTATCCTCTTCTGCCACGCCCTGTAAAAAAAATAAATATATATATATATATTCTTACATCCGCAGTCCCGGACATCCCCGACGCTAATGAGGCTCTAGGAGACTTTTCCGGAAGAAAATAAGCAATGGCGCCTTCTGATTGGTTGAAAACGCTGTCTATCAAATTCACCCAATCAGGAGGCGCCAATGTGTGAGTCAATCAGAAAGGGATACACCCTAAAATCCCACTCTGATTGGATAATGCACCTGTCAATCTTTATTTAAACCAATCACAAGGCACAGATGCCTTCAGCCAATCACAATGGAATACACCCCCACAGGGTGATTGGTTGGAGCCTCTGCGCATTCTGATTGGTTTCACTGACAATAGTTAATCACAATGGAATACACCCTCACGTACTGATTGGTGAAGGATTTGCGCATTCTCATTGGCTACTGTTAATATCAATCAATATTACAGCCAATGGAAGGCGCAGATGTCTTCACCAATCAGTACGTGGGGTTATATTCCATTGTGATTGGCTGATGGCAATAAAGCCTTAGGATTGGTTCAAATAAAGATAGACAGGTGTGTTATCCAATCACCGTTGTATTTTGGGGTTTATACTTTTTTCATTGGTTCACAAATGGGGTCTTCTCATTGGCTGAATTTGATAGACAGCCTTTTCAGCCAATCAGAAGCCGCCATTGCCAATTTTATTCTGAAACACTCCATAGAAAGGTCATTAGCGTCGGAGACATCCACCAGGGTGGATGTGTGTCGCTTTTTTTTTTTTCATACGAGGAGGCCGGAGACATCACGGAAAGGTAAGTATAATGTAGATTGTGTTTATTTAAATTTGGTTTATGTTTACTAATGTAATATATTTTTTTTACAGTAGTACCGCCGGACAAGACGCAAAGATGGACGACGGAGCATGGAGGACGTGACATGCTGGGACATGACATGATGGAACGGGACATGCTGGAACGGTAAAAATAATATTTTGAATATTTAGAATGTTTAGAATGTTTAGGTATTTCATGTAAACGTGTTGTATTAATTTTTTTAATCTTTTTTACCGTAGGTTGCTGATCTGAAGAAACATCTCAAAGGTAAGTGGTCTTAATTATTTTATTGTAGCTTACAATTAGGGTAGCTATATATATATAGATAGCATGTATTGCATATTAGATAGATAGATAGGGGGATGTATTATTAGATAGTATTGTATATTAGATAGTGGGATGTATATTACATTATATAGTGGCATGTATATTAGATAGTGGCATGTATATTAGATAGTGGCATGTATATTAGATAGGGGTGTATTGTATTTAATTGAATTATTATCACATTAGATAGTGGGATGTATATTACATTAGATAGTGGGATGTATATTACATTAGTAAGTGGCATGTATATTAGATAGTGACATGTTTTTTAGATAGTGGCATGTATATTAGATAGGGATGTATTGTATTGTATTTAATTTAATTGTATTGTATTGTATTATATGTATGTATTATATGTATTTCATTTTCAGGTGTGTAATTTTTTTAAACAATTTGTAGTAAGGGGGGGTTGTAATGTATTTTGTTATTTTCTGTAATGTTCATTTTTTTATTTTTTTGTGACTTAGGTTTTTTTTTTGTTCTGTAATGTACATTTTTTATTTTTGGTGATTTTAGTTTTTCTTATTTTATGTAATGTAGATTTGTGCTTTTTGAGGAATTTAGTTACTTGAGGCACACAGTACACTCACATTGTGTGACAAACAGCATTTCAACACTTTCTTTTATTGACCGTCATTTTTTGACGGGTAAGTGGCTAGTATATATATATATATATAAATTAATAATGAGTATTGCAGTATATTATGAAACCTTTTGTATTGGACAACAGTTTATTTAAATTGAGAGGATCTGAAGCAATACTGACATGAGATGGAACCCTCAGTTTGAATAAAAACAGGATATGCAGAGAGAGTGGAGACAGCATCTGACACCATCAGGTAAATACATATGGGGGTCATCATAACATAGTAGAGAAAACATATATATACATACAATACAAATATATACAATACAAATACATACAATACAAATGCATACAATACAAATAAAATGAAATACAATACAATACACCACTATCTATTATACAATACATCCTATCTATCTAATATACATCCCCCAATCTATCTAAATAAATACCATAATCTAATATACATCTTATCTATATAATATACATCACACAATCTATGTAATAAACAATGAATACTATCTATCTAATATACATCCTATCTATATAATATACTTCCCCCAATCTATCTAAATAAATACCATAATCTAATATACATCCTATCTATATAACATACATCACACAATCTATCTAAATAAATACCACAATCTAATATACAATACATGCTATGCTATCTATATAAAACACATACACCTAGCTAACATACAATAAATGCTATGTATATATAAAATAATCTAATTCTAAGCTAAAATAAAATAATTAAGACCACTTACTTTTGCAGATGTCCCTTCAGATCAGCCACCTAGGGAAAAAAAAAAAAAAAATGAGTGCAACACATTTACAGTAAATAAATAAACATTCTAAATATTCTAAACATTCTAAATATTCTACTCACCTTTCCAGCATGTCCCGTCCTTCTTCTCCGATGCGGCCACTGTTAAAAAAAACATAACATTAGTACACATACATAAGCATAAAAACAAAATAAAATAAACATAATCTACATTGTACTTACCTCCCCGCAAAGGCCCCGGCCTCCTCCTCTTCTGCCCCACCCTGGAACCGCGCTCTAAAAAAAAAAACAGAACAAAAAAGAACAAAAAAAGAACACACATCCGCACTCACGGACATCCCGATGCTAATGAGCTTCCCAGAGACTTTTCCGGAAGAAAACAGGCAATGGCTCCTTCTGATTGGTTGCAAACGCTGTCTATCAAATTCACCCAATCAGGAGGCGCCAATGTGTGAGCCAATCAGAAAGGGCTACACCCTAAAATACCACTCTGATTGGATAATGCACCTGTTTTATTATTATAATATTTATTTAAACCAATCACAAGGAGCAGATGCCTTCAGCCAATCACAATGGAATACACCCCCACAGGGTGATTGGCTGGAGGCATCTGTGCATTCTGATTGGTTGCACTGACAATAGTCAATCACAATGGAATACACCCCCACATACTGATTGGTGAAGGCATTTGCGTCTTCTCATTGGCTGTTGTCAATGTCAGTTTATTTAAATTGAGAGGATCTGAAGCAATACTGACATGAGATGGAACCCTCAGTTTGAATAAAAACAGGATATGCAGAGAGAGTGTAGACAGCATCTGACACCATCAGGTAAATACATATGGGGGGTCATCATAACATAGTAGAGGTAACATATATATACTATACATACTATTTACACATATACATCAATATATACATGAAAAAACAGAGCACTATAGTCCACAGTGATAGTCCTTAGTTATATATTTGTCCTGTTGGACAAATATGTAACTAAGAGTACCTGCCAAGCTTGTTATTGTTAGATAAGAAAAAAATCACAACAAATTGTGATAATGTGTTAGCAAAACCAAGTCCATAGTAAGTCCTGTATTTTAATCATCTTTATTTCAATTGCTTTTGTCCCCTGGACGTTTTTAAATGTTACTCTGAGTACATACAGCCTCATTAAATTCCAGCCTCATAAGTCCAACATGTAGCACGTAAGGGCTGCGTACTTGAAATTTGGCCTATTTACATTGTTATAAAATTAGAATGATCTGCGAGCTACGAGCGAGAGATGCTATTTCATAAACCAGTTTGTGGTCGTCGGGGTTGCGTGCTCGATCGCAAACAATTAAGCAAGCACGTAGATATGGGTTCAGATGGAGCCAATGGAAAAAGAGGTTGTTAGCGTTACGTCACTGAATATGAGGAGGGTAGATTTCCAAGTCCTTTGTGCTTCAATTACAGTTTGCGATCGGACCCACAGTCCAGATATGCGTGTTATGTGCTAGCTCGCGAGTGACCACGTTGCAATGTAATAGCTGAATTGAAAGTAGCGGTTGAACATAATGAATGACGTAAGGCCGTGACTCCCGGTTAGAAACAGCCAATGGAATGTGGGTCCGATCGTAACTCGTAATTCTAGCCCATAGGACTTTGAAATCCAGCCTCCGTTTTATATTGAGGTAATGATGATGATCTCTAAGTCCTACAGGCTTAAATTACGAGTTACGATCGGACCCACTTTCCAGATATAATGCAATATTGATAAAGCCGTAAATATGATATTCTATTACATGCGAGTTCCATTATATGTCTTAACACATTGATTGCCGGTATCGATATAACACGGGAATTATACTTGAAATAAAGATTTTTTTGGCCCAATTTGCGAGGTTGAGCGTGTTGTGCTATTCTAAGACCTAACATCCCTTTCCCTTTTAATAAAAGTACAGTACTGTGTGTATATGTGCATTTAAAGTGACAAGTCATTAAGCCCTTTGCAAGTCCTCCTTGGTACCTGTGACTTTTGGTTCAACTTTTGCTATTTGCGGGGTTGACGGCTTGCTTAGCGAGGGGGAATCGGAGCAATTGGATAGCAATTTGTGATTTTAGCATTCGCAACTCTTGCGGCCATGAAAGATCAAAGGCTTTGAGGGCATTAACTTGCCATGTTAACCATCACAGTGAATCGGAGGCCAGAGCCCGTAACTCGATTGAAGCCCGCAAAAAGACGCCAATGGAATAGCAAAATAACTTGCGTGCTCCATTTGCGAAGCCCCGATCTCCCGAAAGATCAATTGATGGGTCACAGACTTTAATTATGTAAAAAGTGCAGACTTGGGTACATTTGTGGGGCTTGATTGAAATCTCTAATGTATCTCTGTAGAAAAGGCTCTCATTTAAGCCCTGACAATCTCTGGGGATTACCTCCTCCCAAGCAGTGATTGGAAGCCCCTGGGGATTCCCTCACACACTCCCCAATAAAAGTTATATCCATGGGGTCTATTGAAACCCTGTGGCTCCTACACATTACGCCTGTGCCATGGATATCCTTAAAGAACCTACCACCGGGGGCATATATGAACCCCCGTGACATCTATACACAACTTATTCATGGAGATCTTTGCAGGACATTCATGGCATGTAAACTAATATATATGTTATCTGTGGGGAACCTCTAAGGTTCCCCAGTGGCTCACAATAAATATACTTAAAGGACCTCTGTGGAATCTAAATATTAACCCTATACCATGGGGATCCTAAGGACAGCCATGAGATACTACATTAACCCAAGTACCATGGGGGTCTTTAAAGAATGCCCCTGGTATTCCTATGTAACACTAAGTAAAAGGGTTCACTGGTGAGCCAGTGGTTAGGATTCTGTGCTTTCAGGAGCTTTCAGGAGCTGTATGCTGTCGCCCACTGGAGAAGAAACTGACAACCCACTCCAGTATCCCTGCCGTTAATACCAAGTGGATCAACATGGTGTGTTATGGTCCATGAGGTCAGGGAGAGTGGGACACGACTGTACCACACAAACACACACACAAGTATACGTTTATATTTTGAGAGGCAAAGGCCCCTATTTAATTGAGTGATAGTTAGTTACTGGAGCCTGCAATGTAGCCCGTAAACTAGTTTGCTATTCCTGCTGCTGTCAACTCCATTCAATTGCAATTCCGCAGTTAACTTCATACTGTCCATAAGTCTGAAAACTTGCAATTGAATGGAGGCCAAAGACTGTTTAACATATAACATACTGAACGATAGCTACTATTGCTAAGTACTGTGAGACTGAAAAACCAATAAATTCTATTATATATTTTTGAACTTTAGCTTCTATAAGGTAAAAATACCTGATATTCAGTGAGGGTAAATTTGTCATTCATCCAATTATTTTTTTGTATTCATTGCTTTTTTTCATTTTATGTATTTTAACAATAATTAATAAACATCATGTTATTAAATTCCAGGGGCGGCGCGTCCATTGGGGCGTCAGGGCAAACGCCCCCCCAAATATTTTCGGGACCCTGCAATAAAAAAACACAACAATGTATTAGTAATAACCCAAAAACAATTAAATATAATGTGTACATCATCATTCAAGTCTTAATACAGTAATCAAATGAAGTAAAGTTAGTAAACTATTCCCAGGGACACTGTCACTTTAAGATAACCCCTTGCGCTACATTAACTAATGCTGCTGTGTATCTATTGTATCCCCCTGCACCCTGTGTGATCATATTACACTAGTAAAGTACACTAACCTTTAGACTCTTCTCTTCAATGAGGCCTGGCCTGGCCCCCTGACCGTTAATGCATGCCGCCCACCATCACAGTGGCGATATGCATGGGCGGTCATAAATGTATCAATTTAATGACTGACAGTCTTCCATCATTGACCAATCAATGATGGAAGGTTGTACAGTTGCTAAGAGAACATTGTAAACCCACCCAGACCGTTAGCCCTGAGCGCCCGCCAGCTAATAGGGCCTCGAGTTTACTTTTTGATTGACTGATACAGTGAATAAAACCACCAGTTGCCTGTCCCTTCCCCCTTTCTGTTTCCTGACCCTGGTCACGCTGAGACTGAGAGACCTCCCTGGCTGAAACTACTCACATCTGCTCTGCTGCCTGCCTAACAGTAAGTCTACCTGGCACCTGCCCTGCCCCTGGCCAAACCAAACCCCTAGTAGCCCCTAATAAAAGGTAGGGGTGACCAGTTACCCCACTATGCCTCCCTGGCCTGCCACCTACCCAGCCACCCACCAACTTACCTACCACCGACGACCCTAGGCCTGCAATGCCTGGTGCCACCCCCAGCCATCACCCCCATGTGGCCTGTGCCACCCCCGATCAGGCCTGCCCTATGCGATGCCACCTCCCGATTACCTCGATCACGGGATCAGGGTAGTCGGGTGGTGAGCGGGGTGGCACAGGCCCACATGGGGGTGATCGGATCACCTCCTTGATGAGGCCTGTGCCACCCCTGATCACCTCCATGTCGCCTGTGCCACCCCCGAGGCCCGATCACCATCACCCTGATGTGGCCTATGCTATGCCACCGCCCGATTACCCCGATCACGGTGATCGGGGTATTCGCGCGGTGAGCGGGGTTGCACAGGCCACATGGCGGTGGATGTTCACCCCCATGAGGCCTGTGCCACCCCTGATTGTGGCCTACGCGGCCACTGACCGACCGATGGGCGCCTGAGCGTGACCGACCCCACCCTGATCAAACTACCTATACCACCAGTACCTAGCACCCCCCCCCCTCGATTTTTATTCCATTTTTAGAAGTAACAGGCATGTGCATGTGCCTGTCACTTTTAAAGATAAAATAAAAATAAGGTAAGGGAAAAACAATACAGTAAAAACATTATTACAATTATACAAATAAAGTAAACAGCTTTAAACAAACAATAATAAAAATAAAATAAACAACAGCACATACTTACCTGTCAAATTGACCCCTCCAGCGTTGGCCTTCTGTCCTCTATAACCTGGATAGTCATAATAATCCAATGTTGATTGAAGCCCATGTCATAAAATCCAATGTTGATTGAAGCCACTGGTCAAATAAATAATCCAATGTTGATTGAAGCCACTGGTCAAATAAATAATCCAATCTTGATTGAAGCCATTGTCCAAAAATAATCCAATCTTGATTGAAGCCATTGTCCATCCATCCATTCTGGCCCATTGAAAGAGGCCTCCACCAAAAAAAAACTGACGCTCTAAAAAAAAAAACAACAAACTAACAGAGCTCCTCCTACAAGGAGCCCCACCCGCGATTAATTGATTTTTTACCACGGTCTGCTTTATATACTAATTTTTGAAGGATTCTGATTGGCTGAAATTTTTGATTGACATCGATTTCAACCAACGAGAGTCTTTAAAAAATTAGCAAATCAGCAAGCAGGTATGGAAGCCTGTAAGGGAAAAAAAGGTTAGTGTGAACTTGTTTGACCCTGTATGTATTATACATATTGCAGGGCTATTTATGTGATATACATGTTACAGGATAATATCCTGTAACATGTATAGCCAAAAAATAGCACTGTAATATGTATAAAAAATAATGTGTAATGGAAATGCATGAACAATATAATATAACAAGTAATAAAGTACATCAATTAATCAAATAATAAATATCAATTAATATATATTGTTTTATGTATATGTTTATGTATATTTATGTGTATTTTTTATGTGTGTGTGTGATATATATATATATATATATATATATATATATATATATATATATTTATATATATTTATATATATTTATATATATATATATATATATTTATATATATATATATATATATTTATATATATATATATATATATATATATATATATATATATATATATTATAAGAAATATATTAAACTAAAGAAACAAAATACATTTTATTGAATGCTGCCATGAATGGCTTGCAACTAAAACAGTAAAAATATATTTTAGAGAAAGATCACTTCTATACTCTTGTCCTATGTCTGTCTAGCTCACAGTGACTGACAACCTGACATGTGTGAACAAAAAAGAAAACCAATACTATTGGTGGTAACCTCTATAAGGTAGTTGAAGTGTATGTGTGATCGGCTAATGTAAGCCTATGAAGCTTCTAAAACTATAAGGCTTCTAAATATTGATATATATATATATATATTGATTGATAGATATATTGATTGATATATATATATATATATATATTTATATATTGATTGATTTATATATTGATTATTATTTGATATATATATATATATATATTGATTATTTATTTATATATATATATATATATATATATATATATTTATTTATTGTGATATATTGATATCAATTGATATATATATATATTTTTTTTTTTTACAATTTGGGCCTATATGGTCCCAATTTGTTATTTAAGGTTTTTAAGGTGCGGTTGGGGCCTATATGGTCCCACTTTGTTATTTAGGGTTTTTAAGGTGCGGTTGGGGCCTATATGGTCCCAATTTGTTATTTATGGTTTTTAAGGTGCGGTTGGGGCCTATATGGTCCCACTTTGTTATTTAAGGTTTTTAAGGTGCGGTTGGGGCCTATATGGTCCCACTTTGTTATTTAGGGTTTTTAAGGTGCGGTTGGGGCCTATATGGTCCCACTTTGTTATTTAGGGTTTTTAAGGTGCGGTTGGGGCATATATGGTCCCAATTTGTTATTTATGGTTTTTAAGGTGTGGTTGGGGCCTATATGGTCCCAATTTGTTATTTATGGTTTTTAAGGTGCGGTTGGGGCCTATATGGTCCCACTTTGTTATTTAGGGTTTTTAAGGTGCGGTTGGGGCCTATATGGTCCCACTTTGTTATTTAGGGTTTTTAAGGTGCGGTTGGGGCCTATATGCTCCCACTTTGTTATTTAGGGTTTTTAAGGTGCGGTTGGGGCCTATATGGTCCCAATTTGTTATTTATGGTTTTTAAGGTGCGGTTGGGGCCTATATGGTCCCACTTTGTTATTTAGGGTTTTTAAGGTGTGATTGGGGCCTATATGGTCCCAATTAGTTATTTAGGGTTTTTAAGGTGCGGTTGGGGCCTATATGGTCCCATTTTGTTATTTAGGGTTTTTAAGGTGCGGTTGGGGCCTATATGGTCCCAATTTGTTATTTATGGTTTTTAAGGTGCGGTTGGGGCCTATATGGTCCCACTTTGTTATTTAAGGTTTTTAAGGTGTGGTTGGGGCCTATATGGTCCCAATTTGTTATTTATGGTTTTTAAGGTGCAGTTGGGGCCTATATGGTCCCACTTTGTTATTTAGGGTTTTTAAGGTGCGGTTGGGGCCTATATGGTCCCAATTTGTTATTTAAGGTTTTTAAGGTGCGGTTGGGGCCTATATGGTCCCAATTTGTTATTTAAGGTTTTTAAGGTGCGGTTGGGGCCTATATGGTCAAACTTGGTCTTTCAAGGTTTTAAAAGTTAAGGTTTGGGTCTTGAACGTTCTAATGTTTTTTTTGTTGTTTTCTATCACTTCCCAGGTGCAAACTATCTGTGGAAGCAGATTTGTTTGGACTCATTGGTTGACTTACTGGACGTGAATACCCCGAGAAGGAGAGTCAACTGTAGGTGAGTATATGGTCACACTTGGAATTTGAAGGTTTTTAAGGTGCGGTTGGGGCCTATATGGTCACACTTGGTCTTTTAAGGTTTTAAAAGTTACGGTTTGGGTCTTGAACGCTCTAATGTTTTTTGTTGTTGTTTTCTATCACCCCCCAGGTGCAAACTATCTGTGGAAGCAGATTTGTTTGGACTCGTTGGTTGACTTACTGGACGTGAATACCCCGAGAAGGAGAGTCAACTGTAGGTGAGTATATGGTCACACTTGGAATTTGAAGGTTTTTAAGGTGCGGTTGTGGCCTATATGGTCACACTTGGTCTTTTAAGGTTTTAAAAGATAAGTTTTGGGTCTTGAACGCTCTAATGTTTTTTTTGTTGTTTTCTATCACCCCCCAGGTGCAAACTATCTGTGGAAGCAGATTTGTTTGGACTCGTTGGTTGACTTACTGGACGTGAATACCCCGAGAAGGAGAGTCAACTGTAGGTGAGTATCATTGCTTTTAATTTTCTGTCCATGCGTATAGGTGCAAATTTGATGTTGATGTAGTCTTGTCACATGAGGGTTTGCAATCTGTAATGTATACCAATGAATTCAACACACTGTTATTTTAAAGTAATTTTGTGACATAATATAAATTAATATACCGTGATCTCTTTCTTCTATTGGTATCAGAAATTAATACTATTGACTCTCTACTTGTGAAGCCTTTCGGCACCCTAACCTATGAGGAGAAGGTGGAAGTAAAACGGTTAGGAGCTGACCAACCAGAGATAAATCTGCAGCAAATCGCAAGAGATAGAGGGAAGCAATATATCCGTACTTTCAATACTGAATGGTACAAGAAGAACGACTGGCTTTCTGGAAGCGTTTCTAGGAAGTCCTTATATTGTTTCCCATGCATCCTATTTGGTGGTGACGCTGCTTGGACCAAAACTGGAGTGACTGACGTCAAACATCTAGCTGATAAATTGGCAAAACACAAAAGTTCTAAAGCTCACTTGGATAACAGGATCAAGTTTGAGATGCTTGGACAGGCGGACATTGCTGTTCAACTGGACCAAGGATACCAAGTCAGCATTCAAAAACACAATGAGGAAGTGGTTAAGAACCGGTACATCCTTTCCAAGATAATTGATTGTGTTCGCTTTTGTGGCGCTTTTGAACTGGCATTAAGAGGACACGACGAGAGTGAAACATCGCTAAATCCAGGAGTGTTTCGAGGCCTTGTGGATTTGGTTGGCACTATCGATAGTGCAATGCAACAGCATTTGAAGACTGCAACTGTGTTTAAGGGCACGTCCAAAACCGTACAGAATGAGCTACTGGACTGCATGCATGAAGTTATTAAGGAAGTGATTCACCAAGAGCTTAAGGAAGCCCAGTTTGTGGCAATCCAAGCGGATGAAACAACCGATATTTCCGCTAAGACACAGTGCGTTGTAGTCTATCGCTACATTGACAAGAAGCATCAAGTGGTGGAAAGATTTCATGGCTTCACGGAAATGAAATCAACGGATGCAGACTCGATTGCTGCAGTTGTGCTGGAAAGTCTGAATACTGTTCTCCCAGAGCCAGAAGACAAGAAGAAACTCATAGCTCAAAGCTACGATGGTGCCAGTGTGATGCGTGGAGATCAAGGAGGAGTTCAAAGAAAAATAAAAGACGTATACCCGAATGCACACTATGTCCATTGCTATGCTCACCAACTGAACCTAATAATGGAGAAAGCAGTTTCAAGGATTGGAAGAGTTCGAGTTTTTTTTCCAACATAGGCATCTTATTTTTCACGCTCTCCAAAATGGACTGGAGTTCTGGATGAGGTAGTTGGTAGAAGACTTCCAAGGGTAGCTGTCACTTCTGTACGAGAAGCCAGAATTTCATGTCTGTACAAGTGCTGTTGCTCTGCACCAACTTTACCATCAATTTAATCTGCATAATGATTTCACAGAGACAGTGAAGCTATAAGGAATCCTGCTTACAACACCGAAGACTACTAAAGAATCAGAAAGATGCTTCTCCACATTGAAGAGGATAAAAAGATATTTAAGAAGCACCGTGGCCCTGGAGTGGTTGAATGCATTGGTTTGAAGGAATTGGAGGCACTTCCAAGGGTAGCTGTCACTTGTGTACGGTAAGCCAGAATTTCATGTCTGTACGAGTGCTGTTGCTCTGCACCAACTTTACCATCAATTTAATGTGCATAATGATTTCACAGAGACAGTGAAGCTAAAAGGAATCCTCCTTACAACATCGAAGACGACTGCAGAATCAGAAAGATGCTTCTCCACATTGAAGAGGATAAAAAGTTATTTAAGAAGCACCATGGCCCTGGAGCGGTTGAATGCATTGGTTTGAAGGAATTGGAGGCACTTCCAAGGGTAGCTGTCACTTCTGTACGAGAAGCCAGAATTTCATGTCTGTACAAGTGCTGTTGCTCTGCACCAACTTTACCATCAATTTAATCTGCATAATGATTTCACAGAGACAGTGAAGCTATAAGGAATCCTGCTTACAACACCGAAGACTACTAAAGAATCAGAAAGATGCTTCTCCACATTGAAGAGGATAAAAAGATATTTAAGAAGCACCGTGGCCCTGGAGCGGTTGAATGCATTGGTTTGAAGGAATTGGAGGCACTTCCAAGGGTAGCTGTCACTTGTGTACGGTAAGCCAGAATTTCATGTCTGTACGAGTGCTGTTGCTCTGCACCAACTTTACCATCAATTTAATGTGCATAATGATTTCACAGAGACAGTGAAGCTAAAAGGAATCCTCCTTACAACATCGAAGACGACTGCAGAATCAGAAAGATGCTTCTCCACATTGAAGAGGATAAAAAGTTATTTAAGAAGCACCATGGCCCTGGAGCGGTTGAATGCATTGGTTTGAAGGAATTGGAGGCACTTCCAAGGGTAGCTGTCACTTCTGTACGAGAAGTCAGAATTTCATGTCTGTACGAGTGCTGTTGCTCTGCACCAACTTTACCATCAATTTAATCTGCATAATGATTTCACAGAGACAGTGAAGCTATAAGGAATCCTGCTTACAACAACGAAGACTACTGCAGAATCAGAAAGATGCTTCTCCACATTGAAGAGGATAAAAAGGTATTTAAGAAGCCCCATGGCCCTGGAGCGGTTGAATGCATTGGTTTGAAGGAATTGGAGGCACCTTCAAGGGTACGTAAAGTTCTCAGAAATGGCACCACCGAACTACAAAAAATAACTAGTGGTAAGTAAAGTATGAATGGTGTGTGGGTGTGCATATGGAAGGAGATATGAAGGTGTGTGAATGGTCAGTAAGGAGATATGAAAGGTGTGTGAATGGTCAGTAAGGAGATATGAAAGGTGTGTGAATGGTCAGTAACAATTGTTGAAGCCTTGGCGTGGCGTTACTGCTCATATGGTTATCCATATGCTAATTCAACGTGTTTGTTTGACATTGATTATTGTGTTGTCTAAACAGAAGTGAAATGTTGCTGTTTTCTTGAATCGCAAGATCCACTGGTTTGGGCCTATACAGTGCTGATTGGTCTTTTAAGGTATGTTTGGGGCCTATGGTCACACTTGGTCTTCTAAGGTATGTTTGGGGCCTATATGGTCACTTGGTCTTCTAAGATATGTTTGGGGCCTATGGTCACACTTGGTCTTCTAAGGTATGTTTGGGGCCTATATGGTTCCACTTGGTCTTCTAAGGTATGTTTGGGGCCTATATGGTCACACTTGGTCTTCTAAGGTATGTTTGGGGCCTATGGTCACACTTGGTCTTCTAAGGTATGTTTGGGGCCTATATGGTTCCTCTTGGTCTTCTAAGGTATGTTTGGGGCCTATATGGTTCCACTTTGTCTTCTAAGGTATGTTTGGGGCCTATATGGTTCCACTTGGTCTTTTAAGGTTTTTAAGGTATGGTTTTGTTCTTGAATGGTCTGATTTGCTTGTTTTCTTTCAACCACAGGTGCAAACCCTATGTGGCAGCAGATTTGTTTGTACTCGTTGGTCAACTTACTGAACGTGAATACCCTGAGAAGAAGAGCCGACTAATGGTAGGTGTCACTGCTTTAATTTTTCTGTTAATGCGTATAGGTGCAATTATAATATTGCTGTAGTCTTGTCACATGAGTTTTTTCAATCTATATTGTATACCAATGAATCTAACACATTGTTACTTTACTTCTTGACATTTCTGCATTGCTGATCATATATTTCAATGGGCTTCACAAGTATAAGGTCATTGGGCGGGGCTTATAAAGGTCATTATGGTGTCAGGGGAGGAGTTATAAAAATGGGTGTGGTTTGAAAAAGGGGGAGTGGCTATGTTTCGCCCTGGCGCCCCTCCAACTTGAAAAGTCACCAGCCGCCACTGTTAAATTCCCTTACTCTATTTTAATACTATTATTATTATTATCAATATATTATACTAGCGACTTGCCCGTGAAAAATGACAGCATGATGGAGTTCTATATTTTTTTTTCTCCCACCCCTCTCCCTCCCCTATGTCTCTCCCCTCTCCTTCCCCTATGTCTCCCCCCTCTCCCTCCCCTGTGTCTCTCCCCCCTGTGTCTCTCCCCCCTGTGTCTCTCTCCTCTTTGTGTCTCTCTCCCCTTGTCTCTTCCCCCTCTCCCTTCCCTGTGTGTCTCTCCCCGCTCCCTCCCCTTGTGTGTCTCCTCCCCTTCTCCCTCTTGTGTCTCCCCCTCCCTCCTCTGTCTCTCTTTCCCCCTCTCCCTTCTCATGTGTCTATTCCCCCTCCCATGGATCTCTCTCCCCTCCCCTGTGTCTCTTCCCCCTCCCCTGTGTCTCTTCCCCCTCCCCATGTCTCATCTCCCCCTCCCATGTCTCTTCCACCCCCTCTCCCTCCCCTGTCTCTCTTTTCCCCCTCTCCCTTCTCCTGTGTCTCTTTCCGCCTCTCCCTTCCCCTGTGTCTCTTCCCCCTCCCATGTATCTTTCTCCCCTCCTTTGTGTCTCTTCCACCCTCCCCTGTGTCTCTCTCCCCTCCCCCGTGTCTCTTCCCCTTCTCCCTCCCCTGTGTCTCTTTCCCCCTCTCCCTTCCCCTGTGTCTCTTCCCCCTCCCATGTATCTTTCTCCCCTCCCTTGTGTCTCTTCCTCCCCTCCCATGTCTCTTCCACTCCCTCTCCCTCCACTGTCTCTCTTTTCCCACTCTCCCTTCTCATGTGTCTCTTTCCCCCTCTCCCTTCCCCTGTGTCTCTCCCCCCTCCCCGTGTCTCATCACCCTCTCCCTCCCCTGTGTCTCGTCCCACTCTCCCTCCCCTGTGTTTCTTTGCACTCCCCCTCCCCTGTGTCTCATACCCACCACCCTCCTTTGTGTCTCATACATACACCCCCTTGCCCTCCCCTGTGTTTCATACACCCCCTTGCCCTATACCCCCCTCTCCCTCTCCTGCGTGTCTCCCCCCTCTCCCTCCCCTGTGTCTCTCCCTCTCTACCTCTCCTATCTCTCTTTCCCCCCTCTCCCTTCTACTGTCTCTCTTTCCCCCTCCCTTCTCATGTGTCTCTTCCCCCCTCCCGTGTGTTTCTTGCCTCCTCCCCGTGTGTCTCCCCCTCCCTGTTTCTCTTTTCCCCTCTCCCTTCCCCTGTGTCTCATCCCCCTCCCCTGTGTCTCTCCCCCTCCCTGTGTCTCTTCCCCCTCCCCTGTGTCTCTCCTCCCCTCCCATTTGTCTCATATCCCCCCTCTCCCTCCCCTGTGTCTCATATTCCCCCTCGCTATCCCCTGTGTCTCATAACCTCCCCCTCGTCCTCCCCTGTGTCTCATACCCCCCATTATGTCCCCGTGCCCACCAGATGCTCTCTCTGTCCCCCCTTACCTGCAGTTTTATTGGCGGTTCAGTGGAGTCCCACCCTTCCTGTCTCCAGCTTGGCGACGTAGCTCTGACGTCATTCCTTGGCCCGCAAAGCGTGACGATAACTTACATTACCACAATTATATATGTAATTTATAATGCACCAGCATATTCTGCATATTCTGCAGTGCCATAAAAAGGACATGTACCATGCAAAAACATTTTCAATTTAAATTAAATGAATAGAGGGCCCTATTTTTGACCTTAGAATATTGCAAATATAGAGTATGCAGTGAAATGTGCAGCAAGAGGAAAAGAATACACCCACCTTTACTATTTCCAGGTCTAGGTGTATGACTGAAGTGAAAGCCACCATATGAGAGTGCTGCAGGGAAGGTAGTATTTGATGGGGTGAGCCAATTTTCAGTGAGGGAGTTGGAAATAAAAAGGTCTTGAGTAAAAGTGAGATTATTGCTAAAAGACCTTAGATTCCAGAGATCACAGGAGAAGGGCAAAGTAGATGATTTGTGACAGGTGATGGGTATTGAATTATGGGTGTTTTGAATGTTTGCTGCGCTGGGGGCTGATTGTGGCTGAGAGCAGCTTTGGTTGGTACTGTACAAATCCTTTAGATTGTAAGGTTGCAAGTTTTCAATCTTGCACAGTGCTTTAGGGAAAGCACTTTGGACACTGGATTGGAAGACAGGGCCTTCCTATCCTTTGCGACGAGTTAATGCGGCAATTGTTTTTTGCCTTGATCATTACTAGTGATGTCGCGAACATCAAATTTTCGGTTCACAAACCGCGGACGCGACTTCTATCAAATGTTCGCGAACGGGGGAACATTGCGAACCGCCATAGACTTCAATGGGCAGGCGAAGTTCAAAAGCCACAGAGCCTGCAGAGTCTGCCATAAAGGGCATAAATCACCTAACATTCCTAAATTGTTTGGAATAACATGCTTTCAAACATCAGGTATGATGTTGTATCGATCAGGTAGTGTAAGGGTTACACCCACTTCACAGTAACAGACCAATCTCCCCGTTTAATGCACCGCAAACAACCGCAAACAGTCCCTTTGCACAACCGCAAACTCCCCTTTTGCACAAGGTTGGATACCAAGCTAGCCATGTCCCGTTCCTTGTCCTCACTGATGTCATTGAATGTCTCATCCTCCACCCAGCCACCAAGGGTCCCCGAAAGGGGACAACAAGCCCCCTGGGATGCCTGCTGTGTTTGGTCTTCCACCTCCTCAAAGCCACCTTCCTCCTCTGACTCCTCTTCTTCAGACTCCCAGAGTCTGGGGGCTTCCACTGCCCAGCATGGAAGATTATACACAGGTCAGAGTCTGGGGGCTTCCACTGCCCAGCATGGAAGTTTATACACAGGTCAGAGTCTGGGGGCTTCCACTGCCCAGCATTGAAGATTATACACAGGTCAGAGTCTGGGGGCTTACACTGCCCAGCATCGAATATTATACACAGGTCAGAGTCTGGGGGCTTCCACTGCCCAGCATGGAAGATTATACACAGGTCAGAGTCTGGGGGCTTCCACTGCCCAGCATGGAAGATTATACGCGTTGCCTCTGTCTGCGTTATTATAAGGTGTGTACTGTTAAGTAGTACTATTCCTATCGGTTTAATCGCTGTTATGTCTACTATTAGGGGACGTGTATATGGCATGGATTTTTGGAACAGGGAGATGGAAAAAGATGCTTGGTCGGACCTCCTACTTCGAATTTGGGGCACTGCACGTGCAATCTAAGGTGCCACCAGATAGGAGAGTTGTATTAAGTTGTAATACTCATTCCTATCAGTTTAATACCTGTTACGTTAGCTATCAGGGGACGTGTATATGGCATGGATTTTTGGAACAGGGAGATGGAAAAAGATGCTTGGTTGGACCTCCTACTTCGAATTTGGGGCACTGCACGTGCAATCTAAGGTTCCACCAGATAGGAGAGTTGTATTAAGTTGTAATACTCATTCCTATCAGTTTAATACCTGTTACGTTACCTATCAGGGGACGTGTATATGGCATGGATTTTTGGAACAGGGAGATGGAAAAAGATGCTTGGTTGGACCTCCTACTTCGAATTTGGGGCACTGCACGTGCAATCTAAGGTGCCACCAGATAGGAGAGTTGTATTAAGTTGTAATACTCATTCCTATCAGTTTAATACCTGTTACGTTACCTATCTTTCCTCCCAATAGCACAGGTGTGTATTTAGAGAACCACACTTTAAGGCCCTTAACCTGGGACAAGGTGGCTTGGCTATCAGAATTGCCTCAGAGCCTTAAAATCTCGCCAAACCCCCTAATCAGACACACACTATTATACTAGAAATGGGCCAAGAAACACACAGGTTTTTTCCCTGGATCCACCCAAATGACCCCAATTCTTGACCAACCTTAAGGCCCCGAAACACATGAGCACAACATCACAACACTGGTGGAGGTCAAGGAAACTAGATAGACCGGGAGACTGGTTAGTAAAGGGCCAGATGCTCACCTATGAGGAACTGAGGGACAAGCATGAGCTACCACTGTCAGAACATTACAATTACTGTAGGCTGAGGCATTTCACACACTCCCTGACCCAGAAACAGGGGACACCGGTCTTAAATTGGTTCTCCAAAATTTGTAAAGATAAACCTCTATCAAGGGGGATCATTGGGTTGCTTTACAAATATAAAACATTTGTTACTGGTTGAAGCGACACTGGGGGAAGGACCAGAGTGGGGGAGCCCTGGAGACCCTTCAGAAGCAACCGGCGGCAAAATCGTCCCAGGAAAGGAGAGGTCGCTTACTGAAGCCTGCCCTAGGGTAACCCAAGGGTGATTACCCAGGTTAGATATTGTAAATAATAAGCTAATACTGCTGGAGGGATGATAGCTAATAGGACTTAGGTGTTTCCTGCAGATATACTCTTTACTATTGTCTGTTTTACCATGTTTTAGGTATCTCTTAAATTGCAATCACAGTAAAAAATAAGAAAAATTATTAACCTAAAAGTAAAAATAAGAAGGAATAACCAGCTAACTTTCACAAAATGTCTCTATTGTAAATATGTATTTTTGCACAACTGTTATGCAAGACTGATCAAAAATGCTTTATTTTTCATTACATGCTGTACGCCTTCTAAAATAAAATAATTTAAATGCAAAAATTAGGTATTGTTGCAGCGACCAGAAAAATTGATGTTAGATTGCAGGCAGAAAGTGCCCTAAAACATTGCGTCATGAACCCTAGTTGGTGGCGGATAAGCCACGCAAGTCATCCGGCTTTCAGGGATAAAATACAGCAGCGTGTGGACCATTATTAGCTCAAGGCAGCTCATCTATCAGGCCTTTTTTAATCAAATGTATCGCCCACTGTCAGTCCCTTCGGGATCCATCCCTCATTCATCTTAATAAAGGTGAGGTAATCTAGACTTTTTTGACCTAGGCGACTTCTCTTATCAGTGACAAAACCTCCTGCTGCACTGAAGGTCCTTTCTCACAGGACACTTGAAGCGGGGCAGGACAGAAGTTCTATGGCAAATTGGGATAGCTCAGGCCACAGGGCAAGCGTGCACACCCAGTAGTCAAGGGGTTCATCGCTCCTCATAGTGTCAATATCTGTAGTTATGGCGAGGTAGTCTGTTACCTGACGGTCGAGTCGTTCTCTGAGGGTGGACCCCGAAGGGCTGTGGCGATGCAAAGGACTTAAAAAGCTCTGCATGTCCTCCTTCAACAACACGTCTGTAAAGCGTCCTCTCCTAGCCGGCGTGGTCGTGGCAGGAAGAGGATTATGTTCACCTCTTCCGCTGTTAGATTGCCATTGTGCTGTGACATCACCCTTAAACGCTGTGTAAAGCATACTTTTTGATTTATTTTGGTAGTGCTGCATCCTTTCCGACTTGTGGTAATTCGGCAACATTTCAGGCACTTTCTGCTTATACCGGGGGTCTAGTAGCGTGGACACCCAGTACAGGTCGTTCTCCTTCATCCTTTTTATACGAGGGTCCCTCAACAGGCACGACAGCATGAAAGACCCCATTTGCACAAGGTTGGATGCCGAGCTAGTCATGTCCCGTTCCTCGTCCTCAGTGATCTCACTGAAGGTATGTTCTTCCCCCCAGCCACGTACAACACCACTGGTACCAGATAGGTGACAACGAGCACCCTGAGATGCTTGTTGTGGTTGGTCTTCCTCCTCTGATTCCTCTTCCTCACAAACCTTTTCCAGCGTTGCCGCAGGTCCAGCAAGCAATGCTGATAAGGCTGTTTCTGGCGGTGATGGTGACCACAACTCTTCCTCTTCCTCTTCACGCTCATCTACGGCCTGATCCAGCACTCTTCGGGTGCGACTGACCAGGTTTGTCACCTCCTCAAAAGGATGCATAAGCCTACAGGCATTGCGCATGAGCGTCCAGTAACGTGGCAAAAAAATCCCCAGCTCCGCAAAGGCTGTCCTAGCACCCCAGTCATACAAATACTCGTTAACGGCCTTTTCTTGTTGGAGCAGGCAGTCGAACATTTGGAGTGTTGAATTCCAACGTGTCGGGCTGTCTAAAATCAAGCGCCTCGCTGCCATGTTGTTTCGCCGCTGGATATCTGTAAAGTGCACCATGGCCGTGTAGGAACGCCTGAAATGGGCACACACCTTCCTGGCCTGCTTCAGGACGTCCTGTAAGCCTGGGTGCTTATGCACAAAGCGTTGTACAATCAGATTACACACATGTGCCATGCACGGCACATGTGTCAACTTGCCCAAATTCAATGCCGCCAACAAATTTCAATGCCGTCACAAACCACTTTGCCGATCTCCAGTTGGTGCGGAGTCAGCCACTGATCCACCTGTGCGTTCGGGGCGGACAGGAGTGCTGGTCCGGTGTGACTCTCTACTTTCAGGGAAGTCAACCCCAAGACGGCGTGACACTGCCGTATCCGGGATGTGGAATAGTACCTGTGGAGCTGGGGGGGTGCCGTTGATGGGGAGCAAGACATAGCAGCAGCAGAAGAGGACTCAGCCGAGGAGGTTATGGAAGAGGATGGAGTAGGAGGAGTAGAGGAGGTGGCAGCAGGCCTGCCTGCAATTCGTGGCGGTGTCACCAACTCCTCTGCAGAGCCACATATTCTATGCTTGGCAGCCGTCACCAGGTTTACCCAATATGCAGTGTAGGTGATATACCTGCCCTGACCATGCTTTGCAGACACAGTATACGTGGTCAGATGGACCCTTGCCCCAACACTGTGTGCCAGAGATGCCATTACTTCCTTTTGCACAATCGAGTACAGGTTGGGGATTGCCTTTTGTGCAAAGAAATTTCGTCCGGGTACCTTCCACTGCGGTGTCCCAATAGCTACAAATTTTTTGAACGCCTCAGACTCCACCAGCTTGTATGGTAAAAGCTGGCGGGCGAAGAGTTCAGAGAAGCCAGCTGTCAGTTGCCGGGCAAGGGGGTGACTTTGTGACATTGGCTTCTTACGCTCAAACATGTCCTTGATAGACACCTGACTGTGGGCAGATGAGCAGGGACTGCTCAGGGCGAGACACGGAGTGGCGGATGGTTGAGAGGGGGCAAGCAGGGCAGCAGTGGTTGACGTGGCTGAAGATGCTGGACCAGGAGGAGGATGGTGGCTTTGACTTTGTGTGCTGCTTGTACTGATGTGTTGATCCCATAGGCGTTTGTGATGTGACATCATGTGCCTTCGCAAAGAAGTTGTACCTAGGTGGGTGTTGGACTTCCCACGACTCAGTTTCTTTTCGGTTGCAAATGGCATCACTGTTGTCACAAGCAGACACACGAAAAAATTGCCACACTGCTGAGCTCTGCAATGACGGCATTCTGGTGGTGGCAAAAGCATGCATTGACTGGCGTGCTGTCTGGCTGACCCCGGCTGCCGATGCATGCTGTCTGACTGTGCCACTAGCTACTTTCGATGACCTCCCGCTGCTTCCAACTCGTCTCCTCCTCCTCTCTGTCTCCCCATGTGAACTTTCCTCCTTATAGAGGGCACCCACGTGACATCCACGGACGCATCGTCATCATCAAACGCTTCACTTGTATCTGACAACTCAACAAAGGAAGCAGCACCGGGTACAACATCATCATCAGACCGTACGTCCATGTGTGTAATGCTGCCTGACTGGGAAATACACCTGTTATCTACATCCTCTGGCAATAATGTTTGTGCATCACTCATTTCTTCCAACGGATCTGTAAATAACTCTGCTGACGGATCAAGTGAAGCGGCTGTGGTGCTAGTGTTGGTGGTGGCGGCAGGCTGGCGAGTGGTAACTGGAGAGGTGCCCGAAGCTAAGCTAAAGGAGGATGGTGCGTCTAGGTTCCGAGCGGAAGCTGTAGAAGATTGGGTGTCCTGTGTTAGCCAGTCAACCATGTCCTCAGAACTGTTCAAGTTCAGGGTACGTTGCCTCTGAAAATTGGGCATTATTCTAGGGCCAAAGGGAATCACAGCACCACAACCACGACGGCCCCTGCGGGGTGGCCTGCCTCTGCCTGTCATTTTTTTTACGATTAGTGGTACTATGCGTTCAAGCTACTGTGACACCAGATATGAGTGTCACTGGGCTCTGGCAAAAGTTAGCAGACTAGATGCAATAGGCCTCACACACACGCCTGTAGGCAGGCAACTGATATTTATATGGTTACAGTAAAAAAAGGATTGTTTTATTTCACTGCACACTACCGTGGCACTAGATATGAGTGTCACTAGGCACTGGCAAAAGTTGGCAGAGTAGATGCAATAGGCCTCACACACGCCTGTAGGCATGCTACTGATATTTTTATGGTTACAGTAAAAAAAGGGTTGTTTTATTTCACTGCACACTATGGTGGCACTAGATATGAGTGTCACTGGGCACTGGCAAAAGTTGGCAGAGTAGATGCAATAGGCCTCACACATGCCTGTAGGCAGGCTACTGATATTCAATCGATTACAGTAAAAAAAGGGTTGTTTTATTTCACTGCACACTACGGTGGCACTAGATATGAGTGTCACTGCGCACTGGCAAAAGTTGGCCGACTAGATGCAATAGGCCTCACACACACGCCTTTAGGCAGGCAACTGATATTTATATGGTTACAGTAAAAAAAAGGGTTGTTTTATTTCACTGCAGACTACGGTGGCACTAGATATGAGTGTCACTGCGCACTGGCAAAAGTTGGCAGACTAGATGCAATAGGCTTCAAACATACGTCTTTAGGCAGGCTACTGATATCCAATCAATTACATTAAAAAAGGGTTGTTTTATTTCACTGCACATTACGGTTGCACTAGATATGAGTGTCACTGTGCACTGGCAAAAGTTAGCAGATTAGATGCAATAGGCCTCACACACACGCCTTTAGGCAGGCAACTGATATTTATATGGTTACAGTAAAAAAAGGGTTGTTTTATTTCACTGCACACTACGGTGGCACTAGATATGAGTGTCACTGGGCACTGGCAAAAGTTGGCAGACTAGGTGCAATAGGCCTCACACACACGCCTTTAGGCAGGCAACTGATATTTATATGGTTACAGTAAAAAAAGGGTTGTTTTATTTCACTGCACACTACGGTTGCACTAGATATGAGTGTCACTGTGCACTGGCAAAAGTTAGCAGACTAGATGCAATAGGCCTCACACACACGCCTTCAGGCAGGCAACTGATATTTATATGGTTACAGTAAAAAAAGGGTTGTTTTATTTCACTGCACATTACAGTGTCACTAGATATGAGTGTTACTGGGCACTGGCAAAAGTTGGCAGACTAGATGCAATAGGCCTCAGACACACGCCTGTAGGCAGGCTACTGATATTCAATTGATTACAGTAAAAAAAGGGTTGTTTTATTTCACTGCACACTACGGTGGCACTATATATGAGTGTCACTGGGCACTGGCAAAAGTTGGCAGACTAGATGCAATAGGCCTCACACACACGCCTGTAGGCAGGCTACTGATATTCAATCGATTACAGTAAAAAAGGGTTGTTTTATTTCACTGGACACTACGGTGACACTAGATATGAGTGTCACTGGGCACTGGCAAAAGTTGGCAGACTAGATGCAATAGGCCTCACACACACGCCTGTAGGCAGGCTACTGATATTCAATTGATTACAGTAAAAAAAGGGTTGTTTTATTTCACTGCACACTACGCTGGCACTAGATATGAATGTAACTGGACACTGGCAAAAGTTGGCAGACTAGATGCAATAGGCCTCACACACACGCCTGTAGGCAGGCTACTGATATTCAATCGATTACAGTAAAAAAAGGGTTGTTTTATTTCACTGCACACTACGGTGGCACTAGATATGAGTGTCACTGGGCACTGGCAAAAGTTGGCAGACTAGATGCAATAGGCATCACACACACGCCTGTAGGCAGGCTACTGATATTCAATCGATTACAGTAAAAAAAGGGTTGTTTTATTTCACTGCACACTACGCTGCCATTCTCTTGCAATGTCTTAAAATTCTTTATGGCTTGTAATTAACCCTTGTATACCATTACAGAATAAGTTGGGGCGTTACATAATTAATTCTTTTTTTACTTTTTAAAAATATGAATACATTTTGTCCTAAAAATCTCTATTTTTTTTCACTTTTCCCATATTTTACATTTTTAGAACAACTGCTTCTTGTGCAAAAAAAGGTTATTTGTATCCCCTAATTTAAAACAACAGAGAATATGCAGCACTACATTATCTTTTAAATAAAGGATTAAGTTATTTTAGTAATAGACATAAACTAAGAAATATTATCAAGCTTGACAGAAGTCAAGATCAATTAAATAAGCTTGATATTTTTTTTTAAATACACCAAATTATTGCTACTTCCCTGTCATACATTTTGTCATTTACATGGTAATTATTAGTAAAAATTTATATTTTCAGTGGCCTTAGAAATGGCTAGAGTAATTAGGTGAAGAATGTGATAAAATGTACAATGAAAGGTGAGTATCTTACATGTATTTTTTGCCAAAAAGCATTTGGAGTGAAGCTTTTGTAGTTAATAAAACAAAATATATTATAATGGAGAATCATTTTGCATATGCTGAAAGCAAGGGACAACATGATTTTACTGAAACGTAAATTGTAAACATTATGATTTTTTAGAGTTGGTTAAGGTATTCACTTGGAGGCCATACATGAAAATTGTAGGTTGAGTTTAGAAATAAATCAAACAAATGGGCAATTAAATGGCAGATGAGACTTAATATGAATAAATGTAAGGTTATGCATCTGGGAAGGAAAAATAGCCATGCAATTTATAATCTTAATGAAACAAATCTAGGGGTATCAGATATTGAAAGGGATTTGGGAGTACTTGTGGACAACCACCTACGTAACAGTGCTCAATGCCAAGCAGCAGCTGCAAAGGCAAATAAAATATTAGCATGTATTAGAAAGGGTATAGAAGCAAGGGAAGCAAATATAATTCTGCCACTATAGAAAGCTCTAGTACGCCCTCATTTGGAATATGGTGTGCAATTTTGGGCACCACTTCATAAAAAGGACATTTTAGAGCTGGAAAAAGTACAGAGAAGGACAACAAAACTAATAAGGGGAATGGAGGGGCTAAGTTATGAAGAAAGACTAACCAATAGAATCTATAGAAAAAAGGCATCTAAGATGAGATATGATTACATTATATAAATACATCTAGGGTCAGTATAAAGATTTGTCAAGGGAACTTTTTGTGCCAAGAGGTTTTCAATTAAAAACAAAGACATCCTTTGAGGTTAAAAGTAAAAATAATCCACCTTAAAGAAAGAAAAGGGTTCTTCACAGTAAGGGTGGTTAATCAGTGGAATTCTCTACCTTGGGAGGTGGTGACAGCGGATTCAATAGATACCTTTAAAAAGGGACTGGTTAATTAGAGAGACAGTATTTATCCAGGGAGAAATCCGATCACCAGTATCTGGGGTCAGGAAGGAATTATTTTTTTTCCCTATTGAGACAATTGGCAAAGTTTCACTTGTTTTTTTTTTTCTATTTGCCTTCCTCTGGATCAATTAACAACTAATCTGCATATTGCAGATCAGAGGAGATCTTAAAAGGTTGAACTTGATGTGCTGAAAGTCTTTTTTTTAACCTCAATTACTATGTAACTATGTAACTATGTAATTATGTAACTAAATATAAAATATGCAAAACGTTCAACTACCTGTTTGCTTACTGTACATTTGCATAGTTATCAAACTAAGTCAGTGATTGTGCTTCAATATTATGAGGCACAACACTTTGAACATTTATATACCTGATAGCACAGCTTTTCTGAGCTTATCCAGATATCTTTTTCAGTTTGATACAGTATAGTGTCGCTGTGATAATTTTTCCTGGATTATATACAAAATACTCAAACAATGAAGCGCTTCTGGTTATCAGAACCTTTCTTAACTATGCCAGTCTCTGGATTGTTTACTATTGTTTGAAAATTGCAAAATATAAGAAGTCTGTATTCATCTATTTGAAGATGAGGATCTCCTAATTAGTTTGTTGGTTCATTTTGGGGCATCTTTGATCATTTCTCTAGTTTCTAGCCTAGCAATTGGCTGGTTTGCCTTTTCCTTCTCCAGCAAAAAATGAAACAACAAATCTCTTCCAAAACACCACTATGAAACATAATGTTAACATATTCATTATATACTGTTTAGGCTCCTACCATTTGTGATATTTTGTATTGCAGTTTTCCTTTTAATAAAATCTCTTTGGATACACACAAGGCCGTGACAGTGGAACAAGTTTTAGAGACCCAAACTTGGATATTAACTTCAAAGTGGTGAAAAATATGGCTTCCTTTTTCTTCCTTTATATATATTTTTTTGTAAGAGTTAATGTGACATTTTCTGGTTTATTTGATCCAAGACATCCTTGGCCACTTCTGTCTTCTATTATTACAGCTACTTACCCATTTATTCACTCCACTGTTATCATCTTTTGTAACAACAAACTAAAAAAATAAAACAAAATCTGTGTTGTAGCTTTATGAAATGTATTACATATCTCTAGAATTGTATATGCAAAATATAAAATAATTTCCAAACCCATTACAGTTTCCCTGCATTTAACTTTATTTGCTTTGGAAACAAAAAAGAAAAACCTAAAAGTACTTATTTTGAATGTAATCAGTAAACAATATATGATTCCTCTCCTTTCCACAATAATCTATGTTAAAGATATGTCTGCTAGCCCTCAGTTTTGTATTAAATTATTCATATTATGATAATCCATTTTTATCTACGTGTTCTGGTTTCTCCATTTGTTTTTCAATATCCACCTTTTTTAATTGTTCATATGATTTTTTGTGTGCATTTTATAAGATTGAAAAATAATGTATTTTAATGATTATATCACCCAGGTGTACATGAGTTTAGATTCTAAAATATTTCTGTTCTGTTCATTTTCTTTGAACTGTATTCAAATGTATATAATTTATATATATTTATTAAAATATAAAAAATATTGTATTCCTGTCCAGTTCTAGAGATTCTATTTTCAATAAAGTATTTTCTCCATGGGCAAAACAACTTCATAAACAATAAATAGTGAAAGTACTGCATTCTTTGCCACACAGGGAAGTTTATGTTTATGTATAGTCAATTAACCATTTAATTATTTAATTAATGTAATATCTTTTATTTCAAAGTTTTTATCATTGTCTACTTGATTTATACTATTTTATTCTTTGCTTCTAAATTTAAATTGTGTTCTTTCTTCAGTTTGTATATAAAGTGACAAAATGCATCTCAAAGGTTGTTTTTTTGGTATGCATTATAATAATTTAAAAGAGTGCATATTTTAATAAACTTTATTTTAACCTCAGTCAACTTGCAATGTTTTATTTCTGGTAATTTTTGCACAAATATGTCAGTCTATTTTTGTTAGATTCCTTGTGTGAATTTCTTGTCCAAAACTGCTCATTCAAAATCAGCTATCTGTAATCACCCACACCTGCAGGTTTCATTTCCACCATTCTTTCATTAGCAAATTGACCTTCCATTTGCTTATCTTCAGCTGCCCATTACTGCTGATTCATCATACTTGGCCATCCCATTAATGCATTCAGACCACAACAATAAATTAAAAACGATTCTGTCTACATAATATTCAGTAAACCATTCACAATCCACTCTTCTAGGCCTACTCTAATGATTTGACAATACTGACAATCTTTGGACCCTATTAAATTCCAACGATTTTAGAAATCGTAGCCCGTAAAGTAGCCCGCAAAAGTTACTGCTATTAAATTAGCTAATTTTACCTACTCGCAAACAATCTGCGGGTTACAGGAGGAAAAACCCTACGGCTGTCAAAATCTGATCTCCGTCCCAGCTAAGCTTTTGATCTGTCAAGACCGTAAATGTTACATTTACAAATCGCTATAACATTGCCACGATTCCCCAAAGATGCACTGGCGTTCAAACCAGTAAACGGCAAATTGAGCCAAAAACGGGTACTAGAGAAGACCCACAAGGGGGTTAAAGTTCTGTCCATAGCACTGTAAAAGGAAATATAAACACAATACTGTATTTTAAATTAAAGCTATATGGAGGAAATGTATTACTATTAATAGTACAATATTCTCAACCCCACAAATTAGTAATTCAAAATAATTTATTTTATGTTTAATTTCCGTGTTATATCGATCCCGGCAAACAATTTGTTAATACATATAACAGAACTTGCATGGACTAGAATATCATATTTATTGATTATTTCTTATTGCAGTAGTTCTGGAATGTGGATCCAATCGCAACTCAGACTTCAAACACGTAAGTGATCGAAATCTAACCTGTATTTTTTTAGTGACGTAATGATGACAATCTCTTTTACTATTAACTCTGTCTAAACCTGTAATCATGTTCACTGCCGCAAATGGAACGTGCAGAAGCATGGTTTACGGATTTGGATGTCAGCAAGGTATGTTGCTGGCTAGTCTAATTTAATTGCTCTGTAACTCCCAGATAGATATTTAACTTTTATATTCATTATTGACAAATTAAAGGCATTTAATATTAGTCTCACATTGTTTAAAGGGATATATAAGTTTCCTGTATTATGAATGCATCTGATAGAGGAGAAATATTAGTACATGAAAAAAAAAGTTTGCCTGAAAAAAATACCAAAATAAACATTTAAACACTTACCTTGAAGTTAGCAACATCTATTGTCATTTCTGACAGTTTAAAATTAAGGTTAACACCCCTCCATAATTTGTTTTGGCAAATACGGTTAGATGAAAGATTTGAGACATAGCACTATGTTAGTTGCTATGGCAACATCACACAGCATAGAAAGGAAGCAAGGATGAGTCATATCCCAGAAGTGACTGGGAGGCTGACAATACTGCTCTACTATTGGCTGAGCAAGCACCACATACACACACACAACATACATACACACATACATACACCATATACATACACACACACCACAAACACACACACATACCACATACATACACACACACACAACATACATACACCACATACATACACACACACACGCACTTCATACATACACATCATTTAACTTTATTTTGTTTACTAGAGAGCAGCTAGGCAGAATATAACGTCTACCTGTGTCATGGACTCCTTCTCCTCATGGGCAGAAGCAGCGCTGATGGAGTCAATGGGAGGGCTGGGGGAGGAGTCAGCTCAGAGCACATTGGGTGCTCTGTGTAAAATGTCTCCTACTCACTTCCTGTGCCTGCAGACAGTGCTGTGATCTAGGAAGTGAAAATGAGGCACCCCTGTCAGATTCCCGCCTGTAGGCTAGTGCCTATATTGCCTAATAGATAATCTGGCCCTGACTACAGAATAACCTCGAAACGGAATTGGTGATAATATTGCATTAAACATTCCTATTATATGTAATAATAAACTCTCATGTTCACTGCTTTGCCGTTTTCAAACAGAAAGCATATAATTTTTCTTCTCATCACTTACAAACAATTTGCAACTTACAACATTTTAAAAATGTGGCCCCTATTAAATAGTCCAGGTTGTAGTTACTGGAGCCCGTAATGTAGCCTGCAAAAGTTACTGTTATTAAATTGGCCTCTTTTAGCTACCCGCAATTTATTTGAAGGATACAGGCTGAAAATCCCTGTAAAAATCGTAACTCTGACTCAACTAAGCCTTTGATCTGTCAAGCGCGCAATCGCTAAAATAGTTATTAAATTGCTAAAATTCCTCAAGCCCGCAATTGTTTTCCCACCTGTAAAAAGGCAAATGTAGAAGAAAATCCTATGAGTACATGATAGGACTCACAAGGGGGTTAACACCTGATCATAGCACTGAAAAAGTAAATAAAAAATCAGTACTGCACTGTAAAAGACGGGAAAGCAATGTAAGACATTAGCATTAATTGCACAACAGGCTCAAGCTTGCAAATCTGCAAAAAAATGTTTGATGTGTAATTTCCGTGTTATATCGATCCCGGCAATCAATAGGTTTACACATATCATTGAACTTGCATGGACTAGAATAGTAGATTTATTGATTTTTTTTTTAATCTTAGCATTTCTGGATTGCGAGTTTGATTGAAAATTGGACTTCTAAACACTAACTGATTGTGGTTTAACCTCCATGTTTTACTGACGTCATGATGATGGTCTCAATTACTGTTGGCTGTTTCTAAATCGGTAGTTACGGGCTTGCTTAATTGTTCATGACCATGACCTGAAATGCTACTTACGGTTACATGGTTTACGTTTTTGGCTTTCGGCCATGTAGTTGCAGGCTTGTTCAATTTAATCGTTCTGCAACTGTTGCAAATTTCAAGCTCTATCAATATCTACTATGTATCCGCGTAAAAAACTGTACTTGAAAATCCTACAACTGGGTCTTTCTACATACTGCCAAAGATCCACATAATAGGCTATCCAGGGAGACCAATTGTTACAGGTATGGACACACTGACTGATAATTGTGAGGGGTGTTAGGGTTAGGTGTTAGGTTGATGGGTGTTATGGATAAGTGTGAATTATCCTTAAGGCACTAGTTACAAACACCAGTAGCTATCTACAAGACACGACTGACTTTCTCAAACTCAGTCAGATTGAGCACCTACCTACTAACACACTACTTGCCACCATGGATGGTGAACTTTAAAGCAACATCCTACAAGATGGCATTGTGGCATGCCTTAGTTCTCTCTCAGCACATCCTCAGAACTAATAATATGACCCTGAAACTATTGCCGAAGTACTGGAATATATCCTGACCCACACCTACTTCACCCTCAACAAACATGTTTACCTACAAATAATGGGTACTGCAATGGGTACCATAATGGCACCACAATATGCCAATCTATTTATGGCCAACATGGAACAGAGATTCTTATCCACATATGTTCACAAACCTTACAGACACTACCGTTACATTGATGGGTGGAAGGTGAAAAAACCTCAATACCTTCCACCCATCTAATAAACTTAAAATGGATAACTCTTCAGAACGGGTTAATTTTCTAGACATTATCATTAAGATCACAAACTGCACACACTCAGCACACTTAGCTAATTTGTTTATATGAGACCTGCAGACAGATGCAGTTACAGCCACAACTCTAGTTTCCACCCCTCCCAAACTAAACAAGCGATTATTTAAAGTCAAGCCATTAGATATCATTGCATGTGTTCAAACACTGAGGAGCATGACAAACATTTAAAAACACTGTCTGAATCTTTCAGGCATAAGAGTTACATTACATAGACAATAGCCTCTGACATTAAAACACACTGAGAATATCTTTTGCAGTACAAAAGTTAAGTAACTACTTCATGTAGACCTCTGGTGACCATCCGCCTCTAGAAGAAATATGTAAAATATTTAATAATTTCAGCCACTACTAAAATAGGATGCAGAACTAAAATACATTGTTCCCAAGCCTCCCATTTTTGCATTCAGACAGCCACCAAACTTGAAACAATCATTGGTCAGCAGAAGATAAACCAATGAACAGCTCAGCAGAAATGGTACAAAACCTTGCAATAAAAATGTGATGCAAACTATGGGCCCTATTCTTTTAACCCAATCCATACATTTATACACACTTAAAACCACTCTTAATATTTCCACAGATTCTATTAGCTACTCACAATCGAATTCTAAGTTGCCTACAATCACTATGGGCCAGCCAAAGATGCAAAACTGGCCTTAGAACTTCATTGGCTTTAGCACAGCTCAAATATTATGAGTAGAGATGTCGCGAATAGTTAGCCGGCGGACTGTTCCCGGCAAATATAGCATGTTCGCGTTCGCGGCGAACTGCAAACATATGCGATGTTCGATCCGCCCCCTATACTTTATCATTGAGCAAACTTTGACCCTGCAACTCACAGTCAGCAGACACATTCCAGCCAATCAGCATCATACCCTGCCTTCCAGACCCATTAACCTCATGGACAGCAGCCATTTTGGAATCATAACTAACTTGCAGTCTTACTGAGAGGAGGCTGAGTGTAGTTGATACTGCATCAATAGGGAAAACCATAGCTAACACCTAACCCTAACACCCCTCACAATTATCCCTAAGACCTAACACCCCTCACACTTATTCCTAACATGCCTCACCCTAACACCCCTTACACTTATCCTTAACACACCTCACCCTAACACCTAACCCTAATACCCCCCTCACACTTATCCCTAACAGTCCTTACCCTAACACCTAACCCTAACATCCCTTACCCTAACACCCATCACACTTATCCCTAACACCCCTCACACTAACACCTAACCCTAACAACCCTCACACTTATCCCTAACACCCCTCACCTTAACCCTAACACCCTCACACTTATCCCTAACACCTAACCCTAACATCCCTCACCCTAACACCCCACCACACTTATCCAAAACACCCCTCACCCTAACACCCTTCACACTTATCCCTAACACCCCTTACCCTAACAGCCCTCACACTTATGCCTAACACCTAACCCTAACATCTCTCACCCTAACACCCCCCACACTTATCCCTAACACCCCTCACCCTAACACCTAACCCTAATACCCCCTCACACTTATCCCTAACACCCCTTACCCTAACACCTAACCCTAACATCCCTTACCCTAACACCCATCACACTTATCCCTAACACCCCTCACCCTAACACCTAACCCTAACACCAATCACACTTATCCCTAACACCCCTCACCCTAACCCTAACACCCCACGCACTTATCCCTAACACCCCTTACCCTAACCCTAACACCCCTCACACTTATCCCTAACACCTAACCCTAACATCCCTCACCCTAAAACCCCCCACACTTATCCCTAACACCCCTCACCCTAACCCCTAACCCTAATACCCCCCTCACACTTATCACTAACAGCCCTTACCCTAACACCTAACCCTAACATCCCTTACCCTAACACCAATCACACTTATCCCTAACACCCTTCACCCTAACCCTAACACCCACCACACATATCCCTAACACCCCTTACCCTAACACCTAACCCTAACATCCCTTACCCTAACACCCATCACACTTATCCCTAACACCCCTCACCCTAACACCTAACCCTAACACCCCTCACACTTATACCTAACACCCCTCACCCTAACCCTAACACCCCTCGCACTTATCCCTAACACCCCTTACCCTAACCCTAACACCCCTCACACTTATCCCTAACACCTAACCCTAACATCCCTCACCCTAAAACCCTCCACACTTATCCCTAACACCCCTCACCCTAACACCTAAGCCTAATACCCCCTCACACTTATCCCTAACAGTCCTTACCCTAACACCTAACCCTAACATCCCTTATCCTAACACCCCTCACACTTATCCCTAACACCTAACCCTAACATCCCTCACCCTAAACCCCCCCACACTTATCCCTAACACCCCTCACCCTAACACCTAACCCTAATACCCCATCACACTTATCACTAACAGCCCTTACCCTAACACCTAACCCTAACATCCCTTACCCTAACACCAATCACACTTATCCTAACACCCCTCAGCCTAACACCTAACCCTAACACCCCTCACACTTATCCCTAACACCACTTACCCTAACCCTAACACCCCTCACACTTATCCCTAACACCTAACCCTAACATCCCTCACCCTAACACCCCCCCACACTTATCCCTAACACCCCTCACACTAACACCTAACCCTAACACCCTTCACACTTATCCCTAACACCCCTTACCCTAACCCTAACACCCCTCACACTTATCCATAACACCCATCAACCTAACACCTAACCCTAATATTCTCACACTAATCCCTAAGACCTAACACCCCTCACACTTATTCCTAACATGCCTCACCCTAACACCCCTTACACTTATCCCTAACACCCCTCACCCTAACCCTAACACCCCTCGCACTTATCCCTAACACCCCTTACCCTAACCCTAACACCCCTCACACTTATCCCTAACACCTAACCCTAACATCCCTCACCCTAAAACCCCCCACACGCTTATCCCTAACACCCCTCACCCTAACACCTAACCCTAATACCCCCTCACACTTATCCCTAACAGTCCTTACCCTAACACCTAACCCTAACATCCCTTACCCTAATACCCATCACACTTATCCCTAACACCCCTCAGCCTAACACCTAACCCTAACACCCCTCACACTTATCCCTAACACCCCTTACCCTAACCCTAACACCCCTCACACTTATCCCTAACACCTAACCCTAACATCCCTCACCCTAACACCCCCCCACACTTATCCCTAACACCCCTCACCCTAACACCTAACCCTAACACCCTTCACAATTATCCCTAACACCCCTTACCCTAACCCTAACAGCCCTCACACTTATCCCTAACACCTAACCCTAACATCCCTCACCCTAACACCCCCCACACTTATCCCTAACACCCCTCAACCTAACACCTAACCCTAATACCCCCTTACACTTATCCCTAACAGCCCTTACCCTAACACCTAACCCTAACATCCCTTATCCTAACACCCATCACACTTATCCCTAACACCCCTTACCTTAACCCTAACACCCCTCACACTTATCCATAACACCCATCAACCTAACACTTAACCCTAACATTCTCACACTAATCCCTAAGACCTAACACCCCTCACACTTATTCCTAACATGCCTCACCCTAACACCCCTTACACTTATCCCTAACACCCCTCACCCTAGCCCTAACACCCCTCGCACTTATCCCTAACACCCCTTACCCTAACACCTAACCCCCTCACCCTTATCCCTAACAACCCTTACCCTAACACCCCTCACACTTATCCCTGTGTCTCTTCCCCCCTTATCATCAAGGGAGGGGGGAGGATGATTAGGGAGGGGGGAAGAGACACAGGGGAGGATGATGAGAGAGGGGGGAAACAGACACAGGGGAGGATGATGAGGGAGGGGGTAAAGAGATACAGGGGAGGGTGATGAGGAAGGGGGGAAAGAGACACAGGGGAGGATGATGAGGGAGGGGGGAAGAGACACAGGGGAAGATGATGAGGGAGGGGGAAAAGAGACACAGGGGAGGATGATGAGGGAGGGGGGAAAGAGACACAGGGGAGGATGATGATGGAGGGGGGAAGAGACACAGGGGAGGATGATGAGGGAGGGGGTAAAGAGATACAGGGGAGGATGAGGAGTGAGGTGGGAGGATGATGAGGGAGGGGGGATGAGACACAGGGGAGGGTGATGAGGAAGGGGGGAAAGAGACACAGGGGAGGATGATGAGGGAGGGGGGTAAAGAGATACAGGGGAGGATGATGATGGAGGGGGATGTTAGGTTATTTATGTCCTTTATGTATTAAAACCAGACTCTGCATCAACTATGTAATTTTCCGTGGTAGTTTTGACATGGATCCCCCTCCAGCATGCCACAGTCCAGGTGTTAGTCCCCTTAAAACAACTTTTCCATCACTATTGTGGCCAGAAAGAGTCCCTGTGGATTTTAAAATCCGCCTGCCCATTGAAGTCTATGGCGGTTCGCCGGGTTCGCCGGTTCACGAACATTTGCGGCGGTTCGCATACGCGGTTCACGAACCGAAAATTTTATGTTCGCGACATCACTAATTATGAGCTCTAAATAATTAAAGTTACACAAAATCGATATTCTACTACACCTGCAGCTCTAGCTTGCAAATAAAGTTTAACCCGCAAATGGTAAAAGTGTCAAGTGTCTGTCAAAAATATTACTAAATAGGAGTACTAAATAGGACTTGCAAGGGCTTTTTTTATACACTTATTAAAGCTGTACCAGCTATTAAGCACACAATGCTGTACTTTAAAAGCACAGGAATGCATGAAAACACATAGAATTAATTGCACAACAGTCTCAAAAATATAAAATTAAAAATATTTATATTAAATGTTTTTTTCTTAATAATATCTATCCCCAAGGAGTTAGTACATATCATGAAATATAATGCATTTAATAAATTGCTAGATCGCTTAATTGCAAGCCCGATCAGTAAATATTACTTAATGGCACTAATTAATTTGTACCCTCCGATTGCAATTATGTGTAACTTCCATGTTATTTTGACATCATGATGACATGGCTGTGTCTAAGAAGTTAATTACAGGCTTGCTTACATATTGTCAGATCATATGATCACGCCCCCTGAAATCAGACTTAAAAAGGCAGTGTTTACGAGTTCAGCCTTGAGGCCAAAATTTTGAGCGGAAGTGAATAGAATACATCTAAACATTTATAAAGAAAAAACACCCACAGCCAAATTTGTGAATTTGAGGCATTTGCGAGCAGTTAATAGAATGGCCCTATATCAGCACATCTGTAAAAAGGACACAGCCACACATAACAAGACCTATAACACCCGAGAGGTCATATTCATGTACATGCTCCAATTTGGTTTACATAATACAGATTACTGTATGTTAAACATTTTCACAGACTCAACTCTATCAAAAAGCACAATGAAGACATTTATTGTACCCCAGTTTCCCCAGAATAATCTCTCCATCCAAAACCTTAAAATCCAAATACTCAGAGGGAATTTAAAAAACATGCAGTAGAGGAAAACTTTTAAAATGAAGATGATTAAATTATTTAATGCATAATATACCAGAAATAATATCGCCTGGGGCTTTTTATCACATTATCAAACCTTTGTGTGTCCCTGCCACATTCCTACTCATGCTTCATTATTGTTTTTCTAATCCTCAATATGTCGGCATATTTCCGTATCTCAAACCTTATCTATAGACTTGCATACTTGACTTATCAGGACATAATTTATGATGCCTGTCTGTATCACACTCTGAATCTCTGCTCTATTACTATGCTCTTTCTTAAATGTTTTATTGCTTCTGACCAAATATGTTCTGTAGTCTAGTATGCCCACCCTAGCTCCCCTGGCAGCCCTAGCCTCCCCACCCCCACCATAGAGAATATTAAAGGAAAATGGAGCATGTGCATCCTGAAGGCTGGAGGTAAGGGGTGCAGCAATAAGTAGAGGAAGTCAGGAGGTAAGGAGTGCCGCTATATGTAGAGGAGCGGGTATGGAAATGGGACTTGGAGGAGCAGCTAAAGGAAAGGGACTTTGGGAAGGGCGCTTTAATGGGAAGGGTTATTAGAGAGGGGAGTTGTTGTGGCAAAGGAGTCTTGAGGAGGCCACTGAGTGAGTTGGTACCAGCGATGGCCAGCATTAAAAAAAATGACAACCCCTTTAGGATATGGGGTCCTAAATATTTTACCACTGGGGCCCTCCATTCTTTGGCTTTATCATTGCTGATCAACTATGATTTGTCATGACCTGATGAATCTTACAAGCTATGAGAATTTTCAAATAGTTATACGTGTGGATTTGACTATGTTTACCTCACCACATATTTCTACTTCTTAGCTTACCTTTTGCTAGACAACTTTTTTTATTGATATCTCTATGCATATATGAATTAAGAAACTGACATAGGAGTAACATTGGCAGATGATTCAGGTATTATGTGAAAAGTGATACATTGATCTGCTTTGGACTTTAACAAATAACAAAAGCTACAATATGATATCCAACAAAACAGGAGTGAGGTTTCTACTCCAAAGAGCTTACATTCTAGAAGATAAGGTTGGGGTGTTATATGGCAGGGTAATAGATGGAAAATTGCAGTGAATAAGGCCGTAGGCCGATAAAAGTGAAGGTGCATTTTACTGAACTGATCTACTACAAGTTCACATTATAGTAAAATATGTGTGCCACAAGGAGGGAGCAGCTGGACGGGCCAATTAATTGCTCCCCTCAGTTAGTCCTCCTCTGTGGGGTTCTGTGTATCAGTACTAGGGATTGCCCTGGCTTGTTTAGGATCTATGTAGTCCGGAAATGCAGATACAGGATTCCATAGTAGCTCATTCCCACCTCTTACAATTAAAAGATTACATGGTTGTATACTTTCAAAAGAGGTAATGCACTTTATTGAAACACACAGTTAAATACATTAGAGCACAAAAGGTTCTAGGCAATTCAATTATTCTGGGTGCAGAGTAACAAAAGGTAGCATAATTAAGCCAGGAAGGTCAGCTAATGTGATCACTCACCAGGAGGCCTTAAATGATGGAAGGTCAGCTAATGTGATTACTCACCAGGAGGCCTTAAATGATATACATCCACAGTGTGTAAGACCTGTTTTTTGCAAACAATTATTGGATAATATGAATAACAAAAATGACATATAAAAATATATAACAATAACATGTTTTACATGGATATAATCAGTCTAACAAATTGTTAGCCACACATTGTCCACAACACACAGAAACAAGGCGTATTGACTGTACATGAGGGTCTTCTGATCCTAGACAGAACAAACAAGGGAAACCATGGTTATCATGAGGGTAGTCCCCAGCTTAAAACAACAAAACCCAGGGGTGTCATGCTCATTTTGTTTTGGTTCAGGGAAGGGATTCCTTGGTGAAAATTGGACTAGGCTCCTTTGGGGAAGAAAGAGAAGAAGGTACCACAGTACTTTATTACAGGCTTCTCCATATTTGGACTTTTGCCACAAAATCAATACAATTTAATTTGTGCTCAATTAGATTTTTCTGCCAACAGAGTTCTCAGTTGGCTGAAGATTTAGCAAAAAGCAACTTTGAATTTTAAGTTTGCATATTATTCAAATTATTGTACATGATGAGTGCATATCATATAACTACACATATATATTCATTATGTGTTACAGAAACACTCAGAGCAAGAGAAGGAAGCAGCCCCACTGTAAAGTACCATCTGGAGACTTGAATAGAAGTAATCTTTGAATAAGGATCATGCTTTTCTCCACCTATATGTTCTTTCTGATTTCTGGGCTTGAGACATTAACTGGACTGATTCTCAATGCAATTATTGTAATAATGAATTGTATTTGGTGGCTGCAATCTAAGAACCTACAAACCATTGATATTATACTGACATGGTTAGGACTATGCAATATTATGCTTGTGGTGATTATTTATGCAGATTTTACAATTGCTTTTTTCTTTCCACATATTTACCTACTAAGGATTTTTTTTATATATTTTCCGACAGTCTTTTTATTTCTAACTTACTGCTGCATCTGGATTTCCACCTTGCTCTGTGTCTTCTACTGTGTGAAGATCACCAGCTATAACTACAGATTATTCATCTATGTGAAACAGAACATCTCCAAGATGTTGCCCTGGTTGCTTCTGGCATTGATGATAATATCTCTTATTTCCAGTCTGCCCTCTGCATGGTGCATCTATAGTGTATACACCATAAACTCAACAAGTGGCATCAATGGTACAAATGATGAAATTATCTTTTTGGATATACAATTCTCCAGGCTATACATCATAAACATTGCAGGATCTCTCTTACCATTCTCCATATTTTGTGTGGCGGTTTCTCTTCTAATCAGATCACTGTGGCATCACACCAGACATATGACCAGTGATGGTGCTGGATTCAGGAGTCCTCAGCTCGAGGCTCATTTTAAAACAATTAGAAATATGCTGTGTTTTTTATTATTTAATATAATTTATTTTATAAGTATGAATCTGCTGCCTTTTACCTACATGCTGAAAAATGAAAGTCTGATAGCATTGTGCTATATTTTTATTTTGGCTTTTCCAAGTCTGCAATCTTATATTTTGATCTATAGCAACAAGAAATTTAAACTGGAGATTATGCGTCTTCTTCATTGTCAATAAAACTCAAATCAACAAAATTAATTTAGTCTACAAGTAAATCTCATTGAGAACTGTATGATAAAAAGTTTTTTACATTGGTGAAACCGGCCAAATGTTTTCACAGACTCAACTCCATCAAAAAGCATAATGAAGACATTTATTGTACCCCTGTTTCTCCAGAATAATTGCTCCATTCAAAACCTGAAAATTCAAATACTCAGAGGGAATTTAAAAAACATCCAGCAGAGGAAAACTTTTGAAATGAAGATGATTACATTCTTTAATACAAAATATACCAGACTTAATGTTGACTGAGGATTTTTATCACATAATCAAAACGTTGTGTGCCCCTGCCACATTCCTACTCATGCTTTATAATTGTTTTTCTAATTCTCAGTATGTCGGCATATTTATGGTCCTACCTTATTACTCTTATGTTTCCTTATCTCAAGCCTTGTCTATAAACTTGCATACTTGACCTATCAGGACATAATTTATGATGCCTGTCTGTGTCCCACTATGAATCTCTGCTCTATTACTGTGCTCTTTCTTAAATGTTTTATTGCTTCTGACCTGCAAAAGACAGGTGCAATACTCAAAAGCTCGTCGTTTCAACAAATATGTTCTGTAGTCTAGTATAAGCCCCCACTTTAGCTCCTGAAGTCAGGACGTAAGGACTGCAGCTATACACAGGGGAGCAGCTAAAGAAAAAGCACTTGGAGAAGGTAGGTGTAATGGGAAGGAATAATAGAGAGGGGAGTTGTTATGGGAAAGGAGCCTCGAGGAGACCACTGAGTGGGTTGGTTCAAGTGAGGGCCAGCAGAAAAAATATTTTATAACCCCTTTAGGGGAGGGGCTCCTAAATATTTTACCATTGAGGCCCTCCATTCTTTGGCTTCATCATTGCTGATCAACTATGATTTCTCATGACCTGATGAATTTTACAAGCTATGACAGAGAATTTAAAATAGCTATACGTGTGGATTTGACTACATTTACCTCACCACATATTTGTACGTCTTAGCTTACCTTTTACCAGACAACTTTTTTATAGACATTTCTATACATATATAAAATTAAGCAATTGACATAGGAGTAACATTGGCAGATGATTCAGGTTTTATGTGTACAATTATACATTGATCTGATTTGGACTTTAATAAATAACAAAAGCTACAAAATGATATCCAACACTTTATTAATTTTGATATATAGGCACCTGCTTTTTCCATAGCACTATTTACAAATTAGAAGAGAGTAGAGTGGGTACACTTAGCAAATTACAAAGGTATAAACAAATTCTAATATAAGTAGAGATATATGTAAGGTGTAATACAAATATGAAACAAATGGGTCCACAGACAATTTGGTGCAACAGAAGTGAGGTTTCTACTCTAAAGAGCTTACATTCGAGAAGATAAGGTTGGGGAGTTATATTGCAGGGTAATAGATGGAAAATGGCAGTAAATAAGGCAGTAGGCTGATAAAAATGGAGGTGCATTTTACTGAACTGATCTACTACAAGTGCACATTATAGTAAAATATATTTGTCATAAGGAGGGAGCAGCTGGATGGGCCAATGAATTGATCCCCTCAGTTAGTCCTTCTCCTCTGTGGGGTTCTGTGTACCAGTACTAGGGATTCCCCTGGCTTGTTTAGGATCTATGGAGAGCTAGAATGCAGTCCGGAAATGCAGATACAGGATTCCATTGTAGCTCATTCCCACCTCTTACAATAAAAAGATGACATGGTTGTATACTTTCAAAAGAGGTAATGCACTTTATTGTTAAATACATTGGAGCACAATAGGTTCTAGGCAATTCAATGATTCTGGGTGAACAGTAACAATAGGTAGCATAATGAAGCCATGAAGGTCAGCTAATGTGATCACTCAACAGGAGGCCTTAAATGATATACATCCACACAGATTGTGGTAGACATGTCCATGCAAACAATTATTGGATAATATGAATTACAAAAATGACATATAAACATATATACCAATAACAGGCATGTTTTACAAGGATATAATCAGTCTAACAAATTGTTAGCCACACATTGTCCACAACACACAGAAACAAGGCGTATTGACTGTACATGAGGGTCTTCTGATCCTAGACAGAACAGACAAGGGAAACCATGGTTATCATGAGGGTAGTCCCCAGCTTAAAACAACAAAACCCAGTGGTGTCATGCTCATTTTGTTTTTGGTTCAGGAAAGAGATTACTTGGGGAAAATTGGACTAGGCTCCTTTGGGGAAGAAAGAGAAGAAGGTACCACAGTTCTTTATTACAGGCTTCTCCATATTTGGACTTTTGTCACAAAATCAATACAATTTAATTTGTGCTCAATTAGATTTTTCTGCCAACAGAGTTCTCAGTTGGCTGAAGATTTAGCAAAAAGCAACTTTGAATTTTAAGTTTGCATATTATTCAAATCATTGTACATGATGAGTGCATATCATATAACTACACATATATTCATTATGTGTTACAGAAACACTCAGAGCAAGAGAAGGAAGCAGCCCCGCTATAAAGTAACATCTGGAGCCTTGAATACAAGTAATCTTTGAATAAGGTTCATGCTTTTCTCAACCTATATGTTCTTTCTGATTTCTGGGCTTGAGACAATAACTGGACTAATTCTCAATGCATTGATTGTAATGATGAATTGTATTTGGTGGCTGCAATCTAAGAACCTACAAACCATTGATAGTATACTGACAAGCTTAGGAATATGCAATATTATGCTTGTGGTGATTATTTATGCAGATTTTTCAATTAGTTTTTTCTTTCCACATATTTACCTACAAAGGCATTTTTAAAAATATTTTGCGACAGTCTTTTTATTTCTAACTTTCTGCTGCATCTGGATTTCCACTTTGCTCTGTGTCTTCTACTGTGTGAAGATCACCAGCTATAACTACAGATTATTCATCTATGTGAAACAGAACATTTCCAAGATGTTGCCCTGGTTGCTTCTGGCATTGATGATAATATCTCTTATTTCCAGTCTGCCCTCTGCATGGTGCATCTATAGTGTATACACCATAAACTCAACAAGTGGCATCAATGGTACAAATGATGAAATTATCTTTTTGGATATACAATTCTCCAGGCTATACATCATAAACATTGCAGGATCTCTCTTACCATTCTCCATATTTTGTGTGGCGGTTTCTCTTCTAATCAGATCACTGTGGCATCACACCAGACATATGACCAGTGATGGTGCTGGATTCAGGAGTCCTCAGCTCGAGGCTCATTTTAAAACAATTAGAAATATGCTGTGTTTTTTATTATTTAATATAATTTATTTTATAAGTATGAATCTGCTGCCTTTTACCTACATGCTGAAAAATGAAAGTCTGATAGCATTGTGCTATATTTTTATTTTGGCTTTTCCAAGTCTGCAATCTTATATTTTGATCTATAGCAACAAGAAATTTAAACTGGAGATTATGCGTCTTCTTCATTGTCAATAAAACTCAAATCAACAAAATTAATTTAGTCTACAAGTAAATCTCATTGAGAACTGTATGATAAAAAGTTTGTTACATTGGTGAAACCGGCCAAATGTTTTCCAGACTCAACTCCATCAAAAAGCATAATGAAGACATTTATTGTACCCCTGTTTCTCCAGAATAATTGCTCCATTCAAAACCTGAAAATTCAAATACTCAGAGGGAATTTAAAAAACATCCAGCAGAGGAAAACTTTTGAAATGAAGATGATTACATTCTTTAATACAAAATATACCAGACTTAATGTTGACTGAGGATTTTTATCACATTATCAAAACGTTGTGTGCCCCTGTCACATTCCTACTCATGCTTTATAATTGTTTTTCTAATTCTCAATATGTCGGCATATTTATGGTCCTACCTTATTACTCTTATGTTTCCTTATCTCAAGCCTTGTCTATAAACTTGCATACTTGACCTATCAGGACATAATTTATGATGCCTGTCTGTGTCCCACTATGAATCTCTGCTCTATTACTGTGCTCTTTCTTAAATGTTTTATTGCTTCTGACCTGCAAAAGACAGGTGCAATACTCAAAAGCTCATCGTTTCAACAAATATGTTCTGTAGTCTAGTATAAGCCCCCACTTTAGCTCCTGAAGTCAGGACGTAAGGACTGCAGCTATACACAGGGGAGCAGCTAAAGAAAAGGCACTTGGAGAAGGTAGGTGTAATGGGAAGGAATAATAGAGAGGGGAGTTGTTATGGGAAAGGAGCCTCGAGGAGACCACTGAGTGGGTTGGTTCAAGTGAGGGCCAGCAGAAAAAATATTTTATAACCCCTTTAGGGGAGGGGCTCCTAAATATTTTACCATTGAGGCCCTCCATTCTTTGGCTTCATTATTGCTGATCAACTATGATTTCTCATGACCTGATGAATTTTACAAGCTATGACAGAGAATTTAAAATAGCTATACGTGTGGATTTGACTACGTTTACCTCACCACATATTTGTACGTCTTAGCTTACCTTTTACCAGACAACTTTTTTATAGACATCTCTATACATAATATAAAATTAAGCAATTGACATAGGTAACATTGGCAGATGATTCAGGTTTTATGTGTAAAGTGATACATTGATCTGATTTGGACTTTAATAAATAACAAAAGCTACAAAATGATATCCAACACTTTATTAATTTTGATATATAGGCACCTGCTTTTTCCATAGCACTATTTACAAATTAGAAGAGAGTAGAGTGGGTACACTTAGCAAATTACAAAGGTATAAACAAATTCTAATATAAGTAGAGATATATGTAAGGTGTAATACAAATATGAAACAAATGGGTCCACAAACAATTTGGTGCAACAGAAGTGAGGTTTCTACTCTAAAGAGTTTACATTCTAGAAGATAAGGTTGGGGAGTTATATTGCAGGGTAATAGATGGAAAATGGCAGTAAATAAGGCAGTAGGCTGATAAAAATGGAGGTGCATTTTACTGAACTGATCTACTACAAGTGCACATTATAGTAAAATATATTTGTCATAAGGAGGGAGCAGCTGGATGGGCCAATGAATTGATTCCCTCAGTTAGTCCTTCTCCTCTGTGGGGTTCTGTGTACCAGTACTAGGGATTCCCCTGGCTTGTTTAGGATCTATGGAGAGCTAGAATGCAGTCCGGAAATGCAGATACAGGATTCCATAGTAGCTCATTCCCACCTCTTACAATTAAAAGATGACATGGTTGTATACTTTCAAAAGAGGTAATACACTTTATTGAAACACACAGTTAAATACATTGGAGCACAATAGATTCTAGGCAATTCAATTATTCTGGGTGAACAGTAACCAAAGGTAGCATAATGAAGCCATGAAGGTCAGCTAATGTGATCACTCAACAGGAGGCCTTAAATGATATACATCCACACACAGTGTGTTAGACATGTCCATGCAAACAATTATTGGATAATATCAATTACAAAAATGACATATAAACATATATACCAATAACAGGCATGTTTTACATGGATATAATCAGTCTAAGAAATGGTTAGCCACACATTGTCCACAACACACAGAAACAAGGCGTATTGACTGTACATGAGGGTCTTCTGATCGTAGACAGAACAAACAGGGATAAGCCATGGTTATCATGAGGGTAGTCCACAACTTGAATCAACAAAACCCAGGGGTGTCAAGCCAATCTTGTTCTGGTACAGGAAAGGGATTCCTTGGGAAAGACTAGGCTCCTTTGGGAAGAAAGAGAAGCAGGTACCACAGTACTTTATTACAGGCTTCTCCCTATTTGGACTTTTGTCACAAAATCAATACAATTTAATTTGTACTCAATTAGATATTTCTGCCAACAGAATTCTCAGTTTGGCTGAAGATTTAGCAAAAAGCAACTTTGAATTTTAAGTTTGCATATTATTCAAATCATTGTACATGATGAGTGCATATCATATAACTACACATATATTCATTATGTGTTACAGAAACACTCAGAGCAAGAGAAGGAAGCAGCCCCATTGTAAAGTACCATCTGGAGACTTGAATACAAGTAATCTTTGAATAAGGATCATGCTTTTCTCAACCTATATGTTCTTTCTGATTTATTGGCTTGAGACAATAACTGGACTAATTCTCAATGCATTTATTGTAATAATGAATTGTATTTGGTGGCTGCAATCTAAGAACCTACAAACCATTGATAGTATACTGACAAGCCTGGGACTATGCAATATTATGCTTCTGGTGATTATTTATGCAGATTTTTCAATTAGTTTTTTCTTTCCACATATTTACCTACTAAGGCATTTTTTTAAATATTTTCCGACAGTCTTTTTATTTCTAACTTTCTGCTGCATCTGGATTTCCACTTTGCTCTGTGTCTTCTACTGTGTGAAGATCACCAGCTATAACTACAGATTATTCATCTATGTGAAACAGAACATCTCCAAGATGTTGCACCTGGTTGCTTCTGGCATTGATGATAATATCACTTATATACAGTGTGCCTGGTGCATGGTGCATCTATAGTTTATACACCATACACTTAACAATTGGCATCAATGGTACAAATGATGAAATGATCGATTTTGATATATATTACTCCAGGCTATACATCATAAACATTGCCGGATCTTTCTTACCATTCTCCATATTTTCTGTGGCGGTTTCTCTTCTAATCAGATCACTGTGGCATCACACCAGACGTATGACCAGTGATGGGGCTGGATTCAGGAGTCCACAGCTCGAGGCTCTTTTTAAAACAATTAGAAATATGCTGTGTTTTTTATTATTTAATATAATTTATTTTATAAGTATGAATCTGCTGCCTTTTACCTACATGCTGAATAATGAAACTCTGATAGCATTGTGCAACATTTTTATTTTGGCTTTTCCAAGTCTGCAATTTTATATTTTGATCTATAGCAACAAAAATGTAAACTGGAGATTATGCGTCTTCTTCATTGTCAAAAAAACTCAAATCAACAAAATTAATGTAGTCTATAAGTAAATCTCATTGAGTACTGTATGTGAAAAAGTTTGTTACATTGCTGAGACTGGCAAAACATTTTCACAGACTTAACTCCATCAAAAAGCATAATGAAGACATTTATTTTACCTGTTTCTCCAGAATAATTGCTCCATTCAAAACCTGAAAATCCAAATACTCAGAGGGAATTTAAAAAACATCCAGTAGAGGAAAACTTTTGAAATGAAGATGAATAAATTCTTTAATACAAAATATACCAGACTGAATATTGACTCGGGATTTTTATGACATTATCAAAACGTTGTGTGCCCCTTCCACATCCCTACTACTGTTTTATTATTGTTTTTCTAATCCTCAGTATGTCGGCATATTGATGGTCCTAACTCTTCGGTTTCCTTATCTCAAACCTTGTCTATAGACTTGCATACTTGACCTATCAGGACATAATTTATAATGCCTGTCTGTGTCCCACTCTGAATCTCTGCTCTATTACTATGCTCTTTCTTAAATGTTTTATTGCTTCTGACCTGAAAAAGAGAGGTGCAATTCTCAAAAGCTTGTCATTTCAACGAAAATGTATTGTAGTCTATATAAAAAAAATGTATTGTAGTCTATATAAAAATATATACCAATATCAGGCATGTTTTACATGGATATAATCAGTCTAACAAATGGTTAGCCACACATTGCCCACAACACACAGAAATAAGGGGTATTGACTGTACATGAGGGTCTTCTGATCGTAGATAGAACAAACAGGGAGAAGCCATGGTTATCATGAGGGTAGTCCACAACTTGAATCAACAAAACCCAGGGGTGTCAAGCCAATCTTGTTCTGGTACAGGAAAGGAATTCCTTGGGAAAGACTAGGCTCCTTTGGGAAGAAAGAGAAGCAGGTACCATAGTACTTTATTACAGGCTTCTCCCTATTTGGACTTTTGTCACAAAATCAATACAATTTAATAAGTGCTCAATTAGATTTTTCTGCCAACAGAATTCTCAGTTTGGCTGAAGATTTAGCAAAAAGCAACTTTGAATTTTAAGTTTGCATATTATTCAAATCATTGTACATGATGAGTGCATATCATATAACTACACATATATTCATTATGTGTTACAGAAAAACTCAGAGCAAGAGAAGGAAGCAGCCCCGCTGTAAAGTACCATCTGGAGCCTTGAATACAAGTAATCTTTGAATAAGGATCATGCTTTTCTCAACCTATATGTTCTTTCTGATTTCTGGGCTTGAGACAATAACTGGACTGATTCTCAATGCATTTATTGTAATAATGAATTGCATTTGGTGGCTGCAATCTAAGAACCTACAAACCATTGATATTATACTGACAAGCCTGGGACTATGCAATATTATGCTTGTGGTGATTATTTATGCAGATTTTTCAATTAGTTTTTTCTTTCCACATATTTACCTACTAAGGCATTTTTTAAAATATTTTCCGACAATCTTTTTATTTCTAACTTTCTGCAGCATCTGGATTTCCACTTTGCTCTGTGTCTTCTACTGTGTGAAGATCACCAGCTATAACTACAGATTATTCATCTATGTGAAACAGAACATTTCCAAGATGTTGCCCTGGTTGCTTCTGGCATTGATGATAATATCTCTTATTTCCAGTCTGCCCTCTGCATGGTGTGTCTATAGTTTATACACATAAACTCAACAAGTGGGATCAATGGTACAAATGATGAAATGATCGATTTTGATATATATTACTCCAGGCTATACATCATAAACATTGCCGGATCTCTCTTACCATTCTCCATATTTTGTGTGGCGGTTTCTCTTCTAATCAGATCACTGTGGCTTCACACCAGACGTATGACCAGTGATGGGGCTGGACTCAGGAGTCCTCAGTTCGAGGCTCATTTTAAAACAATTAGAAATATGCTGTGTTTTTTATTATTTAATATAATTTATTTTATAAGTATGAATCTGCTGCCTTTTACCTACATGCTGAATAATGAAACTCTGATAGCATTGTGCAACATTTTAATTTTGGCTTTTCCAAGTCTGCAATCTTATATTTTGATCTATAGCAACAAAAAACTTAAACTGAAGCTTATGCGTCTTCTTCATTGTCAATAAAACTCAAATCAACAAAATTAATTTAGTCTACAAGTAAATCTCATTGAGTACTGTATGTTAAAAAGTTTGTTACATGGGTGAGACCGGCCAAACATTTTCACAGACTAAACTCCATCAAAAAGTATAATGAAGACATGTATTTTACCCGTTTCTCCAGAATAATCGCTCCATTCAAAACCTGAAAATCCAAATACTCAGAGGGAATTTAAAAAACATCCAGTAGAGGAAAACTTTTGAAATGAAGATGATTAAATTCTTTGATACAAAATATACCAGACTTAATGTTGACTGTGGATTCTTATCACATTATCAAAACTTTGTGTACCCCTGCCACATCCCTACTACTGTTTTATTATTGTTTTTCTAATCCTCAGTATGTCGGCATATTGATGGTCCTAACTCTTCTGTTTCCTTATCTCAAACATTGCCTATAGACTTGCCTACGTGACCTATCAGGACATAATTTATGATGCCTGTCTGTGTCCCACTATGAATCTCTGCTCTATTACTGTGCTCTTTCTTAAATGTTTGATTGCTTCTGACCTGCAAAAGAGAGATGCAATTCTCAAAAGCTTGTCATTTCAACAAATATGTTCTGTAGTCTAGTATAATCCCCCACTTCAGCTCCTGAAGTCAGGACGTAAGGACTGCAGCTATATATAGGGGAGCAGATAAAGGAAAGGCACTTGGAGAAGGTAGATGTAATGGGAAGGAATAATAGAGAGGGGAGTTGTTATGGGAAAGGAGCCTCGAGGAGACCACTGAGTGAGTTTGTACAAGGGCCAGCAGAAAAAAAATTATAACTCTTTTAGGTGAGGGGGTCCTAAATCTTTTATCACTCGGGCCCTCCATTCTTTGGCTTCATCAATGCTGATCAATTATGGTTTGTCATGACCTGATGAATCTTACATGCTATGACAGAGAATTTAAAATAGCTTCTGGCATTGATGATAATATCTCTTATCTCCTAAGTGGCATCAATGGTACAAATTATGAAATTATCTTTTTGGAAGTATATTACTTCAACCTATACATCTCATGAACATTGCAGGACCTCTCCTACCATTCTCCATATTTTGTGTGGCGGTTTCTCTTCTAATCAGATCAGTGTGGGATCACACCAGACGTATGACCAGTGATGGATTCAGGAGTCGTCGGCTCGGGCTCATTTAAAAACAATTAAAAATATGCTGTGATTTTTATTATTTAATATCATTTATTTTATAAATGTGAATCTGCTGACTTTTACCTACATGTTGAATAATGAAACTCTGATAGCATTGTGCAACATTTTTATTTTGGCTTATCCAAGTCTGCTCTCGTATATTTTGATTTATATCAACAAAAAATTTAAACTGGCGCTTATGCGTATTCTTCACAGTCAATAAATCTCAAATCCACAGAATTATTATTATTTATTATTATTTATTATTATCTTTATTTATATCTCGCCAACATATTCCGTAGCGCTGTACAGGGGTTTATTACATGGCCAAAAACAAACAAACAACAAGTCTACAATTAAGTCTACAAGTAAATCTCATTCGCTAAGTTGAAATATTCATATAAAATGTTTCCTTATATACCTTATATATATATATATTTTTTGTATCATTGTCTTTTAGCAAAAAGTTATATGCTCAGTGGTGTTAGTTTGATAATGTGGTGAATGTGTATTAAGTTAATGTAATGGTCATTGAATCTGAGGGTAAATGTATGTTTACTGATAAGTAAATTTTAGTGCTCACTTTTTGTTTTTCCAATTTTAAAGCCAAAAAGCAGTTATAGTGATAAAAATGTATAGCGATATAACTATTTGCGATGGTGAAAAATGGATTACTTAATACATATATCAATTAGTGATAATATTGTATGATGTTAAAAGCAACTGAAAGGTCTTAAATACATTATTTATTTAATGATTGTGTGATTACTATTTATATTCATTCTCACATTAATCTTTTACAGAACACTTACACTATTATAATGTAACTTACAATGTTGTTTTATGATGGTACTTCCATAAGTGGAAAACATAAAAGTCAGCTCTATTTTAGCACTTAAAGAGACTTTTTTCTGTTTTTTTAATGTTGTAAAGCTGTTCTATTCACACACAGAAATATCCATCAATAAGTGATAGAAATATTAAACACAATAGGAATACAATATTAGCAGTGTGCAGTACACTATTATATATTGGTTACAACAAGGGAGGTGTATTCTTGTATAATGCGTCACTGAAACATGCCGACCAACTCCAAAGTCTTCTTCTCTACTCCTGTGGCTAATGCTTGCTTCAGGTGATGATTTTCTAGTTTGAGGAACACAGAAATCGTATGTATTGCATTATTCCACCATAAATTATGTTTAGATTTACTTTTAAAATAATTTCTCAGTTGTCCCTAGTACACAAATATCTTCATCATGATTGGAATTTCTTCAGTGCTCGGCATCTTACTACACCTACCACATAGTTGCCAATACAAGTATTTTAGACGATTTTAGATACCTAAAGTTTATATATTACCTGTCTAACAAATGGTTAGACCAACATTGTCCAAGACACACAAACACAAGGGGTATTCACTAGAAATGAGGGTCTTCTGATCTTAGACAGACCAAAAGGGGGAATTCATGGTTACCAAAGGGGTAGCCCTAGTCTGGAAAAAACAAAACCCAGAGGCGTCATGTCCAACTTGTTCAGGGAAGGGATTCCCCTGGGGAAGACTAGACTAGACTCCCTTGGGGAAGAAGGAGTAACATGTACCTCAGTACTTTATAACAGGCTACTCCCTATTCAGGCTTTCATCACAGTATTGATTCAATATAATTTGTGACAAATTAGATATAGCTGCCAACAGAATTCTGAGGTTGGCTGAAGATTTAGCAAAAAGAAACGTTGAATGTAACTTTGCATATTATTCAAATCATTGTACATGATGAATGCATATCATATAACTACACATATATTCTCTATGTGTTACAGAAACACTCAGAGCAAGAGAAGGAAGCAGTCATCTTCAAAGTGGAGCCTGAAAACATCTTTGAAAAAGGATCATACTTTTCTCAACCTTTATGTCCTTATTACTAAATTCGGGGCTTGAGACAATAACTGGACTGATTCTGAATGGATCTATTGTAATTTTGATTTGTATTTGGTGGCTGCAATCTAAGAACCTACAAACCATTGATATTATACTGACAAGTTTAGGACTATGCAATATTATGTTTCTGGTCAATTATAATTGAAAGTTCAGCATTAATAACACTGGTCAACAAAGATTTTTTTTCCTTTCCATATATTTACATAAAAGGGCATTTTTTTACTGCTGCATCTGGATTTCCACCTTGCTCTGTGTCTTCTACTGTGTGAAGATCACCAGCTATAACTACAGATTATTCATCTATGTGAAACAGAACATCTCCAAGATGCTGCCCTGGTTGCTTCTGGCATTGACAATAATATCTCTTATTTCCAGTCTGCCCTCTGCATGGTGCATCTATAGTTTATACACCATAAACACAACAAGTGGCATCCATGGTACAAATTATGAAATGATCCATTTTGGATGTGCATTACCTCAACCTATAGATCATAAGCATTACAGGATCCCTCTTACCATTATCCATATTTTGTGTGGTGGTTTCTCTTCTAATCAGATCCCTGTGGCATCACACCAGACGTATGACCAGTGATGGTGCTGGATTCAGGAGTCCTCAGCTCGAGGCTCATTTCAGAACAATTAAAAATATGCTGTGTTTTTTTATTATTTAATATCATTTATTTTATAACTATGAATCTGCTGCCTTTTGCCTACATGTTAAAAAATGAAACTCTGATAATATTGTGCTACCTTTTTATTTTGGCTTATCCAAGTCTGCTCTCTTAAATTTTGATTTATAGCAACAAATAATTGAAATTGGCTCTTATGCGTATTCTTCATTGTCAATAAAACTCAAATCCAGAGAATGAATTTAGTCTACAAGTAACTCTCATTCATTGAGTTGACATATTCATATACAGTGTTTCCTTATATACCTTATATATATACCTTATATATATATTTTTCCTATTATTGTCATCTATCAAAAAGTTATACGCTCAGTGGTGTTAGTTTGATAATGTGTTGAAAGTGTATTATGTTTATGTAATAGTCCTAGGATCTGAGGGTAAATTTATCATTCATATTTGGAAGTCTTTACCGATAAGTACATTTTAGTGCTCAATTTGTTTTGCCAATATTACGGCCATAAAGCAGTTATATTGATACAAATGTATAGCAGTGTGCTGGTAAAAAAACATTTTATTGAGGAAATTTATCCATTGGAGATAATATTGTGTGATTTTAGAAGCAACTAAAAGCTCTTAAAAAAATCATTAATTTAATGATTGTGTGATTACTGGTTATATTCTCACATTGGTCTTTTACCATACTACTTACTTTGGAGTTAGTTCCATAGGTGGAAAAAATTAAAGTCAGCTTTACTTCAGCACAAAAGAGACTTCTATTGTATTTTTCACGTTGTAAAGCTATTGCATACACACTTGAAAATATCCCTAAATAAGTGATAAAAATATTAAACGCAATAGTAATACAATATTGGGAGTGTGTTGTCCAATATTATACACAAGTAACTTGCCTGTCACAAATGATGGTTTCATAAGTTAAGTTCAGTTGTGCTGTCTCTGTGTGCCCTCTGTCTCTTTCTGTGCTCCCTCTCTCTGTGCTTCCTCTCCTTGAGCTGTTTCTCTCCCTGTGCACTGTCTCTCTCTCTCTCTCTGTGTGTGCGTGCGCTCTCTCTATCTGTGCCCTCTTTCTCTATCTGTGTCCCGTCTCTGTGCTCTGTGTGCTCTCTGTCGCTCTCCCTCTCCTCTCTCTCTCATTATTACTCTCTCTCCCTTTCTCTCTCTCCCTCCCTTTCACTCTCTTCACCACCCTCTCTCCCTTTCTCTATCTCCCTCTCTCTCTGACTCCCTCTCTCTCTCAGAGGCCCCCTCCCTCTCTCTCCCACTCCCTCTCCTCCCCTCCCTATCCCCTCCCTTTCTCTCCCCCTCCCTTCCTCTGTCCTCCCCTCTGTCCTCCCCTCTTTCTTTCCCTCCCTTTTTCTGTCCTTCCCTCTTTTTCTCTCCCTCCCTCCCTTTCTCTCTCCCTCCCTTTCTCTGTCTTTCCCTCTCTTTCTCTCCCTCCCTCTCTCTCCCCCTCCCTCTCTTCCCCTCCCTCTCTCTCCCCCTTCCTTTCTCTGTCCTTCCCTCTCTTTCTCTCCCTCCCTTTCTCTGTCCTTCCATTTCTCTGTCCTTCCCTCTCTTTCTCTCCCTCCTTCTCTTTCTCTCTCTCTCCCTCTCTTTCTCTGTCCTTCCCTCTCTTTCTATCCCTACCTCTCTCTCCCCCTCCCTCTCTCTCTCCCTCCCTTTCTCTGTCCTTCCCTCTCTATCACTCCACCCCAGCCCAACCCACCAAGTCCCCACTGGGACCCCCTGGGCCCCCCTACGCCTCCTCCCCAGCCTAAAATGTGTGTGTGCCTATTTAAAAAATAGTATTTCTACTGAAGTTTCAACAGGTGGCAGTGTGGAGCAGTGGGTGCTGGGAGGGGTGGCTGCTGTGTGAGGGTGATGTTTATATATGTGTATATATGTGTGCACATATACAGTATCTCACAAAAGGGAGTACACCCCTCACATTTTTGTAAATATTTTATTATATCTTTTCAGGTGACAACACTAAAGAAATGACATTCTGCTACAATGTGAAGTAGTAAGTGCACAGCCTGTATAATGGTGTAAATTTGCTGTCCCCTCAAAATAACTCAACACACAGCCATTAATGTCTAAACCGTTGGCAACAAAAGTGCGTACACCCCTAAGTGCAAATGTCCAAATTGTGCCCAATTAGCCATTTCTCCTTCCCGGTGTCATATGACTCGTTGGTGGTAGAAAGGTCTCAGGTGTGAATGGGGAGCAGGTGTGTTAAATTTGGTGTTATCACTCTCACACTCATACTGGTCACTGGAAGTTCAACATGGCACCTCATGACAAAGAACTGTCTGAGGATCTGAAAAACAAAATTGTTGCTCTACATAAAAATAACCTAGGCTATAAGAAGATTGCCAAGACCCTGAAACTGAGCTACATCACGGTGGGCAATGTCATGAATCAGCCAGGGGCCATATTGGATTTGGCGTGAACTATGCTGGGACCATCTTGAGACTGGCAGCAGTGGCCTATATTTGGACTGGACTGTTATATACCAATAGCCGCCACCTTGGGGCTGGTATATCATCCACAGTTGGTGCCATATGGAGAGTAAGAGTTCTGGGTTTAGGAGACCCACTGTATATTGTGTTATGGGGTATAATATGTTAGTATTATATTGTATATTGTAATATGGAGTGATAGCTATGTTTTAATTAGTCAACCCTTCCCCATTGTATAAACTCTCAGTCAGGAGTTGGCCATATGGTCCTTAGAGTAAACAAAGGAGATAGCAGAACAAAGAGATTTGCCAGACTGCCAGGCACCGTAGGACAATGGTATAGTACAGGGTCTTCCAGCCTCAATAATAGGGCCATAGGCCAGGGCAGAGATGTCTCTCTCTTTGGAGCTAGAGCCAAATGAATTAGTGAGCCCCACCTAGTGGGTGGACCTGGGAGGAGTCTCATGGTTCCCACGTAGGGACCCTGCATGATTGGCCAGAGGCAGTTAGGGGCTGACTAAAGGTAGCCCCTCCTGGTAATGTTGTATGCCTGTTTAAAAGATGTTGTTTTCCAAATAAAGTTGTTCATAATTTTCATCAAGATGTGGTGTGTAGATGTATTATTTACCCGGGGACATATGCTTGCAGTAAGATTCGTCAGACTTACTGTCAATATTGCTCAGTCTAAACCAAGGGCTGAGACATGATGTTCCTGTAATCAACGCTGTTTCGGTCCAGAGTAACCCAAATCGGTCAACCGACCCCAGCCAGAGAGTGGGTTGTGACAATTGGTGGCAAGTGGTGAGAGACTCTGAGAAGGACCAGAAATGGAACAGCAGTATAAGGACATGTCCAAGGAGGCAAGACACAGGTTCAGTGTAGCCAGGGAGTTTTGCCCCGGGGAGATAACGCTGGAAGAGGCAATTAAAGGACTGAACCTAATAAAGCAGCAAATACAGGAAGAACGTACAGGGGTGAGTGTCCAAGCTCAGCAAAGGCTTGGGGTCAACCCTGCAGAGATGCCAGTAAGAGTCAAACTGGCATATCAGAATTTTAAACAGTTCCAGGATGATAAAGACAGCATTGATGGATTTATCCAAGAGGACTACAGAGGAAGGGTCCTGCTAAATCAATGGATGGCATTCCTGCAATTATGGCGTGGCCATGAGCTGGCAAGCTGGTTGGAGGAACTGGTAGAAAAAGAGATGGACTTGGACTAACAGTATCTTGCCAGGGTAGAGTCCTTTGGTGGCCGGAGAGAGGATCTCTATTTTCGTTTGGATCTACAATATGGGGTTGAGGAGATTCTGAATGGTGATCCGGAATGTGGCATGGGAACTGCAAGGAGGCATAATAACTTGTTTGTTGAACGCTGCCGGGGTCTGGGACTGGAACCATGGTTCCCGGAGGCTCCTTTGCTAGAACTTCTGGTTCGGCAAGAGCAGCAACTGGAGGCTGAGTATGTTCAATTGTGGGATGCGATACCCAAGAAGTATTTTGGCCCATCCGGATGGGAGGACGGCTCACCAGACCCTTACAACTCAGACGGTATGTACCAGTGTGAGTATGCTCACTGGAACTGGGGAGAGGCTTTTATGGACGGTAAACAAAGTGAGGAGTGGGAAGGGGTAAACACTGTTCCTTTGCCAACTCCTGGGGATGGAGAATGTTTGCCCCTAGAACATGCAGCGACTGTGTCAGGGCCTAGTCACCAGCCTAAAGAGCCAGAGACCCAGTGGAATGTCCCCTGGGTGGGGTCAGATAATCCATGTCTGTCCCCTGAGACCCCAAGAGACTTAATCCCAGAGGAAGTGCGAACTGCTCACAATCTAGGGCCAGATAAGTTAAGTCTGCCCTCAGAAGTTCTAGGCAAAGTGTGTTGGCCAGAACTGCTAATGGATCCAGAGGCTCGGGATGATTATGTGATGGATGGTGGAAAGGGAGCCTTAGATGCCAGGCTGGGTGGGAATGATGAGATTCCCCAGCCTGCATCAGATAACCACTGTCTGTACCCTGACACCCCAGGGGAATTGTTCCCAGAGGTGCTAGTGAAGCACGGAGCCCAGGAGGGCTATTTAAGAGACTGTGGGGAGGGAAAGGAATTGATTTCTGGCTACAGGGAACCTGACCTCACACAGCAACAGAGTGCCAGGGGCACAAAGAGCCAGGCCGGGGCAGCAAGCATGCCAGCCTTGGCAAAAGTGTTATGGGTGCAGAGTGGCACCATGAAAGAGGGTGTACCAAGTGGGGATATACCCTGGATAACCATTGTCCAGGGGCCCACTGGAACAGGCACTGCTCAAAAAGCCCAGTTGAACTGGTATGATGCTGAACCAAAGGCAAGGGAGGAGGTAAAGGAGTAGTTGCCCAAAGATACAGATTTCCAGGAGCCAGAGGAAAGGGAGCAGCCAGGTCAGGACACCATCAAGAACGCTGGAGTCAAGCGCAGACCGGTATGTACTTTCCTGCAGTGGTTGTGTTATTGGACTCCCAACAATAATGTTTTAGCTGAGAGGGATACTGGACTGCTCCCTTGCGATCCCATAGGCCCAGAGACTGTTTTAGAGATCCCAGCCCAGCTGTGGGAACTGGCTGGAGGGAAAGGGGTTGCTATGGGACAGAAACCGTGGCCCCACTGTTGTACTCTGGGATCCCAGACTATTGGGGAGGGACCCTGGACTATTTGGGTGGGGGTGCAGGGGAAGAGCAATTTGCTCTATACAGTGGGAGCAAGGCCAAGGGCTGGGGGAGGTTTTTACTCTGCACTTTGGGACTGTTTTCCAAAGGACTTGAACGTGGAGAGAGTGCAGAAGGCCTGGCCAAACCAGCAGATTCATGACTATCAGCGTAGTTGGGAAAATTTGGGATGCTCCCTGCCACGCTTGGGGAAGGTGTTGTCATGAATCAGCCAGGGGCCATATTGGATTTGGCGTGAACTATGCTGGGGCCATCTTGAGACTGGCAGCAGTGGCCTATATTGGGACTGGACTGTTATATACCAATAGCCGCCATCTTGGGGCTGGTATATCATCCACAGTTGGTGCCATATGGAGAGTAAGAGTTCTGGGTTTAGGAGACCCACTGTATATTGTGTTATGGGTTGTAATATGTTAGTATTATATTGTATATTGTAATATGGAGTGATAGCTATGTTTTAATTAGTCAACCCTCCCCTCAATACTAGGGCCATAGGCCAGGGCAGAGATGTCTCTCTCTTGGGAGCTAGAGCCAAATGAATTAGTGAGCCCCACCTAGTGGGTGGACCTGGGAGGAGTCTCATGGTTCCCACGTATGGACCCTGCATGATTGGCCAGAGGCAGTTAGGGGCTGACTAAAGGTAGCCCCTCCTGGTAATGTTGTATGCCTGTTTAAAAGATGTCTTTTCCAAATAAAGTTGTTCATAATTTTCATCAAGACGTGGCGTGTAGATATATTATTTACCCGGGGACATATGCTTGCAGTAAGATTCGTCAGACTTACTGTCAATATTGCTCAGTCTAAACCAAGGGCTGAGACATGATGTTCCTGTAATCAACGCTGTTTCAGTTCAGAGTAACCCAAATCCGGTCAACTGACCCCAGCCAGAGAGTGGGTTGTGACAGGCAAGACCATACATCGGTTTCACAGGACAGGTTCCACTCAGAACAGACCTCGCCACGGTCGACCGAAGAAGTTGAGTGCACGTGCTCGGCGTCATATATAGAGGTTGTCTTTGGGAACTAGACGTATGAGTGCTGACAGAATAACTGCAGAGGTTGAAGGGGTGGGGGTCAGCCTGTCAGTGCTCAGACCATACGCCGCACACTTCATCAAATTGGTCTGCATGGCTGTAGTCCCAGAAGGAAGCCTCTTCTAATGCACAAGAAGGCCCGCAAACAGTTTGCTGAGGAAAAGCAAATCAAGGACATGGATTACTGGAACCATGTCCTGTGGTCCGATGAGACCAAGATAAACTTTTTGGGTTCAGATGGTGACAAGCGTCTGTGGTGGCAACCAGCTGAGGAGTACAAAGACAAGTGTGTCTTGCCTACAGTCAAGCATGGTGGTGGGAGCGACATGGTCTGGGCCTGCATGAGTGCTGCCGGCACTGGGGAGCTACAGTTCATTGAGGGAACCATGAATGCCAACATGTACTGTGACATACTGAAGCAGAGCATGATCCCCTCCCTTCGGAGACTGGGCCGCAGGGCAGTATTCCAACATGATAACAACCTCAAACACTCCTCCAAGACTACCACTGCCTTGCTAAAAAAGCTGAAGGTAAAGGTGATGGACTGACCAAGCATGTCTCCAGACCTAAACCCTATTGAGCATCTGTGGGCTTCCTCAAACTGAAGGTGGAGGAGTGCAAGGTCTCTAACATCCACTATGTCATCACGGAGGAGTGGAAGAGGACTCCAGTGGCAACCTATGAAGCTCTGGTGAACTCCATGCCCATAAGGGTTAAGGCAGTGCTGGAAAATAATGGTGGCCACACAGAATATTGACACTTACCAAAATTTACCAATGTGCCAAATCTGTGCCTATAATAGCCAAGGTGCCCAGTTTGTGTCTGTAATAGACAAAGTGTCCAACCTGTTAGAACCAATGTGCCCAGCTTGTGCCTGTAATAGCTAATGTGCCCAGTCTGTGCCTGTAATAGAAAATGGGTCCAGTCTGTAATAGCCAATGTGCCCATCCTGTGCCTGTAATAGTCAATGTGCCCAGTCTGTGCCTGTATAAGCCAATGTGCCCAGTATGTGTCTGTAATAGCCAATGTGTCAGCCTGTAAGTGACAATATGCCCAGCATGGGTATGTTATGGGTATGCTAATGTGGGAGAGGGGGGAGAAGGTGGAGAAGGAGACAAAGAAGCGAGAGAGAGAGAAGAGTGAAGGAGAAGGAGTGAGAGAGAAGAAGAGAGAGATGCAGGATAGAAGGAAGGTGAGAGAGAGAAGGGGGAGTGAGAGAACATTTGTAATAATTCACGTTTATTTTTTTTTACAACTATTTGTACCATATATATCTGTATAGAAAACTGTGGTGTGACTTTGGGAGCTTTGAAAAAATCTTGAAATAGTAATTGCGCCTTGAACCGAAAAAGTTTGGGAACCACTGGTTTAGACATTAATGGCTTTAAGTGTGATGAGTTAATTTAAAGGGAACAGCAAATTTACACTGTTATACAGCCTGTACACTTACTAATGTACACAGTAGCAGAGGGTCATTTCTTCAGTGTTGTCACATGAAACGATATAATAAAATATTTACAAAAAATGTGAGGGGTGTACTTACTTTTGTGACATACTGTATATCCATAGATGATGTCGCAGGAAAGTGGAGCTTGCGTGCCCTGGAACTACGCTTTAGGTAGAGGTGCTTCACGCAGGGATGGGACCCAACGGGGCCCAGCGCAAAACATTTTTTACATCCCACGGTGCGGGGGCCCAAACAATTTTTTTGGCACCAGGGCCCTCATAGAAATTATTTCTAGATTAAAATTGTTATACAGTTTTTACATGTCATACATCAAAGGTTATTTGCACTAAAGATTCTAACACCTTTAAACTGCCCACACTTGAGTTACAACTTCCACCAAAGGACCCAGCATCAGCCTACCTATTTTCCCGTCTAGGTGCTGATGAGTCTACAGCCCCACATGTCAGACATCTCTGGTCAGTGTCTTGGCACAGCAGGGGTTTGTTAGGGTAATGTGAACACTGGAAACAAAGTATCTGTGAAAGGGGTCAGGGTTTAACCTGAGCAGGAAAGCATCAATCTGGGGTGTACAGACCTAGGTTCTTGGGGTGAAGATCTCTTGCAAAGTAGGGAACATAGTTATGGGTGGCTAGGCTGGTTAGCAGGCCCACAGTGCCCTGCAATAGGGAAAGGCATATTTGCTTCCTAGGATTTGCTTCCTAGCCGACCCCCTCAGATACAAATAACTTTATGGAGTCAGAGGGGGTCGGCTAGAGGAGTTGAGGTGGACCTGGGATGTATTTACATTTAGTGGTCAATCAGGATTTGCATAACAATTCTAACAGATTGGGATCCTTCTAGATGAAATGGGGAGTCAGAAACAATGACTAAAGAATTTCCTAAATTATAGTTAACCACAATACAAAGGATCAAAGGATCATTTGCAAATCACTTGATACCACGTGATCTTTCTCTACTCAAACAAAAGTGTTTAAAGTGCTGTTTGACGGCCAAGTTAACTTTACCTGATTACTTGAGCCATGGAGTCCACATATTAGTCTATTTAGCCTGATCTGACGCTTACCACAGGTTTGAATCCAGCGAGGAACCTTGCCTAGCCCTTGGACTGGAAGCAAGTTGGGTATAATGGCTGGCTACTGGAAGTGCCTACTGGTCACCCTTAAAGTGCTACTACCCTCAAACTATCACTCAATGCAATATTTATACCCTGAAACATGTTATCCACATAAAATAATTATTCCAAAATTTTAAATTTACCAAAAGCACTCTAGGATTGGGTGACCTGTTGGATTTTGTTATCGGGGGTCCAGGGCATATAAGCAGGGCTTGGTGTAACATTAGCAAACTTAATGGTTTAACAATTGAACCTTGATACAAAAACACAGTGATATAGACCATTTTTAATTGTCTGTATGGCCATTACAAATGCCTTTGTCCAGGCCCCAAAAAGTCCAACAGTTCTGGAGTTTATGACACTATTTTATTAATTGAACGGCAAATACCTGCTTTTCTTTATCTGCCTTTACTTTTACTCTCAATGTTGAGAATGGCCACCATCTGCAGTAGTAACACCACAACACAGTATTCTCAACTCAAGGCATTATTTGCTCATATCTATTGATTGTTGGCAAAAATACAAAAAGAGAAGGAAATATGTGAGGTATATTGGATATGTTTAGTAAATATTTGGTCTGAGGAATCCAGTGTGGGTATCATAGGGTTTGAGGGAAAGGTTATTTAGACACTCCATGTGACAATGTATGCTAAAAATACATGAAAGGGGAATGTGATTGTGTAGGCAATATTTAGTTTTTTATAAATATAGGTGAGTTAATTAATTTTGCCCTTCTCAATTAAATAATCTGGTCCTAACCTGTTATACTGGCGCATACTGGCGCAGCACAAGGCAGCAACAGTGGCGGTGACCATCCGCTAGATGGCGCTGCCAATATTCCGGTGCCATATCATAGAGTCAAGTCTTAGGTAAACTGCTAGGGTTAGGGTGAGGATTGGGGTTGGGGTTAGGGTGAGGGTTAGGCTTAGGGTGAGGGTTAGTTCAAGGGTTAGGCTAACATTGCAAGCTTAGAACTTCTCTCACATATTGGCAGAGCTGCAAAATATCGTCAGTAACATCTAGCGGTTGGAGGCCGCACTGCAGCATCGGTCCTACCCCGACTACATAAAGAATAGATCCAATTATCTTATAAAATTTAAACATCGCTTATTATTATTATTAGTAGTAGTAGTAGTAGTTGTAGTAATATTAACCTTTATTTAAAGAGCATTACATTTTGTGCAGTGATACAAACTATGGGGAAATGCATTATTAGAGGTTTAGCAGCAATAACACAGAAAAACAGATTTTATAGCAAGACAAGAACCAAAAAGCGGCATCTAAATTGCTTGTTCTTTCTGTATAAAAGATTGGCTTAATGTAGCGGCACATTCAACCATGTTATTGCTTGTATGAAAATTAATCGTGGGGTTTGGTCTCCCTCATGTTCATGAGGGCTGCAAATGTGGATTGCTGGCTCACTTATCCTTAGGGAGCGAAGCTATACCTGACTTATTAGGACCAAGAAAGGCCGAAGTTTGCTTTTTCTTCTATTTAGGGTAGAATTACCTAGCATTTTGGGACTGGATCATGCTTTTCATTGAGACTAAACTGATTATGCTACAGAATATTTTCCCTCTGCACAAGTGAGATAAAAAGGGAGCTAATCTGTGAGTAGGTTGTCAGGCCTCAACTTACTTTTGTGTTGTTCATCTCAGATTGATCTCTGACTGTGTTTTGACTTTTGGCTCTTCAATATCAACAAATTCAATGAAAGGGCATAGATTTACTGAGGGTAAGTTCAATTAACTTTCTACACTTTATTAGATAGAGCATAGCAAAGTAGTGTTTATATATATATATATATATATATATATATATATATATATATATATATATATATATATACACATAGGTATACCCCGCTTAAAGCAGTCTCTCCTCTCTCACGCTCTCTGGAACTACAATCAAATACACTGTCTGAAGCTTTGCTGAAGTCTCTCCACTACCTGTAGGCCTCAGTCTCTCCTCTCTCACTCACTCTGGAACTACAATCAAATAAACTGTCTGAAGCTTTGCTGAAGTCTCTCCACTACATATATGCCTCAGTCTCTCCTCTCTCACTCTCTCTGTAACTACAATCAAATAAACTGTCTGAAACTTTGCTTAAGTCTCTCCACTACCTATAGGCCTCAGTCTCTCCTCTCTCACTCTCTCTGGAACTACAATCAAATACACTGTCTGAAGCTTTGCTGAAGTCTCTCCAGTCTTTTCCTCAAGCTCCTCTTCTCAACTTTTCCACATCATGTCTCTAACAAAACCATCTCACCTTTCATGCTCTCCTCTCCTCTGTTAGGCTTCCGTGAGCTACTATGCTCATAAGCAAAAACACTTCTGCAAGTCCAAATCCCACCGCCTCTCCCTGTCTATCTTTCTTCTGCTGGCTTCTTGGGACATACCTCCTAACACAGGCCCCTTACCTCCCACTCGCAGATTATACTATCTGACCACTAGGGGCAGATAACATATTACATACAAGAATCACTTACTAAATTACTTTCTCAGATGCTTTTCTTTTAACTCTATATGAAAAAAAAAAATCTAACTTTGCATACCCTCATACCTAATGAAACTTCAATTTCTTCCTGACCCTTGCTATTTCTTATCTGCCTCTTCCATCCCCTTTAGATTGTAAGTAGAGAGTTTTCGATCTTGTAGAGTGCTTTGGGGAAAAACACTTTCTACACAAATTCTAAGCTCAAAACAGGGCCCTCCGTATTTATGTGTAATTATTAATGTGATGATCCAAAGGTAGGGCTATACAAGCCCAGAGCCACCTGCTATATGCTACAGGTTATCTACCCACAAGGGAGGGAGAGGAGGGGGAAGAGATACAGGGGAGTGAGAAGAGGGGGGAAAGAGACACAGGGGAGGGAAAGGAGGGGGGACAAGACACAGGTGAGTGAGAGGAGGGGGAAGAGACAGGGGAATGAGAGGAGGTGGAAGAGACATGAAGAGGGAGAGGAGAAGGGAAGATACACACTGGAGGGAAATGGGGGGAAGAGACATGAGGGAGGGGGGAACAGACACAGGCAGAGGAGGGGACAGGGGGTAAAGAGACACAGGGGAGGAGAGGGGGAAAGAGACACAGGGGAGGGGGAAAGAGAAACAGGGGAGGGGGAAAGATATGCATGGTAGGGAGAGGGGTTAAAGAGACACAGGAGGGAAAGAGACATGGGGGAGTTAGAGACACAGGATGGAGAGGGGGTAAAAACACAGGGGGAAAAAGATACAAGGGAGGGAGAGGAGGGGGAAAAGGAGACACAAGGGAGGGAGATCAGGGGGGAAATGAGACAGAAGGGAGGAAGTAGACAGGGGGAGAGACTCGCAATGAGCTCCACAGGTGCCAAAAGCACTCCTCACAAGGCCAGTAACGTAGACGGTGGGAGAGGTGGGGGGGGGCGCTCATTGCGAGGCCTGTGATGAGCGCCAAAAGGTGATCATTGCGAGGCCAGTAAAGTAGAGGGGGAGAGGCTCCCATAGTGTGGCAAACAGCATTGCCAGGCTTCATTTTGTATTGCAGACACTAGTAATAATAATAATAAATAAAGTTATTCACCATTTAATATTATCAAATAATTGACCTACAATGACATTTTTTTTGTGTTGGAGCCAACCTATTTTATATTGTTATATATATATATATATATATATTCACAATATAGATAGATAGATTGATTGTTTTTTTTAAATTTGTTTTCATACTATACCTAGGCCTCCATTCATTAGCAACAGTTACAGAGCGATTTAATTCAACAAGGCTGCAACTAAGGCCCAAAGAATCAAGGCTGTAAACCCTTCCAGCGCCTGCAAGCTGTTAGTAGGCTGGGATAGAAGCGGTCCGCAGTTACAATACAATCCTGTAATTACAGAGTGCGACACAGGCCTCAAAGCCAATAGAAAGCAGATAGCGGAAAATGATTGACAGAGAGAGATTCAAAAGTTGCGTTCAACCGCCACAGCATTGACTGTGTTGTAGATTCTCACGAAGTAGCATGCAGGTCCCCGGAGTTGGTGGTTGGATATTGAGAGAGAGAGAGTAGGCAAATTTTCTAAAGCAGGAAGTTATGGTTTTATTCATTTTTATAATTCTTAGAACTATTTTACACTTTCATTAAACATATTGAATACTGATTACACAAATACAAATATAGCAAATAACACACACATCCTGTACCACACAACCAACAGTTAATTGTCACTGACCCCTTTTCTCAGCCTGGCTGTTGGGCTATTGAGCCACCAGACTTCGTGGCTCCACCACTTGATTATCTGCACCTCTATTGTAGAGACGGCAGGATATATATTGGAGTTAATCCTATTGATCTCAGGATGTGGGGTCATCTCCTGTAATTGTCTGCCACCCCCTTCCATTGTTGTGCTGTGTAACTGCCATAAATACTGCTGTGATTATCAAAAAGAAATCAGATCACTTGGAGATACATAGAAATCGTGAATCTCTGATTATGTTCCTGGTGGCTGCAATACTGAACCTATCTCCATCCTACAAGAAACCTGTCCTGGTCACTACCACAGGAAGGTTACTGTGACTCCTGGAAGTGCTGATTCCTGATGGAGAGACTCGGACTTATACAGAAGCCAGATAACAGTGTGCTGGTGCAGAGATTTCAAAGAACCAAACGGTCCTTGTGGGTAGATAACCTGTAGCATAGAGCAGGTGGCTCTGGGCTTGTATAGCCCTTACCTTTGGATCATCACATTAATAATTACACATAAAACACCCCCCAAAAATGACCTCACAAATACATTCAGAAATACTTTTTTTTTTAAATGTATCCTTAT